>SEMN01000330.1:0-482500 GCA_005408345.1 Macquaria australasica | reverse complement strand
CCTCTTTTACACCTTATTCTTGTTAACAGGTGAACATTGATGAGTTCTAACCCAGTGTGTTTGCTCTTCTGTATTGTGCCATGCAGTTGTAGAGGGGTTGTTTCATCTTAGCTTAGTAAGTTGAGCTGAACGTTGCCTCAGTGTGTTGCCAGGTGTGAAAAATACCAAAATGTTGCTTTGCACAAAATCTCTGGTACTTTTCTATAATTTTGTTTCAGATTGCTGTCCTGACAAAATGTTCCCAGGTGGTTTCACACCAATTCACACCTGGATTAATGAGACACTGATGACTCTCATGTGACTGCTATGTAAGACACACAGACATTTAGGTTAAACATTAAACATTATGCAAGAATTGGTATCTTTTGTGACTTGGCGCCCCTACAGTTTTTGGAGTGCAGTTCACCCTCATGGACAGCTGTACACGTGCATTTGTGTGGGATTTGGTTTTGGCGAGCTGACTTTGCCAATCAAAAACTAGCGAGCCAACAACTTTGCTAACACAGCCAAACCTCAAGCAAGTGCAACAACACAAGACATAGCAAGCGAGCTAATATTACATACTAGTCCAACAGCAAGAAGGCCAGCTCGGCATCTGTCTTGCAGCTTTTATTTTGCAAAGCTCTCACCAACAACCAAACGCCAGTCCGAGATTTGCTCATTTCTGGCCTCTTGCTCAGTCACTCTCTCCTTTTTCTCTTCGTACGCCAACGTCCTCTTCAGTCTCTTCTCCTCTGCCATGGTGTTCGTACTGAGAATACCGAGCTAGACCTCTGTGTGACGTAGTGCCGTAAAGCGTTACGCGCTTCTTGCGGGAGCTCGTACCCGCTCAACCCGAGTTACATAGTGCAAGAACAGGCGTTCAGGGCGAGGAGTGGGAATGAAAGAGGCGCCATTCTCCCTATCACAAGTCAGTGTACCATCAAAATTATTTTGAAGCTGTTATTTTAAGGTAAAGTAGTTGCATAATGTTTCTTTAAAACTTGGCAATTCAGCCCATACATTATACCTGGATGATAGAAATCTACAGAAACATTTTGTTCTGCGTGTTATTGAAGAGAAGCTGAAACTGCTGCAGGATTATGAGGAGGTAGTGAGGAAGTCTGCAGACTACAGCAATGACATCATCACTCAACAGCCTGCACCGAGGACAGAGTTAGTGTGTGATTATACTGTACACGCACTGTTTGTGTGTACGTGCGTGTTTGTGCAAAGGTTTGGTGAAAGCTTGAGGGAATCCTGCAAGATACTACAGACCAGTGTCTGTTAGTATTCCCTTCATGCATGCATGCACACATACAGACAAGAGATATACACACATATTCACACACGCTTACACAGGCCGAGCAGGTGTTTCTGTATAAAGCTGGATGTTTTAAGTCTGACAGGTGGAAGTTTTCACCTACAACCCTGTAAAACAAGCAGAAGATACTGCACCTGTAGTTTGTACTTCTATAACTTCTATAGGTATGTGCGTGATTGGGTGTTTGTCAGAAGATATATTCTTTGTTCTGTAACAAATGTTTCGGGCATCTTCATTTATTTGGAGTGGAGAGGCCATGGATAACTTTGGGGTGGTACAGGAATCGGTCTCTTTTTTTGTGGCACAGTGCCGTAGGGTGATGGGTACTATTTTGGTCACTCACTCAGGCAACACTAAGCTTACAGGTACACCATTAGGAATCATATATTATTGCCTTTTCTTTTGTATAAGAAATGTTGTAGCGGTTCAAGGTTATACAGATTACTGGATGTTTGCTTATGGCTAAAATTTGAGTATATGATCTGAAATAGCCTCAGGTATTCTTGTGGGCAGAAATAATATGCCAGTGTGCTCCACTCCACCACCAGCAACTAAGCTTCATTCGGAGCTGGTAGGAGCAGAACTACTGGCTGGAAAATTATTTCACTAAAGATGCAACATTTTGTACAGTCCCTGCCTGTGTTGCTTCTCTAGATTTGAGCTGTGTAGTTTCTCTGTTATTCTGCCTAAATTTTCAGTCAGTTTTTCGAGTTTTCCAAAGTTGACTATTTTGAGTTTCATCATCTGTCTGCATTCTGTCTGCACTTGGATTTATCTACCAGTCCATTAGGAGTGCAGAATATTATTATTTTCTTAACTTAAAAAAAAAACTTTTTTATTGTTAGTATTTGTGTTAGGCACATGATACTTGAAATTGACTGCAATATGCCACAACTATTCATGTATTTACAAATTCTGTAGCCCCACCAATAAATAATTAAGCCTGCAACTAACCTGCAAGAAATAAATCTCTGGCGTCCACCTGTGTTGTGCAAAAACCCACTTACAACAAAACTAGTCAAAGATAAAGGTTCCCTGTTGAGTTGTAGACCTCTAGTAGTGCTACGGCTCCCTGTTTTGTTTATCTTGTGCATGCGCACAAGGACGCACATGCACTGTTACTGTTACTGTTTCAAATAAAAACAATTCAAAGCATGCATTTTCTCTTAACTCAACAATAGTATTTTTGTTGCTAATGAGTGATGAATCTTATCTTTGTAAAATGTACAAAAATTTGTTAGATCTTTATGACGACATCCCTCCTTTAGTCTGTCAACCCGCCTTGCACGTGCTAAAGTCATTACAGTCTCCACTTGAAAAGATGCTCACGCTGTAAGCATTATGCCAGTGCTTCTACTACAGGTGGAAAATCTGGCCTGACGCCTCGTCTATAACTCAACCTGTTCACTAAGCTGACAAACGCCAGCAGTCATTAGCCTAATCACATTCAAATTATTCACCAGGAGACGCTAATTTATCAGGCAGGGTTGGAGAATGGAGAGAAAAGAAAATGTGTCAGACTGGAGCTGATGTGTATATCCATTCAAAAAGACTATTAGTGCTAACAGATCATGTGTTCCAAATGCCTGCTGTGACAAACACGTTTGCAGTGTGCTGATACCTCAGCCACCAGGACTCTGGCATGAGAAATTTGTGGGTTTGGAGGACGAGGGCTGAAGATTCATACCGCTAGCTGGGGTGGGGGGTTTGTGACTAAAACAGTTTGTCTTACATCCAGTCACAGAGACAGAGATGGCCAAGTCGCCTAAAGCGTTCTTAATGTCTCACTGTGTGTGTGTTACTGTTTATATAACAGTGTGTCTAGGACTTCATTATGTGTATTCATTATGTGTAATATGTGTATTTGTATACACATATTGTAGTCTGCTTTGTGTGTTTGCATGCCTGCGCACTCTCGGCTGCCAGAGGCCGTGCGTGTTAGTTTGTGTGCATTTGTTTTTGTGTGTGTGTGTGTGTGTGTGTGTGTGTGTGTGTGTGTGTGTGTGTGTGTGTGTGTGTTGATGAGCAGCCTCCGGGGTCCATTATGCCTGTGACAGCCCCACAGTAGGAAAGCAGCCAGCCAGATAACTTATGAAAGCGGTTTAAAGCTAAATTGAATCCACAACTTATGAATTATTAAACTTATTACACCTCTGTGAAGATCGCTAAACTCCGCAACACAACAACAATGGCCTCCTTTCTGCTGTCACTGCTGGGAAGAGAACTGATTTCTAAGCATTACCAGTGGGAAATTGCTGCATATTTCAAAGGTGTTAGATGGCAGGAAAATGTGCCACGTATGGAAATTGTAAGAGGGAAAACACTTTATATATTAGGTTGATGGAAGATAGGAAACTACTTGTTGTATGGTAGAAAAATATAGTGATGTTGTTGGACTGTTGTTTCATGTTATTACATTGTCTTCATGTGAGGAAGAACTTCAAAAAGCTGATAAAGAGGTGCAGGTATTATCACAATACCAGAACAATACCAACAGTATCATGAAATATGTCCTACTTACATGAACTTGAGTCAGTTAGCTAAAAACAAGTAACTATTGCAGTTTATTTGCTACAGTGAATTTGAGACTTGAAGGCAGTCTTGCGGAACAGAGTGTGAATGTAATTTAAAGAGGAATTAAAAGCACAACTTAGAAGGTAAAGGATTTTGCAGGACACTCTGCATTTTAAAATCCTCTCCAACTGCTTAACTCTGTTGGTGATAGTAAGCCGGTTTAAAATGCTGCTTCAGGTGCTGAAAAGCAAAATACATAGCCTATTTATTCAGCAAGTTTAGCAGAGACATTTGTGTTTAAGCTGCGGTGTAATTGTCCCTGATTATAATGGAACTTTATGACACTTCTGGAGTAGGGTATGAAAGTAGTTGAGAATTGGCTTATGAATTGTTAAACTTATCCCACCCCTCTGATGGAGCAGGGGTCGTAAAGTAGGACACATCCTCTCCCCTCAGTGCCACAACAGCCTCAGCTCCGCCGTCACAGCAGCTGTTAAAGAATGTGCGTTAGAAAAATACTTAATATCCAACATATATCATAGATGAGACCTTAAAATATGTACAACGACATCTAAAAGTGCTCAAGAATAAACGCCCGTGACTCCTTAATAACTAACATTATGAACTCTTAAACACAGAGATTAAAGTGATTCTTCACCCAAAATCTATTCCAGATCAGTTCTACGCATGCCAGCTCTCACTGCTGCAGATAAGGAAAGTAATATCAGCGGCAGTCTAGACCATAGACTGTATTTAAAGATGGACGACGTGACAGCTCCCCAAAAGTGAAGCCAAAACATCTGGATCGCCCCCTGGTGGCTGGCTGCAGTATAGGTCATAAACCCCGCCTCCTCCATGTTAGCAGATGGGACATGGGCCAAACTGAAAAATCAAAGTACACGTCAAATTAATTTTTTTCCAAAGATGGTTTCTGTCATTTTAGGTAGTTCTTATCACACTGATGTTTGCTCAGGTGTTCATTTTTCACATAAATGTGGTTTTAATTAGTTATTTGATTCTATAAAAAGGGGGTGTGACACCATGATTGACAACTTGTGGTGTGCTCATGATTGGTTTGGGCGGGTGTATAGGTCGGACCTCGATAACGCGGCTCTGCTGTTTAGACTCTGGCTCCAAATTAGGTCACCAGCGCAAGATGGCAGCGCCCGTATCCGGGATATTTTGGCTTCATGTTTGTACAGTGGGAGGAAGTGGAAACACGTCGTCCATCTTTATATAAAGTCTATGGTTTAGACCTACAGAAGTGGATCCTGTATGTCGACATCACCTCCTACAATAAATAACAATTTGTTTTTGAGAAATCGAATACAATTTTGTCACACTACCCTCAAATAGGCATTAAATTCAAAATATTTAATATTTGAAATATTGAATAATATAAAAAATTATATGAGTACAAATCATTATACATGATACATATTGTTGGCCATTGATAATTTCTTGTACTTTCTTCTCTGCTGTTTTCTTTTGACCTCTGCATCACACACTCCCTCTCCAAAATGCCTTTGATTGATTGATTTGCTAGTTGATTGGTTGGATAATGGTAATTTAGCATTGGAGTTTGGAAGCGATGGCTTCTCGCAGCGCTCCAGCCTGTGCAGTTAATTCAGCAGATAGAAGTGTCAGTTTTAAACAGACACCTGTGGAAATCCGAGCAGAACTGAATTTATAAGTTATCAAATATTAAAATCCTCACACGTCTCTGCCAGAGACCTATAAAGTAGGACATCTGTTCCCCCCCTGTGACATTCAACAATGATGGCCTCTGTTTCACTGTGCAAGCAGGGAGGAGATTAACTTCATCAACACTTCACAAATGGCTTTACTGTGTATTTACCGATACATCAAACTATTGAAAGGTAGTTACAGTGACTGACTGTGGAGGTACCTGGAAGATTTTCCATACATGCAATCGTCTTACACGGGGGGATTTACAAAGTGGATGCAATTGCTGCACATGTGTTAGTGCTAAGTAGATTATATATGAGGGAGGTTTTTTATTTTTATTTTGTATTTACACAATTGCAAATTTTACAAAGGGAGGACTCGCCCCTGAAACAACATTTAGAGAGCATTTTGCAGCTCTTTAGGCAGGGAGACCCACTGTGACTGCATCTGTTCAGTGGGAGAGGAAACTTGGAACTTGGATTTTTAGGCTAACAGATGTTTAATTTCAGGCTCATCTCCACATTGTCAGACTTTGGTCCACTTTCATCAGACTCACTGCTGCACTTTTGCTCATGCTAGACACTTTGCTAACCAGGGGCAGGGGAGAAAAAAATAAAAAGGGCACCAGCTGTATGCGGTGAGGTATATGGCACTGTTTTGCGTTTTCTCCACTGGAAGGGCACCAGATGGCACTTTGTCTAGTATCATCTTGCACACTGAGTCACCCTCAAGGGCACGTTACCATGTTTTATTTACCATAGGGGAAGTGTCGCTAATATGCTAGACAAGTGGGAATTCTGACCTGTAGGTGGCACTGTATGAAACTTTAGGGGCTCACCAAAGTCATTTGGATTTATCCTTTTTTTGGGATTTCTGGATGTTTTGTTTAATGGCAACCCAACCCATGTGATAGTTTTTAAGATAGTTGACTTGCCGTTAGTGTGGTTATTTGTGGGGAAGAAAACTGCCAGAGAGGCAATAAAGTAAACACAGAAATACATGAGAGCACATCAGAGAAAAGCATATTGGTATCTGTGATACAATGTTCCTAACATGTTTGACCTAATTCATCCTATAATAATTAAAAATTACAAAAGGAAGTGAGTTGAAGAAGGATTTTTGAGAATAGTGCTTTGTTTTTTCTGCAATTTAATCAGAACAATGCCTCAAATGTTTGTCACATTCATTGTAGACAGCCAAACACAGCACAGAGAGCACAGCCAAGGAGCTCCGATCACAGTCAAATGAACTGACAATTAATAACATCTATTATGTTCATCACCATCAAAGTGTGTGTGGACTGTGGATAATCGTTTCTTGTTTTCACAAGATGGGGAGTGTGTAGAGGAGGGAGATATGGGATGTGATTCATGGTTCGAGGGAGAGGGAGAAGAGCTGCATTCAGGGATGAATGTCTGCTGGCAGACATACATGTATGTGGCTGCAGTGTTAGCATGAATAATGTCTGCATGTGTGTGTCCATGCTTTGGAATGAGAACGAAGTCTGACACTAATGACGTGGGTTTTTTGGGTGGAGAAAGGTGACAGCTGTCCAGGTAGCAGAAATGTCCAAAAAGTGAGCATGTGTCAAAGGTGTGACTGTAGAGCAGATTTTTGTACAACATGAGGCAGGAAGTAAATGCTATAATCCTGACCTCTGCCCCTTCAAAGTTGTCAATCCATCACCTTTCACTTATCTTAATGAGCTGTCATCCAGCCTTATGCTTAGGCAAACACAACTAATAACCTATGTCTTTAATTGCTCTTTCATTCATCCCTCAGCTTTCTTCAGTTGTACGTTTTGAAGAGTATCTGTTCACCTTGATAGCCACAAGCTCAAGGTCACACCCAAAAACATTAGATTTTTTAAATGCAGGGTCATATATACTATTTATTTTTGTCTCGTCACTGTTGAAATATTGCTGCTTTAACGCTACCAGGATGAGAAGAATAGGAGAATAGATTTTTAAATGAACAAAATAGTAAATTGATGCCTCTAAAGCTTTATTGTGTGTATCTGTTCTTTCTAGATGACGGGCCATATGGAAAAACAAAGGATATCTCTGGACCAGAACAGACCATGGCCTCCAGAAGACACAGTATACCAGGTACATACAACTTCTATCCATATCTATCTTCATCACTGTCTGTAAATGCTTAGAAAACTGATGTGAACCATGTCATTCAGACTCAGCACCACCACTCTGACGCATCACAATGATCTCTTGTCAGAATTTGTCTCAGTGAAAATGCCTGAAGCCGAATTAGGCAACGACAGCAATTTGCTTAATTAGTTTACAATCATTTATTATTGTCTCTGTCCTGAAAACAATCTATATTAAATGGTGACCTGATGCTGTACCAGTAAAATATAACTCTAACTAACTCTAAATGTTTTCTTCTTGTTGCGAATCTTTGGTCTGAACTGTCCATCCAGTACAACCACCTTTCTCAATTATATTTTGGTTTTCTTTGCTTTATTCTTTGTTACCTTCTCTCTCACATGAATTTCATACATCAAATCACCCATTTTAGTTCATGTCCCGTATCAGGTCTTCTCTTTTCCTGCCTTCTTATCACCTTAGCCAAATCCCTCCATTGAGTCTCTGTCTACTTTTTTTAAATACTTTTCTCGCTCTTCTCTTTACCAATCTGTATTCATCCATGCACAGTTATGTAACTCAGCTCCATGCTTGGTTCCAGCGTCACCTTGCTTCACAGGTATACTGTTACAAGTATTTGTCTCATTCACCTTCGATAGCCACGTTGTCATTGACCCTGTCTGTGTCCTTGTTGCTATTATTTGAGTACAACTTCATAAGCATCTCAATGTGTGTGTGTGTGTGTGTGTGTGTGTGTGTGAGAGAAAGAGACAGATAACACTTTTTTCCATTTGCCTGATCATGCAAAATAACTGTCCTTAGTTCTCTGTATGCATAATAGAAATCATTTCATGAGTTTCTTTCAAGTGTGTAAAAATCTTCTCATGTGTATTCTGCTTTCCCTGAGCATCAAAATGAAGTGGTAGATAAAACTTTATGGTTCCCAACACGGTCAGTTGTGCGTCTGTGGAGGGAAAACTCATTTTGTGATGGATTCAGTTCAGAAGATGTTCACAGCATCAAACTACATCTGTGAAAGCTCTGGAGCTTTTATGCAAATATGAACAGTACAAGGACTAATTAATGAATGAGTGCCCTTCTGCAGATAACGTGTGTGTGTGTGTGTGTGTGTGTGTGTGTGTGTGTGTGTGTGTGTGTGTGTGTGTGTGTGCGTGCACGCGCATGTGTGTGTGTGTGTGTGTTGTAATACCCACCAGACTGAAGCACCTCACTGATCCTCAGTGTCGCCTGAGGGATTTACCTAATCTAGCCATCTATCACACCAAAACTTCATCTCACCCATGTGTATGTGTGTGTGTGTGTGTGTGTGTGTGTGTGTGTAAATGGTAATGATACAAATACAGGCAGATGGAGAGACAGCTGTCTATCAGTTTATTACATCAGCACATTACTTGTTTTACCTACCATGGTGCTATATTGCTATTGCTATATTTTATTACTTAACTTATATGATATTTGCGTTTTTGAGACTCACATTAACATCATTCACTCCCTTAGAGGTGTCGTAAGCCTACTCTTTAAAGTGGCTATAACCTAGTCTGGGAACCAGAAGAATCTGTGAGCTCATGTTTTATTTGCTCTGGCAGCCCCCCCCCCAGACAGATTTCCGGCCGACCTGGCCCGGGTCGGACCTGTCACTGCCTGATTCGTACTGGAAAACACGATTTGTTCTGCGCATGTGAGAAAATGTGGCTACTTCCTGTCATCGCTTTTTCTTGAATGCAGAAATTAAAAGCTATGTTGATAAGTGGAACATAGCTTTAGAAATACGAAACAGGGAAAAAAAAGTAAGTTAAAGTATTTATTTAATCAATCAATTAATAATGTTATCTTTGGTTTTACTAGTTATGAAATAGAAGATTCAAAATGTTCTTATTAAATAAATACCTTTTTTTCCTGTTTTGGTAACGGATGTCTAATATATGGAGCCAATTTCATCATTCATTCTGGTAGAACGCTTGCATTGCTGGAAGAAAGTAATTGTTAAATTCATTAAATTATGAAAAATGTAATATATGTTCATGTTTATGTATGTATTTATTATGATACATTATAACCTAAGATCCTTTTTTAATCAAATTTAAGTGGACCACCAGATTTTCATAGTATTGTAAAAGTCACACTAAACATGTTTTATCAATATGTATTTCTAAAGATATGTTCCACTTATCAACATAAAGTGTGACTTCAATTGAAGTTTTTAATTTCTCCATTTAAGAATTAAAGAGCGGTGACAGGAAGTAGCCGCATTTTCGCACATGCGCAGAACAAATCGGGTTTCTAGAACGGATTGGGCCTTCTTGATTTGGACTCAACTTGATTATGTTTTGTCAAAGTGTCAGATAACTATGCACACAGCCATGGAGAAACTACTCTTTCTTCATGAACTCTTAACTTCAAAGCAGAAGCACGAAGGTGAACTGAACTCTCCAGCGCTGCAGCGTTGTTCCCAAGTCAACCCATTAAGTTGTTTACCTCATCAAGCCTTGACTCAGCCCCAGAATAGCTGGACTGCTGCAGTAAATAGCTGTTAGAAAAGAGGTTACATGTGATGTTTCTGGATATTGTGATGCCTTTGTTTATACAGTTGTTTAATTAAGTGTTTAGGGAATACAACACTGTACAATAGTTTTTTTGTCCTCCTGTTGAAACAAGTCCACAGAGAATCCCCTTCGGTGGGTTCAGTGGAGGGTTTTAATGTTGTTTCACACAAGTTACAGACTGTTTCAAAGTATGTCAGTAGTCTTGGTTTCAATTAAGAGATTTAGTATATCATGGTCCAAATAATTTCTTGAAATTTTATTGTCACATTATTTTATTAATAATGGTTTCAAAGGAATGTGTTACATGGTTTAAGAGAAAATACTCAGATATATAGTATACTGTATATGTTGCAAGGTCTAAATGGATGAAAACGATTAGTAGATAAATCGATTAGTCAGTGGAAAGAAGACTAATCGTTTCAGTCATTCAGTCAAGCAAAAATGTCAAACATGTCAAACGTGCTGGTTCCAGCTGCTTAAATGTGAGGATTTTCTGCTTTTCTTTCTCATTTCTGACAGTAAATGAAGAGTATTTGGGTTTTGGACTGTTGGTTGGACAAAAGAAGCAATTTGAAGACGTCACTTTGGGCTCTGGGAAATTGTGCATTTTTCTAATCTTTTTGACATTATATAGAAAATAATTAGCAGATTAATCATTAAGGAAAATAATCATTAGTTGCAGCCCTAGTCTAAATTATGTTTATTGTCCAAAGTAATACATTTTTAGACACATTATTTGTATCTAAAATATGACACGTGTAGCCTGTAACCTACGTGATTGAATGCAATCCAATAGTTTCCACCGAGTAATCCATAAATTCTGATCTAATTTATGTATTGTTTTACATGTCAATAACAGCTAATCAGAATATTTCATCAACAATAAATTGAATTGAGATTTCCGTTGTACTGATCTACTTTACTTTAAATTGGTGGTTGATATGATTTCACTCTGAATTAACTGATTAAAATGTGTTTCTAAGGTGTAGCATGTAGTAATCTGATAATTGGAGGCTTTCAGTGTTACAGTTTAAATGCTTTTCTATTTTTTTAATGGACAGTCATATAGTCACGTTTTTAATGGGGAGATTCAGAGTCATACAGTCTACAATAAATGCCTATAAAGAGGTATTAACCCTTCTTGGACTTTTTTATGTTGTATTGTTTTCCAACAGTGAATCACAATAAATGTATTTAGGCTTTTTGATGAACAGATTGTGAGAATCTCACAGTGAAAACACATCTCTACAGGAACATGTAGTCAATAACCTGCAGTCTAAATATTTGTACATAAGTTGTTTTGCCTTTTCAAAAAGTCTTCTTTCTGTTTTAATACACTCAATTTACTCTGAGGAGTCGTGTGATTGTTATACATATTTGCTGTTACTGATGATGTCCTTTAAGCTTTCAAGGCCTTTTAATCCCTGTCAGGAACTTTTCAAGTGGAATGATATATGCAATGAAACAATGAGGCTTGTTAATTCTCATTAACTGATGCTTATCTTATCTGATCTTCACATTTACATTTTAGCCATTTCAGCTGACTGTCTTATAAAGAGCAGACAGGGGATCAGTGTCTGACTCAAGGACACAGCAGCAAACGTCTTTTGGTTTATCTTTCTTGTGTCTTGGCTTCCCTTTAATCCGGGAATCAGAATGGACAGAGGGCAGCCACTAACCACTTATCTCTATCTATTTTGTGTGGGTTCGAGTGTGTGTGTATATGTCTGTGTACTCATCTGTGTGGGTACGTCCTTCTCTTTCCCTGTTTTGTGTGTGTGTATTGGTCTTTATGTGTATGTGTGTTTTTGGTTAGAAGCTCTGCGGGGGGTGACCATGGTGGAGCTGGTGAAGAAAGAAGGCAGCACACTGGGCCTCACCATCTCAGGAGGAACCGACAAGGACGGGAAGCCGCGGGTATCGAACCTACGGCCTGGAGGACTGGCGGCCAGGTGGGTGCAACACCAGCGAAGAAGAAGAGAAAGAATAAATACATTCAGACTTTCTTGATATTATGATATATGCTTTCATCCCTTTTCTGTGCAGGAGTGACCAGCTAAATGTCGGTGACTACATAAAGTCGGTGAACGGCATCAATCTGACCAAACTGCGGCATGAAGAGATAATCAGTTTACTGAAGAACGTAGGAGAGAGAGTTCTGCTGGAGGTGGAGTATGAACTGCCCCCTACAGGTACATGTTAGTTCAACTCCACACACCTTCACCTGGTTCTTACAGTCATAAAGTCATCGCTCCAGTCCAACATTAGGACTGTGTGAAAAACACAACCCAATCGGCAGACAAGGAGGTCAATATTTGACGATTCTGAAAAACGCTGGAATACATTTACCGATAATGTTTTTTTTATGTCTAATGCCAATGTTTTTAAAATTCTACAATATCTGTGCATGGCGACTAAAGGTCAGTTCAGACCAAAGGTTCGCGAAAAGACGAGTTGAAACTTCCAACTTCTTGCAACTGAACTGAACTTAAGAGATGGTTAAGGCTGGGGGGAGGATTTTGGTTATGGCAAATAAACTATAGTAAGTTATGATGAGGGTCAACAGTTGGTTAAGGTTAGGCAATGTTAGGGTTAGGCAACTAAAACACCTGGTTAAGGTTAGGGAAAGATGGTGGTTACGGTTAACAAAAAGGCAAATATTTATTGCAGGTCTGTCATGAGTCGTGAACTTTGGTTTCCTGTATGAAAGTCGAACTCGCTAGACATCCATCACCCACCCCAACCTCCATACCTGTATGTTTCGCCTTGCTACATGTAGTGCACACTGCTTCAGCACTGGCACTGAAAGTTGGCACTAGATGTAGAGAGTGAGATGCAGAATCAGCCAATATGAACGTGTTCTGTAGGATACTGGACTGGAAAAACTCGTTTTCCAGCCCAGTATCCTCCTCATTGGGTCTCAGGGTTTTCAAACGCAATATGAAGCCATCCAGCATTGCACTGCATGATGGGAACTCTGTGATTCTACTGTTTACCTGGTGATCGTAAAGGATACAATTATTATCGCTGTGATAACATTCAAATATTCTGTGCCATAGTATCACAAACTGCTGTGCAGTGTTTGCTCATCTGAAAAGCCTTTAATCTCATGCATCTGTTCTTTAAACTATTTAGCTAATTGTATCAGACGCCCACATCAACGCAGCCCCTTGCATTTTCTTTAACGCTGTGTCTGAATGGCTGTTAATACAAAGAGCACGTAGCAGGTAGAACTTTATGAGCTCATTATCTGACTGAAGCACCAACAGCTCCTCCAATATGTATGTATTTTTATTTTATTATACTGCATTTTAAGTTTAAGTAGCTACACTGATAGCAGTAAAGGAGATCAAAGACATCCTTAATTAAAACCCACACTCCATACTGCATACCTATTGGGATCCAGGTGCAATTCAAAGTAATAATGTGTATTTATTGTAGTGTTGTAATTGTATAGCATCATATCATTATATTAAGTCATTATTCATACTTTTTTATTTTTCTGCATTAAATCTTTATGTTCCATTTGCGTGATGCAAAGTTTAGTGTATGTGAACAAAACTTAAATTGTACTTGATTATAGAGCAAGAGAAGAACATTATTATATTATTTTCTAATACTTACCAGCTACAGTATGAATTGCTTTTCTCACTATTTCACTAAAGTACCTATTCTCTCTCTCTCTCTCTCTCTCTCTTTGTCTCTCTCTCTCGCTCTCTTTCTCTCTCTATTTCCGCCTTCTCAAAGCACCAGACAGCTCCTCAGGGGTTATATCAAAGACAATCGACATCTGTTTGCACAAGGAGGGGAACAGCTTTGGTTTCGTCATGAGAGGTAACCATCAGTAAAATAAGCAAACTGATGTGTGTTTAGAGAACTATATGGATAGTTATGATTAACATGGCTAAAAGGCTGGAATGGTGTGAGACTGTTGCAGTATCACAGTTTCCTGAGATTGCCTCATTTATTTGTGTTGGGACTGAAAAAAGTCAAGTGAAGCTGTAAAAGTAGGAAAAGGATGAGAAATCTGAAATTGCAGTCTCTTTTTTTCTGATGTTATTCATCTAACATGGCACACTTAAACGACTAAGTCTAAAAGTGTCTATGGTGATTTGAATGTTTTATCTCATTAACTACAAACTGGATATGCTTTACATTTCTGCGGACCATTTCTAACATGTACAATAACAATTTAAATGGAGTCCCTGCCTTCCAGGAAGCTGTCTCTTTAACCTCAGATGTCAGGGTTTTCTTAAATGAGAACAATCCCAGTTGGAAACCATGCTACACTGGATTCAGTAACATCATTTTGACCAAAATACAAAAGAAATAAATTCCTCACTGTGAAGCAAGTTTATGTACTTTTCATACTGAATGGAAACAATCAAAGAAAGTCAAGGTTTGTAGTTGTATGAGTCCGACATTTAGTGTGATCAGCTTTAACCTACACTCTTCTTGCAGGCGGTACCCACGAAGACTGGCACAAGTCACGCCCCCTAGTGGTCACCTACGTCAGGCCAGGAGGTCCTGCAGACAGGTAGCACTGACTGTACATGCAGCCACATGTGCATAAGTGTACAAACTCACACAAAGCTGCATGCATACTCACAGAAACAAAAACACACATACTATATGTATATGTATACTGAGACATATCAGAGCAAACATACAAACACATACAGTCAGAGTCAGAGAGAGGGATCATGTGTGTCTTTTGGGGGTGAAAAGGGCAATGACTTCCAAAAACAGTCTAGGAAATAAAAGCCAGACGAGCGCTGGCCTCCACTGAGTTTAAACTAACAGCAGCACAGCTCGGCCAATTCAAGTCAAGAGTCTGGGAGATTTGTCTGTGCCTTCATGCGAATACACCCCAAGGATAACGGTGTCATTTCCTGTGACCATCACTGGTATGTTGACAGTTATGTGTTACTCATAGCAGCAGCGGCATGAATCACCTCATATCCCTTTAATGTTGTCATCGTGCGTCTGTCTCCAACTTCATGTTTAAGTAATAATCCATGACATTTTCATATAAATGTCAGCTTTGCGGCTGTTTAACTGATGTAAGGCAGCAGTGATTCAACCTTCTGTAGATCCAGTGCATGAATACTTACACATTTACACAGTTAAAAAATCCTCCTGGATAAAATACTCTAATGCATAATGGTGTGTGTATGCAGTGAATTTAACACACAGAGAAAAGAGCGCCAGCTATGGCCTTCTGGAATAATGTTTATCCCTCCAGTAAAGTTCAACAGACTTGGATAATCTATGACAAGGAGCACTGAAGCTGTTCTTTACTTTATGTAGTTTTTTTCTTTTAATTTGTCACCCTTCTGTATTCCTGCTATGACACAAATCTCACTGCCTAGAAAGTCCCATTTTCTAACACTGTTACTCCAGCCAAGAAAGGAAAAGATTGGAAAAAATAAAGTGTAACTCCCTTCTCTGATCACTCAGCATGCAGCTTCAATCAGTTAACACCTGACTTTAGAAGTGGGAGAGGCTATTTTTATTCTCGTGGCAACTATCTGTGAAATAACTGCGTGCAGCAATAAATTAGGACACATGCAGAATAACTGCATGAAACTTAGCAGTTATGTTTCTACTGATTTAAGGGAATGAATTAGATCTTTGACATATCTTTAAGACTTGTGGAAGGAATGTTTTGTCAAAATTGATTGCAGATCAACCAGAACTATTGGTTTTACATTATCCATGGCCTTATTCTAGTTGATCCTCCACAGGTGCACTCAAAGATTGACAGACTGGGACAAGTCCAAGATTAAATTCTATCTTACTATTGAGTTATTTTCCCCTGAAGCTCATCTAACACCATTTTAAAGAAAATCATCTTCAAAATGTGGGTCAGAGAGAAACGAATGAGATATTCATGCTGCATTATATCCCATTTATATGCCAATTGGAGAAAACGTAATCCACAGCACCATACAGTCCCAGGAGTGCCTACATGTATTAGCATTACCCAGTGGGAATTAAAGCGCCAACTGTGGAAGTGTTTTTTTGCAGGATCACAAATGAACTGCTTTTACTGCATCGTCATCTCAACAGAAGGAAAAGACACAGATAGAGCATGCGGGCCTTAAAGCAGGCTAAATGTCAGTGGAGTCCTTCAGACTTTGTTTCAACCATAACTTAACTTACATTAGATTTTGGTGCTTGGCTTTGGAGTACGGCCTGTAGCTTTTATATTGGTGAAAAGAACTATACTATCACCTTGTCCAACTGTTTCTCAGGTAGATCCAAAGGCAAACCCTTTTTCTTTCAGTTTTGTAAAAATCACATTTTTTGACAGGCTTTTATTTGACTCCACACATTTCTTATGCTTCTTTCATATAACCTAATTCCAGCCTTAATAAAGCCTTTTGGCCTCAGCTTAGCTTGCATCAAGCTTCAGGGCTATCAGCGTCATACTTTACAACTTCTGGCTGGTATGATGGCAGCTCTGTATTACTCAAATGCTGCTTATCTATTTTCAGAGAAATAAATAATTGCCTGAAATGTGCCATTGAGTGCCTCTAGAACATTGAACGTCCAGTCTGTGAAAGTGTTTTTGTCAACCAGGGACTTTTTGAAAATTACCTTAATTTAAATGAAACCAGATCACATGACATGATGTTTAATCTCAATATTTTGAACATTGAAGGACAGCAGTATCATCTGTCATATCAGTGCTGCTTCCACTGTGTTTGTCCTCCATATGAACCTAAGGAGAAACCATACTGCAAGTCTCAGACAGATGAGAGGAGAAAAAAGAGGAGGATAAGATCAGAAAGATGGAGAGTCGTGGCGGTAGGAGGAGAGAGAAGCTTGGAACAAGTAGGACAGCAAGGAAATGAGTAAGAGGAAGAAATAGGAGAGATGTTAGAAGGAAAAAGATTGTTTGGAAGTACAGATTGAAAGAAAAGAAAAATACGTTTGGGAATACAGAGAGGAAAGGGATGCTTTTTCAGAAAGAGAAGGGAAGAAGGGAGGAGACAAATAAGATGTAAGAGGAAGTGACAAAGTGCAGATGATAAGAAAGGGAATCATTGAAAGGTGGGGGTTTTTGTTACGATTTTCTTTTTGATGGTTTTGTTTGTTTATCATGAATTTTCACCGCCATTTTGTCACACAGTATATGTTGTGTCATATACTACAACAGCCATTACCCAAGAATACATATGTATTTGACCTTGAGTGACTGAAGGTAGGAAGGAGTGATAAAAAAGGAAACTGTTTTTAAAGAAGAGAACAAATTGATGATCTGCAAGTTAGACTTTTAAAATAAAGTTAAAGAGGTAATGTTGAAGAAAGGAAGCAGGAGGTAAAGAGGAATACAAAATGCCAAACCTTAGACTCTTGACAGAGTTTGATTGTTTTGTTTGAGGTGGTTTCTCTCAATTTTTTAGTCTGACTGTGTTTGTGTTCTTGTCTCTTCTCTAATCACTGTATTTTCCCATCTGATGTGATCTGTGTGTGTGTGTGTGTGTGTGCACGTTCAGAGAAGGCACACTGCGTCCCGGTGATCGTCTCCTCAGTGTGGATGGTGTACCGCTGCACAACGCTAACCACAGCGACGCCCTCAGCGTGTTGGCTCAGTGCGGCCAGGAAGCCCTGTTCCAGATAGAGTACGATGTCACTATCATGGGTGAGAGACCACACACACACATACACACCAGACTCAGACATGAATTAAAGCTTGGGGCAAAAGTTTCTAGACTACTAAAATGCCACTGAAATTAAAGATTGGACGTTTTTTTGTTGATGTGTTGGCATTTTCTGCCGCCTCAGGCTGAGCTCTGCCTTTTTTTCTCGGTAAAACGGCTCAATTTGACTTACCCAGAATGCACTGCAAAGAATACCCTGGTTGTCACATCTGGTGGCTGTTGCTTTCAAGGGCATTTTTGCCCCAAGCTCATCTGCTAGGCCACTTTCTGTAATGTTGGTGATACGGAAATTGAAAGGTATATCTGTTGTGTCACTGTTGTTTTTTCACATGCACAGGAGCATCAGATCAGAGTAAAGAGCAAAATTATTCAAATGTGAAACATTTTTCCCCAATCAGACACAGTAACGAATGCCTCCGGGCCGCTATTAGTGGAAATTGCCAAGTCGCCAGGAGCGATGCTGGGTATCACACTGACCTCGGCCAACCATCGAAACAAGCAGGTCATTGTCATCGACCGGGTTAAACCTGGCAGCGTGGTGGACAGGTACACACACACACTCTCACACACACAATATAAGTTTGCATACATGCACCACGTGGTCTTAGCTATAAGGTCTGAAGCAGCAGCAAATTGACTCTATGGACTGGTTGGTTGGGGCCTTACACAGCCTGAAAGGAAGACCTGCAGACAATACTCGGGACTAAAAAAAATACAGAACTCTGCATCTTTTTCAGGAAAAAACTGAATTTATTCTTACAGATCACAATGTTTAATTATAATATTCTCCTAAAGCCACACTGGAATTGAACATCAAACAAAGATAAGGTAGTAAAGGACAGTGCTATTTTAGTGAAGATGCAAGTATAACATATAATTAATGAATTACATGTGATTCAAAGTAGTGTTTGTGTATGTGTGTTGATAGACCATAATTAGGGAAAGCACAATAACCAAGGTGAGGTTATTTCTTAGATCAATATAAATGTCTATGAATGCAGGAAGTAGCATTTACATACATTCAGTTTTTTTACTTCATTACGTCCCCTCCCACTTCTGAAACCAAACCTGTGCAGTTGGGTTACAGATATGCAACAGTTGCATATTTATGTAATATATTCTCTCTCTCTAAGACACACATACAGACTCAGACATACACACACACAGGCTGTGTCAAGCCCTATAACTAACACAGACAGTAGGAGACAGGATATTGCCCCGAGCCTCAGTCTGGCTCTGAAATATACATGAAGCACTTGAACTTTGTGTCAGAGCTGAAACGAGCACTAAAATAACCTCAGTCAACTGAACAGGTTGACTGTGGAGGTCCATGTTCTGTCACTATTCATTCCCACATGGTTGTTTTCAAATTTGAACCACAATATGAAATGCAAACACACCAGGTTGACCAGCTCTGCAGCCGGCTGATCTGAGCTAATCAGGCTAACTTGTGTAGCCTATGTACGGTTTTCAAACAGGACAAAAACAAGGCAGAGTATTTCTGAAACAGCAAAGAAACCATTTGTACTGTATTTCTTCCTCCTGTGTTTTGTTGTGGTAAGATTCCTCCCATATTCTCCTTGTCTCTGTGCTTTACCAGATGTGGAGCATTGCATGCTGGAGATCACCTGCTGTCCATAGACGGGACGTCTACAGAACACTGCACAGTCCTGGAGGCAACACAGCTATTAGCAAGCACAACAGAACTGGTGAAATTAGAAATACTCCCCTCCCATCAAACAAGGCTAACTGGGAAACAGCACGACACAGGTGGGTGTACCAGCCGTGTGTCTGTGTATATAAAAATTAGACGTCCACAAGTCTACCAATCTTCTATTCCTTTGCACCTTCATTATAATCCCTCACTGTAAACGAGGGGTTTGATACATCTAACATCCATCTATTTGAAAAATCAAATTGAGATGATTTTACTTAGATTTCTAATATATTGCTATATGACTGTTTAAACCACTGTGACATACATTATACCGAAAGGGGCAACTGTCATTTAGAGTTAAAGCCAATTTATTTCTCAACTTGGACAGCATTTCTTTCTTGGAGTGACTCTTAAAGTAGTAAAGTGAAGTAGTAGTAAAGTAGTGAAGTGAAGTTAAAGAGTCGGTCTAGACCTGCTCTACTCGGAAAAAGTGCCCTGAGATAACTTTGTCATGATATGGCGCAATATAAATGAAACTGAATTGAAATTGAATTGAATTGAAGTCTTATTGTAGCATTATTTCCTACTTGGGGGAGACTTCCATGTTGTCTTGTGTTGCCAGGTGTGTGACAGTAAGCAGAGCAAGAGTACTGCAGAACTGACATGAATATACACTCAACTAAATAAAACAAGAAAACAAAGTGTCATCGTGGTATGAATAAGAAAATGCACAGTAATTATTTTATCCTGCTATTTTACAACATCTGCACTGTTGTCATCCAGATGGTGTGTGTTTAGTTATGTGGCCAAATTCAAATTCATGTTGTAGTTTTTTTTTCTTTTACACCTTGTGTTGTCCTCCACGAGTCGACAGCTGTTTGATCATGTTGTGTCAGATATGTGCTGACACAGCTGTAAAGTAAATACATTTTACACTAAAGTGATTTAGAGGTCAGGGGTGTGTGTGTGTGTGTGTGTGTCTTGAAGTTAATGAGTATAATAATCTCTTGATGAGAATGAAGCTTTTGGCTGTCAGTCTGGTTTTCACAGCCAGCCTTAGACCACCATACAGGCTCAGTGTGTGTGTGTGTGTGTGTGTTTAAAACATCTCTGGTTTGTTCACAGTGGGGCATGTAGCCACAAAAATCCTCAATTATTTTTCCAAAGATTGTATTTCTGTCCACAGCTAGTATAGCCAGCTTCTTATTTACCTGTTAAAACTTAATTTTGTCTTTTCAGCCACTTGGTGCTTAAATGAAAGGTCTGCTAAGAAGTTGTTTAACCCTCTTAAACCTAAATATACAAAGAAATGCCTGGACATAGTTTTATATTTTTGCCAATTCTGAGCTTGTAAAGTGTCATATGATTCAGGGGAACCTACCTTCCCTTTGTGGTGCAGTTTAAAGTCACCATCATGCATTACTATTGTGTGACCATTAGTAACATAAAAATTTTTTTTTTTTAAACCCAGTTAAAACAAAACTCTGTGTTTTGTTGAATAACTCCATAGTCAACCTGGGACATTTTGTTTTTTAATATGAAAAGTTGTATTTAGGTGTTTTGGAACTCCATGTGAAGTTTGGTGCGATACACCTTCAGTGATTTATTGGGTGTTTTTTTCAGTAGACAATGTGACATAATATACATTTTGGCACTGTCTTTATATTTTGGTCAATATCACCTCTGAGAGTAAATATCAAAGTGTTATATATCATTGGAAAATAGACAGAAACTTTAGGTTTTATTGATGTCGTTCTGCTGAAAAACCTGTGATTGTTTTGGAAAGATGCTGTGTTACAGCAGCTGCACAAACCTTATAACAACAATTAAGGGAACTCATTGTATGTACAATGTGAATATATGAATTATGACAGTAAATAAAGAGTCTGGGTTTTGGACTTTTGGTTGGATAAAAGAAGCAATTTGAAGACGTCACTTAAGGTATAGGGAAATTGTGTGAACTTGCATTTTTCACAATTTCTTGACATTTTACAGATTCAGCGATTAATCGTGAATAAGGATGCAGAAGGTGTAAGACACCATGTGTTGGTGTCAGTTAGACACTGACTCTATCCTGCAGCTTCTCCTCAGCAGAACTCTTACTGTACTCGTAAGGCGGCCAGAGCACTTTGTTTTGAAGTGAATGAGAGACAGTGAATATTCTTAACTTTAGATGACAATGTTTGCAGTCCTCAGCATAACAAATGCTAGCACTAGTAAAGAACAAATGGTCAAGACAGTAGATTGTTACAATTGTATAGTAATTTATGTATTTCAATTTCTGAGCTTCATGTCATCACACCTTCCTCAGCAGTCATTATGGATAAACAGGTACCCAGTAAAAACCGAAACAAAGATTTTGATAGAATTTAGCTCCAATTAGGTCGCCCAACGCAAATTTAGCAGATCAGAGAGGAAAAAGATTCCACTCATCCTGATGTATTTCTACCCACCATCCTCTCTCGCGGAACAACGATTGAGGAATATTTTGGCTGCGACAGCAACTTTGAGCTTAATTAGTTGAAAGAGTGTTTCTGCACCCGCAGCCAACTGATGGCTTTTCATCTGCGGGAGAATTAGTGCCAGTGGATTTACAGGGTAAACGCTGATTCCAACGGCTGCTTTATTATCCCAGGTTAATGCTTCACAGCTTAAGTATGACAAGTGTACACACACATACAATAACGCATGTGCACACATAGAAACATGGGTTCACACACATGATAAAGCTGCCAATAATGTAAGTCAGACAAACATGAATGAATTTTCCTGTATGGTGGGAAAAAATCTGTTGTTGTGTGTTTTTTTTAACGTTGGATTTTTCTTTGACCTGATTAGAGACTCGTGAGAGAGGCGGGATTTAAAAAAAACTGGCTGATAGACACAAAATAAAGACAAATTCTGGATTAAAATAGACTAAAACCTCGGCCTCAGTTCTACTTTCCAAAGAATTTGTGTGGGGCGGGGGTTTCATCTCAGCAAGAAAACAGCAGGAAGAGAGAAAGTGACGGATGAATGAGAACTGAGTGACAGGGAGTGTAAAGGCAGGATGGTATTTAATTAAAGTCATTACACCTCTCTTGCATGCTGTCAGACGCTGCTTACAGCCTGACACCTCCTCCTCCTCTCCTCTACTTGTATTTTGTTTTATCTCCTTCCTCTTTTCTCCTCTATTCTCTTCATCTTTTCTTCCCGTCTCCATCTCCTCTTCTTCCCTCTTTTCGACTCTGTACATCTCCTTCCCTCTTTTCTCATCTTGTCCCCTTTTATCTACTCTTGTCTCATCTTTTCTCCTTTGTTCCTCTTCCATCTTTTTTTCTCCTTCCCTTCTATTTCATTCTATTCTAGTCTATGTTGAAGCAAAAAAAAGTTCATTGAAGGAAGTTCTGGAAGCTACACATGTTAACCATCCACACACACATACACACTCAAAAGGTCGGCATCTCATCTCGCATCTCCTTCATTTGTCTCTATGAAGCAAAATTTATTCTCTCCTTCTTTTAATCACGATCGTGTGTGTGTGTGTGTGTGTGTGTGTGTGTGTGTGTGTGTTGACCACAGCTCATTAGGATACTGATGGCCTTGCAGGAGACCTTGGGGCCAGCCTGCCGCTGCTTTATTAATAGAAACTGATTAAAGGTTTTGCAGTTGTGTGTGTGTGTGTGTGTGTGTGTGTGTATGGCTTTGATTCTGTGTCAGTGTGTGTTACTCAGTATAGTATCTTCTCTTATGTATGTAAGGTGTGTATGTGCAGTGTCTTTCCTGTGTGTGTCCTGCCTGTGTGCATCTGTCTGTGTGACTGCAGCCATTTCCTATCAGCAGATCTGTCCCTCCAGTGTGTTTCACTGGACGTAATGACTATATTTTTACTCGGGGAGGATTAGACAGGAAAATGTTTCCATGTTTCTCAGATCTCACCCTGAGGCCGCTCAAGACTTATGCTCCTCAGACCTCCCGCCAACAGAGCGGTTTAGATAAGATGACTCACATGTCGAGGAAACAAAAGCTCTGCTGGATGGATGTGGCAGCACGGGCCAGCTTAGGATCAGCCTCAGAGTTGAGATAAGTGTGTGTAGTAATGAATTACACATGAAGCTGTGTAGGTTGTCAGACTTGAGCCTTGATCGTATGCTGATGCTCTCAGTGGGAGTTTCCCCAGAAGAGGTTCTCCCCGACATCTGAAGAAAAGTGACTTTTAACAGATGGCTCAGTCCACCAGCATTTCTGTGTTTTTAATCGGGTTTGGATTTTGTATCCACTGTGTATAGATATAGAATGAGATAATTCCATATGATGTTAATGAATTACAGATTCCCAATGATATTTTTGGAAAATACTGGCAGGTGTTGTGTTTGTTATATCTCTATCCACGTTATTCCTAGCTTCATGATACCTTGCATGAATTATGGGTGACTTCCAGTTATTCCTTTCACAGAACCTGCATCTGCGAGATGTGTGGTATGCTACAGCTGTCTTCCATTTTCTTAGAGATTTTGAGGAAATAAATGAAGTGGGAACACAGCCTGTCACTCCTTCAATGATATGATCATCCCTCTGCCTTCTGCTGCCAAGGGACCTGAAGAAGTTGCCTTGGATAACGTACAGGAGCATATTTAGCTACTTTATTGATTCCGTTGCTACCAACGGTGAAGCGCTTAACAATCTGAAGAGCTCTGAAGCTTATCAGTACTCTCATAGTAATGAGGCCAAGTGCATTTTATTACTGTAGATGGAACAGAACCTTGTTCATCTCAAAGCCAAATAGTGCCAAATCAGTCCCACAACACTTAGCTAACACTAAGTTAACTTTTTGGTTTGTTTTGTATGTTTGTTTCTTCTATCCCAGGCACTTCGTCTGATCGCCCTGACATCCCTCGCTAGTAGTAGGCAGAGATATGATCACATTATTCCATTTTAAAGAAAAGACATGCAAGGAAATAAGCGTATTTACTTTCTTGCCAAGGGTTAGATGAGAAAGTTGACACATACAGTAAATATGAAGCCAGCTATCTTACCTTAGCACAAAGACCAGAAACAGGGGGAAAGCTCACTAATAAACATGTTATGATTAACACTGGAGTCAGGCTGTTCCACTGATCAGCAGTTGGTGGCAGTAAGGCACAAAAAAAGCATAGCAATGTACCAAGGATGAAGAAGCCTGCAAGCTAGCAAACATGGATGTAAAGAATGCAGAAATGCAGTGCAAAATTAGCTCTGAAAATGTTTTTTGAGGAAGGAAATGCATTCAACACATTTGGTAGACCTCAAGGATTCACACAATGTTTTGGTGAGAAACACTGAGCGTTTTATTTGTTTACAAAAAAACTCCACAGGGCACCTTTAAAGTTATGGTAACCATGGGTTACACATGTTAAGGGTTAGGCGAAGCTTCTAGGGAATTAATGGAAGTCAAAAAACACTGTCCTCACAAGTAACAAAATAATTTGTGTGTGTTCCAGTGAAGGTGCAGAAGTCAGACCACCCCCACTCCTGGGACCCCTGTGTGAACTACTGTCACCCTCAAAACTCCACCCTCTGCAACACAAGCTCCACCCTCAACAAGTCGTGGACCGCCTCAAATAATAACACCATCAACAGCCTCGACTACTGCAAGTGTAAGAACATAAACACCGACACTGTGACAAGACAAACTTGTCTGTCAGACTTTCTTTCTTTGTTACTTCTTCAATCCCTTCTTTCTTTCTTTCTTTTTTCATTAATTCTTCAAACACTATCTTTTTGCCCATGTATTGCAGTAAGGGAACAATGGAGATCATCTTTCTTTTCTCTCTCTTTTTTGCAGCTCTGGTATCTGCCAGTTTCTCTCCTGGCTCTACGACTACATCGGGCCCCAGTAGCCAGAGCTCCAGCACCCTGCCCAGGCCTACTGTTCCCATGAGTCCACGTAACTCGCTGCTCAAACGACGGCAGAGGAAGAAAGAGCACAAAAGCTCCTGTAAGCTCCATATGTCTGTCTGTACAATGATGTACTTCTTCTGAATGGAAATAATCAATCTTACGTGTGTATCTGCGTGTGTTTAGTGTCCCTGGCGTCCAGCTCGGTGGGTCCGGGTGGTCAGGTAGTTCACGTAGAGACCAGTGAGGTCGTCCTAACAGGCGACCCACTTAATGGCTTCGGTGTCCAGCTGCAGGGAGGAATATTTGCCACCGAAACACTGTCTGCACCCCCACTTATCCGATTCATAGAGCCTGACAGCTCTGCAGAGAGGTGAGCACACACACGTCCATGCGTGAATAAACAGTGCATGACACTTATGTTCTTTACCAATAAAGATTTTGAATGGTTTGTGTTTTAAGTTAGACTCATATTTTTATTCTGGCACTACAACATCAAAAATCACAAACTGCCAGCTTTGCTTGTTCAAGATCTACCTCACTTAAGCAAATGTACAGTTATGCGTATATTATAATGAAACATATATTATATGATTCATTAGCATAAACAAGTATAACAAAAATCAGGGAATAAAATACAGAATACTGTGAAAAGTAAACAATTCTGAAGGTTTATAATTGAAGAGTTAAAATATTGATGACACAGTAGCTTATACGTTTTTTAACTTTGTAGGTGTTTTTTACTATACTTTTGGGTAGCTTAGATTCAAAGTAAGCATCATATTTTATCAGGCTATTTTTTTTTTTACATGTTGATATTTATACTTCAAGGCTGGTAATAACTACAACTGTCAAATACATCCTATAGAGTCAAAGTATAAAGACTTATAAAATGGGAAGAGTGAAACTGAAAGCAGGTCTGGAAAACTGTCCTTAGCTGAGATTACTAATATTACAAAGATTATTAATAATACTATTAAAATCACACAAGCTAAACTCACACTGATGTACACTAGCCTGTAGTGTACTACTTGGTACTACATATGTAGGTGTGTTATTTGTAAGTATTGTAACAGTATGTTTGTGTTTGTGTGATTAAACAAGTACAGATAAACTAATGGCTTTGCGTGTGTGTGGACACATGCTGACTTTAATGCTACATTAGCAGCTTTACTTAGCTGTCCTGTGTGTATTTGAATGTTAGTGTTTGTGTGTGTGGGTGTGTGTGAGACTGATGTTGGTCGTGTATTAACAGCTCTGCTTGGCTCTGTGTGATGTGTGGGTGTACGAACATTTTTTAAGCATTTACTGTATGTACATGATTGTAGGTGGGGTTTTCCAAATATCGACGTGCAACTGTGTGTGTGTGTGTGTGTTCACAATACTCTGTGTTGCTCTTTAATTCATGCACAACTTCGTTTAAGTCTCTCTGTATGAATTCTCAATTGTGTCTGCATTGTGTGTGTGTGTGTGTACTGATTGATGTTCCCGCCGTATTAACAGCTTCTCTAAGTGCTGGGTGTGTTTCTGCACCCCGAGGCCACACTCCCTTCTCCATTAGCGCCCCCGCTAACAACACTAATTAGCTAGCTTCCCCTCGCCCACGCCGGAGGAATCGATAAGTACCTTCCTTCGCGCTTGACAGGGTGAATCCAAATAAAACCCTTCACACTACCCTGAATTACACTTAACCACAACTTATACCGTTTAAAACCATAAGTCTTGGGTCACGGTGACCAGCGAGGACGTCCTCTTTTAAGGTTTTAACCTGCAATTATCCTCCATTAGTGCTGCTGGAAGTTTTTCTATAAATCTTATAATGAATGAATGAATTAATTTTAAACATGTATATTATAGCAGTCCTTATAAAACAAAATACTACTCATTACCAATGTAAACTTAATAATCAGCAATATTTAATCTAAAATATTGTCTGTAATATTTTGCGCTGAAAGTTTGCACTTTGTCAGACTGGCAGTACTGGAGATGCAAGACACAAAGTTCTCTGCAACAGCAAGGTAGTAAAATATACCCAGTAATACTTTATATACAGGATGTTGGCTAGTTAAATTTAGTGTTGTACAAACTGCCAAATAAGGCTGGATTATGGATTATGTATTAAACTACTCACCAAGAACCATATCTAATATGAACACCACACAAGATAAATAAAAAGCAAAAGGAAGGAATAAAGAGCAAAGAAATTAAGATGAGGGGATGAGAGGAATGAGAGTGAGACAGATGGAAGAAAGAGGGAACTGAGTTTAAAAATGGAAAAACGAGACAGAGAAACAGAGGAAAGAAGTGGAGAGAAATATTAACTGGTTATTCCTGAACAAAAAAATGGGAAAATGAGACAGGGACAAAAGTCTTGGCAGGCCATTTAATCCTCAGTAGATCATAATGAAGATGACTGACTGACTGACTGTATACTAATACGGGTCACCCACTCATGGCTTAATGGAGGATACATCAACTGTGTGTATTTGTGTGTATCACATTCAGACAAGTGAAAATCCTAAGTGCCCTGCAAATCCAGAGGGCAGTAACTGCATGAAGGAGAGGCCTGGTTTAAGTGAGACAAATCACTTCATCTTCATTTTCTCCTGTCAGAAGTCTCCTTGGTGCAGAACTTCAGTAATGATTTCGTAGCATTTAATAATATGGCTCTCGTTTTCATTCAGTGCACTAATTCTAAACCACAATCATGACCTTTAACCATTAAGCCATACAAAAAACAAATAGTTGCTGCAGTTAGAATCACATTATAGCATTGAGGGTGGGTGTTGCATTAGTTCTACCATGCTATAATCTTTCTGTCTGGCTTTAAAAATAAGAACTCCTTGTGAGAACAGTATACTGTTATTTGTGTGTCTGGTGAGTCTAAGCATGTTTACACAGGCCATTTAGCGGCAGAGCTGTTGTGGGTTTGTCACTAGTAGCGCCTTGTATAGCTGGAGTGACTTGAGATGAGGTCAAATTTCCAAATAACATGCCAGTATCTAAAAAGACAGAATGACTCCTTCGCAATATACCTGTTTTTTTTTGCCATGGAATGGTATTAACATAATTCATTACTTTAATAGTCAGCAATAATGTGCTTTACTTTCGTTCCAGCACTGATTTATGTAGCGTGGAGCCAGGTTTGGGGGTTTCTAAATGGTGGATGTTTTGGAAACAGAAATCTAAAATAGTGTGATATAATGTGATACGTAACACAGCAGGGAGTCTGAAGCTCCTTCTCCTGTCATCTGTCTATGTAAAACGAATTAAAGGAAAAAACATCACAGGTAGGGGGCTGCTGACGATTAGTACACCGACATGCTTGAGTTTTTCTTTCCCCTTTGGGAGCATTTAAACCCTGGAGGTAATCATATCTAAATAGGCACAGAAAATAGCTACACGATCATGTTTTATTTCAGGAGATATAAAATGGCAGGGTGTGTAAACATGATATTGAGTGTACATGTGCACACTCGAGAAAGAAGCTGATGCACAGCTGGTGCAACCCAGTGCAGAGGTAAGAAGACCTCAATCGCAATCACATTTTTTAACATTTCTAACACTAAATCCTAAAAATCCACTTCTGAAATGTAAGAAACAAGAGCACTGCAGGTTAACCATTGCAAGCGCAGACATTTTTTTAGACAGTCTGATATTATGGATAAGGGAGAAACCGTTCAAATGACAGAGTACACATGGTGCTGCACTGGTGAAACAACATGGGAGCTGTAGGGATTTGTGGGGTTCAGGCCTCAAAGCACTGAAACTGTAAGATACAGTGATATTTAAGGAGTAAATATCCAATGTTTCTAATCTTTCTGACATCACCATGGTAACTCCTGTTGTAGGTGTGGCCTGCTGCAGGTTGGAGACCGCCTCCTGTCAATCAACGGAATCCCCACAGAAGATGGAACGCTAGAGGAGGCCAATCAGCTCCTCCGAGATGCGGCGCTGACCAACAAGGTCACACTGGAGATAGAGTTCGACGTAGCGGGTTTGTGAAGTTAGCTAAAAGATTACCACATTCTCTGATTCCTGTCTCTTGTATCATTACGCCATGACGTTTTACCTCTCTGCCAGATTTTTACTATAATTAGCTGCCTTACTGCCCTCTATTGTGACAGTGTGACTTTATCCTAGTTCATGTCAACTATATGATATTGTAAATTGTGTCAGACACCTGTTGAGGGTTGTTGCACTTCTTTGCTCATCTATGAGGGTTTCAAACATTTATAGTATAATGAAAGAGACCAGAGCAACTGTTAAACGCTGTGCGTTCTTTATTAGCAAGCATTTAGCAGTTTTGTTTGAGATTGTACAAATAGGCACATTTGCACAGACAGGATGAACTGGTCAAACTCAGCTGCTGAGAGCTTTTGTGTCGGTGCAGGCAGGGGTGGACAGAATAATTACAGCTCTTCACCGCAGAACATGGCCCCATCTACATGCTTTTAACCCCATGAAAATGTAACTACCACACTGATACCCTACGGGTCCAATGCTGTGTATTACTGCCCTCAGTTCTGATTTCTGTGTTGAAGAAAAGTCACTTCCAATTGCATTCTGAAATAAGTTTCTGAGCACACAGGAAAAGGTTTAATCAATCCAAGTTTGTTTTAACTTGAAATTGATTTTTGTTGTTTATTTATTTTGAAGTGAATCTGCTGATAGTTAACATTTCATGTTATTTAATAGGTGGCATCTGTAGGAAGGAGCAGTCTGCTGTTTTTCCATTACTTTTACTTTTTAACTTTTGGATGATTTTTCTAAGAGAAAACGTGGCTCCACAGAATGAGGCATGTGCGCTACAAAATAAATTTCAAAAACAGTTTTTCACAATAGGGTACGTAGTTTAGAAATCAATGTACATCCATCCTTTAAAGAAAACTATTTTTACACCACGGAAAATGTTCAGTCATGGAAATGTCTCTCGTGGTATACGTCTTGTTTAAGCAGCTTTTTAATGTGGTTTTACCACTTTAATCAAACATTATGATGAACTGTTAAGGACACAGTTTACTTTGAGTTAGTGAGAACTTTGGGACAGTTTACTGAAACAACACACATTAATGAACTCCTATAAAATCTATACAAACTCCTGTGTTTTGTCTCTACCTGCTGTAGTTTGTTTTGAGCAAAATACTGAAATCAAAATGTTTCCATCGTGATCACACTGAGAGATTTGATTTGACTTGATTTGAGCTGTGTAGCTCCCTGCAATCATTTTTTCCACTGTTTTAATGTTGCCTTTCATAATGTTGCATCATTTAGTGAGTTTAACATAGCCAGCAAGTAATTATGAAATTAGCATTTATCCTATAAACAGAGAGAAATTAGAATGTTTTCTTACCCTGCCATTAAAGTTGATGCAGCCAATTCCCAAGTGTAATATTTAAGACTTTTACTCTTGAAGCCTTTCGGAATATACTTATCGTCCACTTTTTATAGCTGGTAAATCCCTTTGATACACAAGGAAATCTGACTGATGGACAGCTAATGGTCCAAAATGTTCATTGCCAAATTTCTGTTGTTCAGAGTCTTTTCTCGCTCAGCTCTCGAAGAAAGAAATGAACTTGGCTATGATGTTTGCCTTGTCAGTGAATGATGAGCGCTTCTTGGTGAGTTTGAAGGGTTCTGAAGTGAGGCGCTGATCCAGATAGTGTGTTAAAAAGTCTTAAGTGATTGTTTTACTGGTGGAATTAGTATTGTGACCCATGCAGGCAAACAGTGAGGGTTTGAAGTCACTGTTTGCCCTTGAGAAGAGCAATTCAGGGGAGATAAGAGCAAGAGCTAAACGTCTTGTAATTACAAATGCTAAGCGGGATGAAAACACTTATTTGCTGCTTTTTTTATATTAATGGCTTTTCTGCATGTGTTTGTATTGTAGAGTCGGTGGTGCCTAGCAGCGGTACTTTCCACGTCAAACTGCCGAAGAAAAGGGGAGTGGAGCTGGGACTCACCATCAGTGGTAGGAACACACACACACACACGCACCAAACATTGTTCATATGATCTATTTTTTGTTTTGAAAGGCTGGCTGGCAGAATGTTTAAATGTCACGAGACCACCCTGCACTTCTTCAAACACACACACAATCATACACATGTATCTCTCAGGGTAACTGTAGCCTGCAGGAAGGCTTAGCTATAAACATCAGCAATGTTTATAAAGTGGTATAGATACCAGGCCACACATTCACATGTCTTATACTATATGGCCAAAAGTATGTAGACACCCAGTTTTTCATGGTTTGGTCTTAGCCACTTAGTTGCAAATCTTAATGCTACAGCATACAAAGATACTTCCAGACAGTACTGAACGTTTGGGCTTGGCCCTGTCCTATTTTTTACATGACAATGCCCCCGTGCATGAAGTCAGGTGCATAAAGAAATTAGTGTTCCTAGTCTGGAGTAGAAGAACTTGACTGGCCAGCACAGAGCCCTGACCTCAAACCCGATCACGAGTCAGGCCTTTATCGCCCAACATCAATCACATATGGCTGTAATGTCCAGGTGTCCACATTACTGTATTTGGATGATGTATACTTTTGGCCTCATAGTGTTTACAACCATGGTGCATATAATATTTTTTGCTAAACATAGTGGATCATAAACATAGTGGATCCAGTCTGTAATGCTGTTATTGTTCTTCCAATAAAGGACTTTATTGTGATGATTGATAATCACGACATACATCACTGTAAACTTTTGGTGCTGCCGCCCAGAGAGAGTGATCAACACACTCTCACTTCAGTCGGAATCATCTACATTCAGTATTTAATTATTGTTAGTCTGGAATGCATGTGTACTTTAGTGTGCCAATATGTACTGTAATATTTCTAGTAGCATCTGCTCAGTTGGCAGGTTGACTGCTGCTGAATCTGGCACATTTTTAAATATTTGGAGTAAAGACATTAGTAATACAAATACATCAGTAAGTATTACAAAGATTGAGAAGCACTTTTATGACCAGAAAGTTGTTCAACAGAATCTTCAGACTGGTTGAGATAATGTTAAAGTGTTTAAGCAGCTCCACTCACTGAGTTATTTACCCAGAGGAATGTCTTAAACTATAAGAATGTGAAACTGGAGGTTGCTCAGGAATGGTGTAGCCTCCCTTTGTTAAATAAAGGCCTTCAATAAAGCCATATGTGTAATTTTAGAAGAAAAAGGTCATCCCCAAGAATTCAGTATAAATTTATAAATGCCCTTATAAAGGCCCATGGTGTATGGATAGTTTTTGTATACATCAAAATGAAAACAACATTAGTGGATAAGGGTTGATCAGTGTCTGACACCCGAGAGTTTTCAGTTTTACTTTATAATGCCACTGTATGAAGAGAGAATGGTGCAATGGCGCCATCTTGTGAGTGGAAGCTGAAAGTTTTAGGTTTTTCTCCTGATAAGAGTATAAGAGAGTATTTAATTTGTCAATTATCATTTCTTTTTCCATTGCTATCAAGACATGTTCAGCTTTCCTCAGTCTCAGTGTCTGTTATAATTTGACTTGTAATGTTGTGTTCATTTTTTGAAATTTTTATCTAAAAAAAACAATTATTCGATTTTACCTTCTACCTTCCATTATCTCAAAAAGAATTAAACTTGATAATGTAATAATAATAATAATAATAATAATAATAATGTAGCACTATTTATTGTTAATGATATCATGTTACTGTTACAATTATTATTTTTTGTTTGTATTGTCATTATTATTAGTAGTAGGAATAGGAGAAGCTCTTTATTTGACAGCGATGTTATATATACTTACTTATTTTGTTGCTGCTGCTGCTTAGTGTGATGTCATCTCCCTCCACAGCCAGTAAGAAGCAAGGAGAGCCCCTCATCATTTCTGACATCAAGAAGGGCAGCATGGCCCACAGGTAACTTACAGAGCATATTCTATTATATCCAAGAATATGTCATACATTATTTACATCAAAACGTACAGTACAGTAATTTATTCTCAAGTGCAGCCTCATACTGAGTAAAATCTTCATCTTCTAGTTTAGGTTCCACCCTGTTAAGTACAGTGTGGGTTCTGTGAATACAGTTCAGCAGAATTCTGACAAAGGAACGCTGTAGTACAATCGTGACAGAACTGATGCTATCCGGTCCCACCTTTGTGCCTCTGTCTCTCTCTTTCTCGCCTTCAGAACAGGAACATTGGAGCCTGGTGATAAGCTGTTGGCCATCGACAACATCCGACTGGAGAACTGTTCCAGAGACGATGCAGAGCAGATCCTGCAGCAGTGTGAGGAGCTGGTCAAACTAAAGATACGCAAAGATGAAGACAACTCAGGTAGATGTGTGCATATGCACGTATGGTAAAGTTGAGTCTGTATTTGGCGATTCAGTGAACATTATGTCAATGCACAAATGTCTTTCTGGTTTAAACTAATTTTCAGATTTGTTTTATTTGATTCAATTATGTTCATTCAGTTCAGCATGCATCAGTTTGAGAAGAAGCACTATATGTGTTTGACCACCAGGTGGTGCCAGGTGGAAGATGCATCTTTATTGATCCTAGTGGGGAAACAGGAACGATTGGAAAAGTGAACAATTAAATCAGGTTGAAACAATAATTTATTTTACAACAAAGCATAAAGAACAAAGAAATATAGGGGATAAAGTAAGAAAAGGGTGTCCTGCTGGTGTAGTGGTCTAACGTGTACCATGAACAACGTGTAGCAGCCTTGATTTCCTGAGTCTTAATCCAGCTAAGCACCCTTGTGTTTGGCCACTTGTTATTGATTTTACAGCCCTTATCTTGGATTTGTGTGATTTGACGAGTTAAATGAACGCATCAGAGTTGTTGCAATGAGATGTCAGCCTGTTCCACTGTGTGTTTTGATGTGATGTAAAATGAACACACACTAACACAGGGAGGGATTACGTAATCATGCTAGATTATGACTCAGAGGGTATAATCACATGCACACACACACAGATACAGATACAGAGAATATGTGTTCATGCTACAGGATGACAAGGCAGTCTTCTCCCTGGTTACCATGGAAACTGTTTCTTTCCTCACCAGTGTTGTCTTGAGGAGAGTGACCTACTTCTGGATTTAAATATGTTTATTGAGTGTGTGTGTGTGTGCGTGTGTATGTGTGTGCGTTTTAAATGATCAGGTAACATGATACAGTATCACTTGGTAAACTGAAGTGTTTTAGTGTGCGTGTGTGTCAGGCGAGCACCATACGTAAGGCAGTATCACCTACTCCTTGGAATTGAAACATTAGAATAACGTGTGTGTGTGTGTGTGTGTGTGTGTGTGTGTGTGTGTGTGTGTGTGTGTGTGTGTGTGTGTGTGTGTGTATCAGATGAGCAGGAGACGTCAGGCAGCATCATCTACACAGTGGAGCTGAAGCGGTACGGAGGCCCTCTGGGTATCACCATCTCAGGCACCGAGGAGCCTTTTGACCCCATCACTATATCCGGGCTAACCAAGAGAGGCCTGGCCGAGAGGTACATGCTCGCACACATGCACACCACACACACGCACGCACACTCAAACACAACACACACTCATCTTTTCATGGAAATCTAGTTACCAGTTTAAGTTGTGAAGCATTAGGAAAGACACTGCAGCTGGAGACTTTTGGATGGTTCACATATTTTAATATTTTGCTTCAGTATCAGTGTAACAGCATACAAATATAGTACAAAATAAAATTGAAGACTAAACTACAACTAAGACTACTAAAAGTGCTACTATGAACTGTTTTTTTTTTTTTTTCCATTTGACCTGGTGCTTCTTAAAGGTTTTTTCACCTCTAGCAGCACTGTGGAGCAGTGTTATTATTAGTGGCCACACGAGTGTGGGGGTGACGCGATACCCATTTCACGCTGTGTGCACAAAGAAACATAGAAATGTGGCAACAAAGTCAGGAAACAAGATATCTGCAAGCTAATAAACATGGATGTAAACAAACTACGATAAACACAATGCATTTTGGTGAGTAACACTGAATGCAAACATAACTTTTGTTTGTTCACAAGGCACCTTTATCAGAAATAATTGGTAAATTACAATAAATCTTTGATATATTTTGACTTTGTTTTTATTGTGTATTTTATTTTTATAACATATACAGGGTTCATACAAAGTCTTGAAAGTTTGGAAAATGCTTACTTTTAACCATCTTGTTTTCAAGGTTAGGAATATGCTTAAATTCAAATATACTTCTTGAAAAATGCTTGATTTTCAACATAATCTGGTGTTTCAGATTATGTAAACCAAAAATCTTTTAATATTTGAAATTCCGTATTCATATTTGTTTGTTGTCTGCTGCTGTTTATAGTAACTATTTAAGTGATGATAAAGGCTTCGAGAGTCTGGATATTTTTGGTTTAGGTACCTTGAAAGTGCTTGAAAGGTGCTTGAATTTTACTCTGCTGCACAAACCCTGCAGCCTTTCAGTGCCTTTGTCCTTTTAAGAGTAATTCTACTCTTATATGTAGATATGAGTGGATCTCCTGGTTTATGAGTAAAATCTCTACTTAGCTGTCACAATGTAAAACAATAAAAAAGTTCCACTTTCTGGCCATTTGAAATCACCAAATGTGCCTTGTGTAATTGTGCCTCTCGGGATTCAAAGCATCAAATATACAAACAGTTTCACTCCAAAAACACAATTTGTGCACCATCAGTAGTGGTGATGAACCAGCATGAGTCTTTATTCAGTGACAGTCTGAGCCTGGACAACTTCCTAAACAACAGGGAACAACTCACCTGCAGCTCCACTGTGGCGTTATAAGAGATATCATGTGGGTGTACACTTTGTTCTTTATGGGGCAGGTAAGCTCACTGTACTGTAGGAACACTCTGTCCCATGGCATGGCAGCTTAGTTCTGCTACGTAGATTTGTACATTTGTGTGAAAACACTGAAGACATGGCACACAAAGGTTTTGTATAAATGTCTATAGTCAGCATAAAACATAATTTATTCTAAAGTGGTTCACTGTTTCAACATTTTATTTTTAGATAAGTGGTTAGTGAATTTACCAGTCGACACATTTGATTCCTGGAAACCCCAGGTCATCTATTTTGGGACACAGGTTAGCATCTGTGGAAATTTGCGTTGGCCATAGTCCCACCTTTCCACAGTATCATGTTTTACTGTGTCTCATTAGGTGGTGGATGGATCTGTTCACATCTCTGAAAAAAGGTCTTGTGTTGAATTCTGTGAATTATGTCTCCAATGCTTTTTTGGTAAACTATACTGCTATACTTAATTATGTATGTACTGATTAGCTCAATCTGGGAACGCATCTCTGTATAAAGTCTCCTGGTTAAATGAAAGGCCATAGAATTAAAAGTGACTTAATTAAACTGTATTCAAAATCACATACTAACGTACTGCCTACTACATAATAAATCACTAGGTACTGCATCCTGCCTACTAAATTAGCGATTAAGTATGCCATTACCAACAGACTGTTCACACTGAAGTATACTCAAGTAGTGTTTTTTCTACCGTACATTATATATGTGAGCTCCCGCGTTGTTCCTCCTAACGTTAACGTCCTGGGTCCTGAGTAGCTTCTGTTCTGGTTCAGTCTTCATCATTCGTCATTATTTTACCGCCACTGCACAGTCTGAAGAGACACAGTGCATCTTGGGGCAGTTGAGTAAGTCCAGTAAGCTCATGTTGCATACTCAGAAATTCTCGCTAATCTAGTATACACCTGGGCATTTCTCACATACACAGAATCCACATACTATGCAGTTGGAACGCACTACATACTCAATTTTATGTCATATTTAGTGTGAATAGTATGTTAGTATGTGATTTAGACAGCCATATATACACAGTTGGTACAGCCATCCTTAGGTATAGGCAAGCCCGGGGAGCCACCAACTGCAGTGGTGCCAAAGACATCTTTTGTAATTAATTTCAGACACCCAATCTATTTAAAAAAGTCTGTTCCAGTCATGCCAGTGCTGACATTACATTGTTAAATCAACCCAGTGGTCGCTCTGAGAGGAGTCTGGAAACATCATATCCTGAACATGATGAAAACCAGGATAAGACTCAGAACCTATATACTGTACATGTACAGTATATGAGCAGGTGTGAGTCACGTAGTAGATAGTTAAACAAAAGAAACAGCCCTGGCAGTAGCTGTGGTTACATGGACAATATTTCTTCAACCCGACTGAAATCATTCTGATTAGAGATTCCAACTTAACTGTTAACATGGACGCTAAATAAAGGGATCGGATAAGATGTGCGTTTACAAATCTAACTTTTTTGACATGTGCAAAGTGGTTCTGCCTGCTGTGAAGCATCTAATCTGCCAGAAATATAACAGATTTTTTTTTTGTTTGGCTTCAGTCATTCATCTTTTCAAACACTTGAACAGCTCGTTGTTTTGAGCCTTTCAACCTTTCAACAATCCTTAAATCTTCTAAGTTCTTCAGCAAAAAAACTTCTGTAGCCACAGAGCAGTTTGATTTTGCTGCCGCCATGTTTCTGTCCCTCCCGGAAACTCGTTCACGTCACCTAATGTTCCCCCCACGTGGGACAAACATGCGAAGAAAGCATACATTTATTCCAACCAGTATCTGATGTATCCACTATCTGATTAAGCGTTTACATGGTTATTAGGTGCTAATATTTTCGGATTTCGGACTATTATTCCGATTATTAGTGGGATATTAGGGTCCATGTAAACGCAGTTAGTGAGAACAGTCTCTCCATCCGTGGTCAGAAAGAATAACAATTATCCCCTTTGGTGGCAAAGGTCATGTCTGTAGATCAAAGGGTCATGACGTTTTGTCTTTTTTGTCCCTTGAGAGCAGTAGCTGATTTAGAAACAACATAGTTAGAACGACCAATCCATTGAAAACACAGCTTTGTCTGGAATTGTGTAATTATTATATTGGCGGCTCAAGATTAAAAAATAGATATAATCTTTCAGGACTCTGTGTTATCATGGCAACACATGCAGAAACAACCAGTGTATGTTGCCTTATTTAGTCCTCCCTATCAGTGGGGTAAAAACCTTATTAGGAGAAATAATGGAAGACGCCTTGAGCAATAAATAGAGGGATTCCCCACCAGCAGCTGAGTGTGCAGCAGGTGCCATGTGACATGGAGTGATAACAGATGAGTTAATGAGAAACATGATGCGGTGGAGAGATGGGATAGCAGCTAGTGTCCACAGCAACGAGACTGAACAGAAGATGACATAATGGAGTCATAATCATCCACTGGTGAATTCAGCTTATATCCAGTCCACCACACAACACTTATTTCACAGTCAAATGTCAGCTTTTATAACCGGCTCACGTGTTCTTCCACCAAAACACACCCAGGCATGGCAGCTTACTGCTTACCCTGCCACACTTACACACACACACACACACACACACACACTCTGTGACCCCATTTCTTGGAGTTTGTGATGTAATTGTTCTATTTCCTGTCCTAAACGCTTGTCGATAAAGCACTTTGCCTCAGATCTGTTGGCTAAAAGCACCCTATAAATAAACTTGGTTCAGCTTGACACAGAATAAAGTGCAGGAATACAGATGATATCAACATCGCTGCATCTGCATGGCTTGTGGAAAATGTTCACACCGACCCGGTTTTTCTTTGAACCATTTGAGTGCTTTGATTTTGTTAAAGCAGCTCAGGTAAATAGAAACTAAAGATATAAAATCCAGAAAACCTTCTCTCTCGAAAACACACACTTAAGTAAATATGTTTAAAGAATGTACATGTGATATTTGGGTCCATGAGTGTGTGTGTGTATATGTGTGTGTAAATAATATCTCTATCAAAGTAGGCCACAAGATAAAGGACTGTTTTACATTTTAGGCCAGTGGCCAGTGATAGAGGGATTAAAGGGAGCTGGAGTTATTCATTCCAGAGTCACCTTGTTGTGACCCTTGACTAGTCATGTGGTTGTTCACATAAATTTTGTTTGAACAGCAATAATTTTAAATTACATTCCCGAACCCAAATCTGATCTGTAAACAATGACAGCATCAGTGTGGCGCCGAAGCCCAATGTTTCAGCAACTAGTTTGCATCCAAATCTGCACTTGCAAATGTGTTTTGGAGGAAATATAATAAGGTTAGGGATAGGTCATGGTCTTATTTGAATATTAAAAAAGTGTTTGAGGAAATCAGGCTTTTTCAAATTACAAAAAGCAGAATTTCTCTGCACAAACAACACAAAATTTGCTGGACTGTGTCCCTTTAGAGCATATATGAACTGTATTAATATAATATAATGCATTTATTTAAAGTTCTCCTCAACTCGAAAATATGTTTTTCTTCTTCTTGTTCCTATAGTTGAATGTTTGAGCTTTACTGTACAGAATGATGTATGTGCAGAGTTTGACACTAGAAGGATGTTTTCACATTCATCTGTTGAAAGTAGAAAGTCTCTATGTGCACAAAGCTGATTTTAAGGGCGAGGCCTACAAGAATGATTTGTGACATCACAAATAGTATGGAAGCCAATCCTGGTTCAATATTCAACTTATACAAGTGTGATGTAGAAACTTGAAGCTGCCAGTGCAAATACACTGAGAGTGGACTTTACAGTGACGTAGGAGACATCTTGTGTCCTACAGGAAAACTTTAGAAATGAACAAAATTTGCATATTCATAGATTCTGGGATTTTTAATGAGCTAGAAGGAGTAGATGCCTTTTTAAGGATTTTAATGTGGAAATTATACTTCTTTTTTTTTGCAGAAAACCATATCAGCCACACATTATTGTTTCAAGTAGACTGTTTGTATACATGTCTGGAGAGGATCTTTAACTTATCTTTAACTTTGTCTTATCTTTACCTTTATGTCTCATAGTAATCTTTTTCCTGTGTGTGCATAGTACTGAATTGTACATTACTTTGTGTGCCTTTGCGTGCACCCTCTTACCTGTGTGTGTGTGTGTGTGTGTGTGTGTGTGTGTGTGTGTGTGTGTGTGTGTGTGTGTGTGTGTGTGTATGTTTTCATGTGTGTCCAGGACAGGGGCTATTCACGTAGGTGATCGGATCCTGGCTATCAACAGCGTCAGTTTAAAAGGCAAGCCCCTGAGTGAAGCGATCCACCTGCTGCAGATGGCTGGAGAGACGGTCACCCTCAAGATAAAGAAACAGCTCGACAGTAAGTATGAAAACTGTCAATGGTAACTTTGCATCACAAATCTTTAAAGTATCGACCAGTATGGTTTTTATGAAACAAAATTCTACTTCTTTATGTTTTTAAATTCCGTGTTCTCTGTGCCTTAACTTACCAAGCTCCTGACCTGAACTCAGTGTTTTGGAGTCAACCCTCTAATACAAAATCTTGAACCTGCCATTTTTTTTTAAGATTCTTACCAATAAGATTTTTCCTAGATGCTTGTAATCTGTTTAGAAATTGGGAACTCAAAGATTATTTCATATTTTAGCAACATTTGCCTCTCGTGATGACTTACAGTCTTTGTATTTATCCAGAGACAATCAACTTTGTCTAAAAATAGGCTTATTGTTTGGACAAATCTAATTCCAACTTTTTTCTCTCCAAGATGTGGAGGAGAGGAAGGCAGCGGAGGCAGAGGACACAACAGAGAATGAGCTCAGTGACCCTGAGGAGGATGATTTGACTGACAGCCAGCAGACCAATAAGCTGTCAGAGCTTTACTCCACGACCATACCCAGCGTCGACTCTGCCATGGAGTCATGGGATGGCTCAGGGATGGACGCCGGCTACGGCAGCCAGGGTAAGCTCTGGATTAACACACGTAAATGGTGAAAGGCCAGCGTGGTCACACACTACAAAACATATTTAGAATAGAAAAGAATAAACTTTATTGTCCAGCCAAGGCAGGAAAATTGTCTTTGGTCTCACCCAGGAAAATATAAACACAAACATGTCCACAAGATAAAAGCATCACATTAACAGAACAAAGATCTCTCAGTTGTACAGTGCGTTCATACCCATGGTGGACAGCCTATATTTGTTGACCACGTTAATTGCATTTGGGACAAACGCTTGAAGATCTTTTTCCTTGCCAGGGGTATTCTATAGCGTCGCCCTGAGGGGAGCAACTCAAACTCAGAGTAGAGGGGATGTGTTTTGTCATTGATGATTAACGGAACTTTCCTGTGTGCAGCTACGCTGTAAAGGTCATCTAATGGCTTTTGTTGGTGGCCTACTATCTTCCCTGCTGTCCTAACAATCCTGGTCAGCTCGTTTCTATTTTACTCAAGTGCCCATACCAGACAGAGAAAACAAGGATGCTCTATATACACTTCTTCCAAAACGTCAAGACTCACCTCAAATCCCTTGAGTTTAATTTTTTTATTTACTATTTAAAAATAGTTTGTCATCTATATGTGTTCCCAAATACTTAAAGTAGTTGACATTTTCCACAATTTGGTCACACAGTATCAGTGATGAGAGTGGGTCTGCTTGATTTAGAATACGTTACTTTGTTTTTCCAACATTAACTAAGAAGGAGCTGGACTTACACCATTGTTCTAGCTTGGAAACCTGAGCAAAATAATCAGAGACATCATCATTTTTGTGGAAAAGACCCACAAAAGCCATGTCATCAGCATATTTAAATAACTTGAGATTGCTCTTGTGCAGTGTCACAGAGAATAGTACTGGAGATGGAACATAATTCATGCAAACTCTCATAGTTTCTATCTCGTAGCAAAGAAAAATCCCAAATCCAAAGGGTTCTATCTATAATGAAAAATGCAACAATCTGTAAATGAGCACTTTATCTAGTTCCTTCCCTCCTCCTGCAGGTACATACAGCCACCAGGCAGCTGGTATCGCCCTCCACCCCCATGAGTGGCGTAGTGCCAAGCAGCAGCGCAGCACCACACCTCCTCCTGGACGCCGGAAGAACTACCCCTTCAGCGACGGAGGCTTCAGTGAGGATGACTGGGACAAACCACCCGGGTAGGACTGAACTTAGTTTTATCCAATCCCAGCAGCCATTTGTTTCCATTCATTTTTGTACTGCATGAAAATCTGATAATGCAGACTTGAAATGTGCTTAATTTGTCTAATCCATCACACTGAACGTCAAGCCTGCACTGATTTTTGCCGATTTCATTTAAGTCTGTGCACTGATTTACCTCATAAAGATAATGTACAATTGAGGAAAAAATAATGCAAACTTTATGTTCATTGTGATGATTACACAACTCAAACCACTTTCAGTAGTCTGTTACTATATTTTTGTACCTTGTGGGCATTAATGGAAATGAGTGGATGCCTGGAACGCTGTAGCTTGGTTTTCACAGTGGTTAGTGATCTAAAGATTATGTGATAGTGTAGTAAATGGGCTAAAACATACAAAACCACTGGGATGATCCTTTAAGGACACATTTTGATTTAAATGGACTGAATGCAATGATTCAGTCATTTCATTTCATGGTGTTAAAATAATAAAATGTTCTCTCTGACATTTTTGTGAAACACCAGCAGCTCACATAGCACAATACATGGACAATTATTTACATTATATGCAAGGCATTAATTCAAGGGTGGTTGCATTCATATTTAATGTAGGCCTATTGCTGTCCTGCCACACTGTTCAATTTTGGAACGACTTTAAAACACCATTATCTCAGTTATTGCTTCATTTGCAACCTAAAGTGCAGTACAGAGCCAAAACAATGTAAATGTGTCACTGTCCAAAAATGTACATCCCTGAAATTACTGTATAGTGAAACTAATAATTATTTTTATAATCAAATAATCTATTGTGTTTCTTATAGCATACGCTCAGAGCCCAAGTTGATGTCTTCAAATTGCTTGTTTTGTTCGACTAACAGTCCAAAGCCAAGACGTTCAATTTATAATTATATAAATGAGGGAAACAATAGTTGAACTGTATATGATTATTTATTTCAAAATTGTCAATTTCAGTCACTCTAATCAATTGACTAATTGTATATCTTTATGACTCTGTTGTCTGTTTTATACAAGCGAGTGTGTTAGCTCTAAAACAGAAGGTTACACTTGGTTCTCTGGTTGTGTGTGTGCCAGTATCAGCACCAACAGTTTGTGATGAAGTGGGAATTTCAGTGTGGAGGTTTGAGTCATGAGTATCTGTGTTTGTGTCTCTGTGTGTATAGTGATGAGTCAGGAGGTTAAGCCTTGTGAGGATCGCAACATTCACTGGGGTTATATAACACTAATGGGGGTGGTGAGAGATAGAGAGGAAGGATGGCGAGAAAAAAAATCAGCTGTGCAGTGAAAGTGAATTAATCTCGTCAGTCAAGGACATTCAGTGTTAAAAGATTACTCATGTTGGATTTAACCAGAACGAATAGGCTTGTCCTGTACTGGGCAGCTTTGTTGATGATGCTGCCCCATTGCTAATACATACAAGAATTTCTGCAGTTGTGCACATTACAATGACTCGATTGGTCAGGTTACTGTTTTAATGTACAGAAAAGTTTCACATTGTAGAGAAAAAGCACAGTTCATAATATACACACCATGACCAAGATTCAGCCCAACATGTTTGTCAGAGTATGTTTGTCGTCTTTGGTGGCTTAAAATGTTTTTTCTTTCTTTCTAATGCCCAGTGACACCAGGTGAGATAACTCGTTTCCAAAGCAGCTTTATTTTAATTTAACTTGCGTTTGTGTGTGTGACAGATTTATTGGCCAACAACCGGACGGTATTCTGTTGGATCCAGAGGACAGTTTCTGGTGTCAGGCGCTTGAGGATCTGGAGACCTGCGGCCAATCAGAACTACTCAGAGAGATAGAGGTCAGTTAGCATGTTAGCATCCACCTCTGACTTAATCTGCAGTTATTAGCATTAACGTCCTTCGACAAAATGGTTGAACCCCAAAGTTACCACAAAAAAATGACCTGTTGGTTACAATGGCATGTTAGCAATAGCTTCAAACCTTACCTATTTAATGCTTTAATTGTATCTTCAGGATCACTCACAAATAAGCAGTTTTTTACTTCAACCATCACAGTCAGAAAGATGAATATATTCATTATACAGATATTTCACTAGCAAGGACCATACCATCAACGAGATACATTTAACATGCTGTGCGAGACTTGAAGCTTGCTTGTAGTTCTTTGGCTTGCGGTCTGTGTTGTGGGGAAACTTCGCTAGGGAATCCGCCGTAGCAACCGGGCACGACGGACCCCCTTCAGGACCCTATAGAAAGGAGGAAGGAGAGGATGAAACAGGAAGAAAAAACGGGGGGGGGGGGGCGTCGTATGCGTGAGCAAACGAGGGGGAGACGGTTAGGTGAGTATTTATAGGAATGCCGGAAGTGGCTCAGTTGAGGTGTGGTCCTGCTCCTGAAACTCTGCTAGATAGCTCCAAATAAAGATACACATACCTACTGTTAACACAGTAATGTTAGCATGTGTGTTTTGGTTTGTGCAGGCATCCATCATGACAGGGACCGCCATCAGTCTGGGTGTAGATGGTGTCAACAAGCCTCTAGCTGAGCCCATACTGAGCCACAGCAGGATGAGCCCGTTGCGGAGAAATTCTCTCCTGCACCAGGGAAACCTGCTCCACCAGGGTACACACCTCCACCAGGGTGCCCATCTGCACGAGGAGGCCCACCTGCATGAAGAGGCCCAGCTCCACCAAGGTAATTCAAAAGCTCATAAAATAGGATTGACAAAAGACAATGTAGCTCCAAGATCTACTACAATGTCTTGCTAATTAAGAGAAATAAACTGATGCTGTGTCCCAAATCACGCACTCCCATTAGTACGCTTATATGCAGTATACTGTGTACACTCCGTACTGACTTGCGTAGTGCGTTAATTTTGACAGGGTAGTGTTGTCCCAAATCGAATACTGCTGTTGTGCGCTTACCGGAAATGACGATCGCAACCTTTGACCATGGGCCTTTCTCAAAAAACGTTTTTAATCAAACGCAGATTGAGAAAGGCCCAAAGTCGTCGTCTTCTTTTTAATGATGGATTGCAACCGGGCGGAGCATTATCGCCAACATTTTACCGTGATTGCCGCACGCCGAAATATCTGCCAGCACGTTTGCTCACTTGACTTTCAATCAAGTTCAATTCAGTTATATTAAAAATGAATGAAAAATGAACGTGCTTTTACTTTTAGCCCTAACAATCGCAACCGCCATTGTCATACGTTGGTGGTCCCTCCCCTTCCGCTACGTGGCCAAGATGGTGACCGTTGAGGGTGAGAAGTGTGCAGCGTTCCACACTCAACTTTCTGGCCGTTTTGTGTACACCATCCAGGTACTTACAGTACACTGCATTTTGCCATACTTACCAGTGTGAACGCAGTCATGCACTCAAAATACTAAGTTTGAGTACACAAGTATGCGATTTGGGACACTGCGTAAGTGTACATACAGGCATATTGCTGTGTATATAGAAGGGTTTGGGGTTAACCCTTAGTATTTAATCCTTGTTGAAATACTGTTTTAATCTTATTTAAAAAACCAACCCTTTCATCCCATCCAGATGCCCACCTGCACCAGGAGGTCCATTTCAACCATGAGGCCCACCTGCACCAGGGGGCCCACATCCACCAAGATAACCAGTCTCCTCTCATGCATCATGAGCCCAAGCCCAAGGCCTCATTGAGAGTGTCAGAGAGGACATGGGAGTCTCGTCGGATCAAGGAGGAGATGCAGGGGATTCTGTCCCCAACGCCTTTGGAGCTGCACAAAGTGAGTTCAAACCTCTGTCTGAAGACTCCTGGCTGAGGACCTGGATTAAATGTTGATAGGATTACATAAAGTGAGGGCATGAGTGTAGAGTAAACACTAGGAACAAATGTAAAGTAAATCCAAAATGACTTCAAGATTTGTGTTCGGTAAAGGGTTGGGCACACATTTCACTTATTGGGCTGATGACAAACAAAAAAAAAAAAAAACAGTGTGATGTGCTGTTTGCGAGAGTATTGTTTTACAGTCTAGTTCATCCAGAGATTAGTTTAGCATAAAGACTGGAAGCACAGGGAAATAGCTAGCCGGGCTCTGTCTGTGCACAGACAAATGAAATACCACGTCAATTAGCCAGCTTTAGAGGTGTTGGTAGACAGATTTTTTAACTTTGGATATAGAGCCAGACTGTTCCCCCCTGCTTCCAGTCTTTATGCTAAGCCATGCTGATCACCTCCTGGCGCTAGCTCCTTACTTAATGCAGGCATGACCATAACATCAATGTTCTCATCTACCTCCCTGCAAGAAAGTGAATAATCTTATTTAGAGCCTGCTGTTAGAAAGTTCACTCACCCCTAGCTCTCTGAAGAGTTTAAGGGTCTGTGTTGCCGAAGTCTCTCCATCCACCATGTCACCAAAATTTCTTCTGTTTCATTTCTTTTTATGCATTGTCTGACTGTTAAGACAAAAGGTGTTGAGGGAAATAAGTCATTTTGTGGTGGGTGTTTCCAGCTTAAAAGGCCTTTTTCAGAGTAGACATTTTGATTTGTCATAGGAAAAGTACAGATGTTACTAATAACATTAACAATGGCCCCTTTCTATTAAAGGGTAACTCTGGTATTTTTAAACCTGGGCTCTATTTTTACAAATCTTGGGGTCTAAATGACTAATAGTTACCAAAAGTTTTGAAATTGGTCCAGTAGATTGCCTCAGCCAGTATCCGTGAACAGGCTGCACTGGCTGCGTTGGACCCATAAAAAGTACATCCACTAACTTGTGCTTGGTTTTGCCACTGACATGCTCAGATTGTTATTCGAAGTGTCTGACAACATTACCAATTAAACAAAAGAATCTTACTATTTAACAAAAAGGTCTGTCCCTGTAGGGATCCTTTCCATAATGTTGTTACACACTGAGCCTGTCCGTGGCAAAAACAAGCACTTTTAGTGGATGTATGTTTCACAGGCGCAATTGCCCCTAAGGATTTTGTTGCAGCCCGTTCACGGATGCCGGCGGAGGTGATCTGCTGGACCAACCCCAAAACTTTTGGTTAGTCATTTAGACCCAGGTTTAAAATTACTGGAGTTAACCTTTAAAGTGTCCCAGTAAGCCAAGACAGTGAGCCAGCATGCACAATACCAGGACCCTGACACCGAAGCAACTAAATAAAATTATTTTCCTACTGTCACATGTTAAAATGTCTTCTGTGAAAAAAAGGCCTATCTGTACTTATTTTGGATTGGTTAACTTAAAATTATATAATAAAATTACTATTTTGAGTTGGTTCAAGTTTAAAAAGTCATAAAAATGTCCTTTTTATGAGTTTTTTACAGTACAAGGTATTATGTAATACACTATAGAATATACATTTTAGGGGCCCACCACCCTTAGGAAGCTGCTATGCTGGCATATGCTCTTATTATGTCTTCAGCCTCCTGTGGATTTACAATAATGACTTCATACAAGGGTCTGTCCAAACTTGTAGCTACAGCCCAGGCCCAGAATGAGAAATACATTAAAGTCTGATGGGCTCATTGGCCATCAGCCAAAATGTTGCCTCTAAATGGTGTCTCATTAAAAGATCATACAATATTCATTTATCATACAATACTACCTTTTCATTTTTTTGTTAACCTACAGTTCTTTGCAAAACATCTGGCCTGCATTACCAGTTGCAAAAACCTGTTGTCAAGCATTTATCCTGCATTTACTCGTGCTTCAGTAACGCATGCAGCATGGGTGAATACTGTACAATATATCCAATACAGTACTACATTGTAACACAAAGCTTTAATGCTATCAGCTAATATCATTCCCTGTACCCTCTGTCAGTTGAAAAGAGAATACAGAAACCCCACAATCCATTTTGGATATGCAGTCAAATTTCAAGAAAAAAGGAGGATTTTTCTGTCAGTATTCTTTAAAAAATAAGGATAAAATCATACAAAGTCTTAGTATGTCTCAGAAATTGGATAAATATCCAAACTTTAGTTTAGATTCACTTCAAGGGCCCTGACACACCAAGCCAACATTCGGTGTCTGTGGCCGATCGTCAGCTATATTTTTTTGATGCACCAGCTGCCACTTTAGCCAGTTCAGCATGTTAATTCTGGCGTTTGTGAGAAAGAGCTGTCTGTCCCCATTTTTTTCTCTGCCTGTTCTTCTACAAGTGAGACTAATGGCTGGCAATGCTGAAGCAAACTTTTTGGGTTCGGCTTGTTGTGTTAGGGCCCTTGAAGACAATGTGTGCCGACCAAGCATACAAGTCACAACAGCCACTGCTTTCCCTTCATGTTTAAACTTGGATTAAACAAAACTGAGTTGAAAGATTGAATTTCACCAAACCAACCTCACATCCTTGCATTGTCTTCTGTAGGTAACAGTGGTAAAGGACCCAGAGATTGACGACTTTGGCTTCAGTGTGTCAGACGGCTTCTTGGAGAAAGGAGTTTACGTCAACATGATCAGACCTGACGGGCCAGCTGACCGAGCCGGGCTCAAACCCTACGACAGGATCCTGCAGGTAATGATAAGGAAATCTGTTTAATGTTTGAGGGTGTTAACATCTATATCTGGACAACGGTGTAGAACTTGACAAAACAAATTAAACATAACAATGGTGTCTTCTTGACAGGCTAAAGTAAAGGCCTGGTAAGTAAAGATACCATGAGTCTGGTGATATCTATGGGTCTGACACTTTAGACATTTACTCTCTTCAAAATGATTTAGAACCAAATAATAAATATGATGATCTTATTTACGTCTTCTACATTTCTTTAAACTTTGGCCACCTGAAATTAGAGTACTTTGTATAAAAAGGCCTACAATTACTACACTGTTCATCTAATGTGGATCTTAACACCATCAAAGTAAAGCTCAAAGTCACCATTTTAACTGTGTAGTCGTTTGATTTAATTTCAGTGTGAAGGAGTTAAGAGCAAACACAGCTTCATCACGTTGCTACTTACAGGCTGCAATGTTATCAGCCCTAGCCTAGCCTGAGAGGAGGAAATTTAAAGTATAATCATGGTTTATTATGTCCTTTTTTTTAATTTGACCATCATTTCTATTGGTTATACAGTGATAACATTCATTTCACCAAAGAAATTTGTGAGATCTGGGAACACGGCAACATCGCTACAAGATAGTCCAACTGGGCAAAAAACCAGAGTAGACAGACAGACAGGTTATAAACAAGCCAGTTTACCAGTTTAGCCAGATACAGTGGACAGCTAAAATAATCATTTTACCAATTGCCTTTGATTTTTTTCTTCCAAATAGTTCTGGCTAACTGTTTTTCTTAATTCATCTCCTTTTTTAGCAAAGCTGCTGTGTTCCAAGATGTTCCGAAATGACAAAAATAAGACCCAAGTTGTAACCAGGAATTATCCTTTAACCTCAAGCAATAGTTGGTCTCAATCTTTGTTAGCTAGCTAATGAACCAACAGCAAGACTATTTACCAGAGCAGCCACTGTCAGCGTCTCTCTGCCTTTGTCCAGGTGAACCACGTGAGGACAAGGGACTTTGACTGCTGCCTGGCGGTGCCTCTGATCACAGAGGCTGGAGACAGGCTGGAACTGGTCATCAGCCGCAACCCGCTGGCCAATGACGACACAGAGGACAATAACAACACTTTAGATCACCCGCTAGACCTGTAACACACACAAAAAGACAGACTGATGAATCTTTAGAGACATGCATTCACTGTCAAAATCAGGCAGGAGACATACTATAACTGGTGATGAAGTGTTAAGTTATATCTACTGGAACTGGTCCAAACACACACAAACACACACACTCCACCGGCTTGCAATAATTCTACTTAAACACAGAGACTCCTACACACACACACTTGCATGCTCACACAGTCACCCCCTCCCATTCACACTGGGTTGAACTGCTGTCATACAGTACATTTCTCCATGGAAGCACTGCCACAGTGCAGAAAAACCACCAGAGACACTCTCCTGAGAGCTGGCTTGGAGTCCTCATAGTGTGTTCTTACTTGGCACTTTAATAGATTTTGACTCTTGAAATCTTGTTTTTTACTTAAAACAAATGAATAAAAACTTGCAATTTGGGTGAGGTAATTTCAGCTGTTTTTAATACCAGGCCACAGGTTAATAGAAATTTTTAGTGCTGATGGAACCAGAGGGATCTGCCTACCATGGATAGTAAGACCTGGATACAGCACCACCACTCAATTTTGCTTCCAATTTGGTGCAGTGGCCCAGCGAAAAATTCCCCTGCAGCCCAAAAACCATTTTTCCCATAGACCACCATTTTAAAAGAGACATCTGTAAAACTGTTAACAGGATACCTCGAACTGCAAATAAGGTCATTTATGACTCTTTCTATTATACATTTTTGATCCATGGAGGTTTTATGTTTGTAAAACTTTCATCGGGCAGAGAAAAGCAATTTAAAAATCCATGACGTCGTCACAATGTAAAGTCTATGGGCCGAGCGGGAACCTGTGGGGGTTCCCGCTCGGCCAGCAGGGAAAAACACTACTGTGCATATTCAGTGGGCCGCACACCCCGGAAGTAAACCCAGAAGCTAGAAACCTTTTTGCGCCAGGCGAGCAATTCTTATTGGACTGAATAGGTCTGGTATCCAACTCTTATAATACATCCATGCTTATTACACAATAATGTAAGTGATTTTAGGAAATATCAAGTGAAACTGTAAAGAGAGAAACTACCTTGCTCAGTTTGCAGATTGTATTTGTTTTAAGAAATTCTAATAAGATTCAATAGAAGATTGAACCAACAATTTATAAAGGAATTGTGTATGACTGTGGTCTATACAGGTGTAGCCATTGTAGAAGGCCATATTGCTGCTAAGATACTGCTGCTCCATTGCAACTCCCAAGAGAAATTTTCTGGAAAAGTCAAATTTAGCTCTTTTTCCAGCTGTAACATGAAGGCAGGATGTAACATGGATACCTTTATAAGGTCAGCACAGTGATATTATAAAGAAAGAAAATCTAAATTTGTGCCATCATTACAAGGTCAAGACAATGATGTCGCCACAACTGCCAAACTGTTTTTGTTCAATCCAATCATCGAAGGGAAGACGAAACATAGCATCGTAAATGGGATTTATTAACAACTTTTGCTGCAACACAATTGGGCAGCTGTGCTCGTGGAGATGCCCCGGAGAAAACTGTGTTGCCAACAGAAGAACATCTTCCTACAACATTTTGAGAGATTTGTTTTACCAGTTTACCAGTTTCTTTTCTTTTATTGCCAACTGCTGGGAGAGTTGCCCATCTACATTGCCCAATTTGTCACTACAGTTGTCTGAGAGCGCTGGGTTCATCTCACCCCAGCTCACTGCTGGCCTACAAATTCAAAGAGCAGTAGCTACTATGTATGCATTTTTAAAGAGCAGAGCTCATGATTAGGGTTGAGGTTCAGCATAATCACATATAACACCTATTTACACCATTAAAAAGGTATTGTGTGTAGCACTTATTATGAGAAATTCAGGACCACATACATTTTGAGACATTAGTATAATTGCCATGGTCAAGGAGCGATCAAAACTATATTTTACACTGTGAGCCACTGGGGCAGGTTTTGGGCATAATTGCTTTATGACGCAAAACAGGAATAAAGTAATGTTCTTCAACAACAAACAGAGCTAAAGCTTGTGAGTTTCTGGTGAAAACAGATTAATGAAAAGGAAGGCTGATGGGAACAATTCGCCCAGGCAGGCAGTGTAAATACTTAAGACCAGTGCAGACTCAACATAACTAAAAAACCACAGGTAACAGCAAAGTTACATTACTTGTGTGGAGATGGTTGTAAAATTTACAAGCAAATACTGTATGCACGTTTAGCATTAGTAGTATCGGGTGTACATTATTTTTTGGCTACAACCAATGTTTAAAATGTTCCATGTAGCACCTTCTAATGATGTCTGCAGACAGTATAGATCGACCATGAACGCTATAATGTTACTGCTGTTTGGCTTTGTAGGGAAGACTGGCACAAAGATCATGAGCAAATTTTACGGCATCATCTGCAAACAGATATTGAATTCGTCAGGACGCTGAAGATAAGTACCAAGCTGTTCTAGGAACAAGTCACACATTCATTCTTACAGACCAGGGCCATCATGCATAGATAACATAAGGACATGAAACAATGCAGCTTGTGCGCGTGTCATTATGGGTTTGTCTTAACGTTTGTGTCGGTGTGTTTGGCTGTATTGTATTCCTGCATCTCTGTTTATGATGTGCATGTACATGAGTGTGTCAGTACATGTCTTATCTTTGTGGAGGCATGGCAGACAGCTCATAATACTACAATACCCATGAGCCTTGGCTGCTATAAGCCAGTCAGAGGTGCTAATTAGAGCTGTAAAATGAATAATAATAATAGCTTGCATTTTTATAGCTCCTTTCAGTGCAGTTGAGAACAAAACAGTGCCATGGTTGCTGAATTCGTCCAAAATTGACAGCGAATTCAAAAGTGAATCGATTTAGGCTGCAGATTGTATTATTAGTTATCTCAACCGCATAATCTTTAGTTTCCACCAACAGAATATCCTGTGGCCAATTTGACTTTTTAATCAAAGATCCAGATATTTTCTAACGCAACTGTTCGAAACTGTCAGTGCGCCCGAAATAGCTCCACCCACTTGCAACTCTGGCATTTGTGGGTATTGTAGTAAGAGAAACTTGAAGAAATCTGAACCTATCATTTAATGACTTTTCTCAACTCTCCAACCTCTCCTCACCTCATGTTTGGTAACAGCAGAGATCCCTTCCACTTCCTTCACCTTCTGTTTTCATGATTTACTCTTATTTCTGCCAACACTTTCTTTGCCTCAATTATCTGTGGATTAACAGAAATGAGACTGGCTGCCGCTCCCCTCCTACTGCACTTGGCAGAGAGAGAGAGAGAGTGTGTGTGTGTGTGACAGTCTGAGAGAGAGTGCAAACAGGTTGGAAGGTAACATTTTTATGTGTGTTCTTGTGTGTATGGATGTATATAAGCACAATAGAGAGAACTAATAATATGGTGTGAGTGCAAAAATATGTGAGAGAGACAATACATACAGAACAGAGACACAGGAATAATACATGTGAGAATGTGTCTGTGAAAGAGAGGGGGCAGAGAATAGCCTTTGTCCTCTGAAGGATTGGAAACATTTTCAACATGAACAATCACGACCTCTGTTCTCTCTCTCCCTTTCACTATGTCTCTCGCCCTTTCCTCACGTTATATAATAGTTAGCATCCCTTTGAGAACACCCTCTTATGTGTGTGTGTCTGTACTATGTATGTGTGTTTACATGCATCTTTCTTTTATTTGTATTTTCCTTTTGAGCATGTATAAGCGTGTGTGTGTGTCAGAGAGAGCTAGGTGGTGTACATTTCATTGTACAGAGGTGATATTTTTCAGGGCTGTGGGCCGTTCACTCTCCCTTACGAAACCCTGATGAGACTGAAAACAGTATTAACTCAGTTTTTGTGAGCGAGCCGGAGAAAGACAACTTTTTCATAAATAACAAAAAAGGGACATTTACTTCTCTCCAAGCACTTACTACAAAAAAATAAATAAAAGCACACTGTTTAATACCATACACTGTAAGTATTTTCATGTACAATGGAGCAAACTTGTCTGAGTGTTTTTTACGCAATGTCAAGTGGCCAAAAAGAAAAAAAAAGTTTTGTAAAGCAACAAAAAAAAAAAAAGACAGAATGCTGAAAAAAGCCTTCCAAATTGTTCTGCTGGTTTTTATGTCTGTGTGTGTATGTATGTATGTATGTGTGGTCATCCATACTCCCTATGCATTTCTGGGTCAAAGGTCAGTTTAAAGCCCAATCCGGAAGCGCAACAGAAGTCCCACGGATGAGTTAAGTTTGTAAGAAAATATAAGAATTCCTTACAGTTGTATAATGTAAGGAATGACACATTTACAGTCAACTGGTTGAAAATGTAATGACAAAACATTAAATTACTGTGACAATGCAGGACTGATGTTGCAATACTTTTAATATTACAAAGTTTTAAGTTACTAATGTATTGAATTTATGGCGAGAAACACTGCAATGTCAGTCTGGAGATTTTATGACAGCATACTGCGTTTTATTACACTGGCCTGTTGTCATCACGCATGTTAAAGGACGTCATTACATTTGACACGTTATTACATAATCTGACATTTATTACATCATCAGCTGCAGTAAGGCCTGCTCCCTTCAAACGCACACTCACACAAAATGTATTGTGTTTTTATTGTTCATCTGAAATCCCTTGACAAGTACGGAAAACCAGGCTGGGGAAGTGGAATGAGTTGCAATCCTGGAGCACGTGTTACGGTTTCTACTGCACGAGTTGTTGTCATTCATTCCCTGTTTTAATCTGGAGACGCATGGGGGTGAAAAAGAGATCACTGCTTACCGTTTCTGCCAAATCACGCCTTTCTGTTTGTAGTGTTTGAGGCAAGAGGATCCTTTCACTGTGTTAACCTGCGGTGGCCATATTGGAGGTTCTCAGCTGCTAGCCAACAGTTGCATAAGCCGATTGTGTATTCAGTCATTAGTATCTGGCCATTTAACTGTCAGCCTACTGCCCAGAAAACTACAGTTACCTAACCAACCATAGCGTCGGATCAGCTGATCATTAGCTTACTGGCTAGAAAACTACAATTAATGGTTAAACGTATTATCTGGCAGCTTTTCCACATAAATTCAGCTTTTGATAAGCTAAGCATTTGCTTACTCCCCAGATAAAGTTAACTAGCTAACCAGTCTGCTGCCATTCCTTTCAACATGAATACAAGCCTCTTCACTGCACCTCCAGCCAACTGTGGAGGAAAAGTAATGTCTTGTTGCATAATTTCCAAACTAACAAATTTAAAGTGTCTCTTATGATCTCGTTGGCCATGAGAGTGTCTCCAATTTTTTCTTCACATTTCTGATAAATATTTGATTCTTGAAGGCCTGTAACATTTGCATTTGTTTTTCGGACTTTATTTTAACATTATATACAAACGTACATTAAATATAAAAAGATGTGTTGATATGTGGCATCAAAGCATATTGCGATTCCGGATTGGGCCATTAATAATGTATGCGTTGATATTGTGGTTTTTTTTTTCAAATTGTGTAAAGTTCTATTCTATGTAATATACTATTTTTCTATGACAATATTACTCTTCCGAAACATGGGAGAAAATACAAAACAAAAATTATAAAAGGGAAAATAAAATGTATAACTTTGTTGTTGTTGTCGTTTTGTTTTTTTCATTTTCTATGAAACAAAGAGTGTACCGCTATACTTCTCTTTTCGAGAAGAACATGAGAAAAGATCAAAAGAAAGAATAATAAAATGTCTAATTTTATGTTGGGAGACTGGTCTGTCGTTATTTTGGTGTGCCATAGTGAATTTTAATTTAACCCAAATACTTAAGTGCTAATAGTGCACGTTCACTGTTTTAGACAACTAAAGGAACCTGTTTTAATTTTGGGCGGCATATACACATTTCCATGCACTGTACTGTGCATCTTATTCGAAGTGTGTATGTTTGTGTCTCTGTGTGTCTGTTTATATGGAAAAGAGTGTGTTTAAATGTAAGTATTTGAGCCTCTTTTTATGCATTTTCCTGCCTTGTGATTTTTTTTTCTCCCACTGCTAAATAACATGGTTCATTTTATGTGTGTATATTGTACTGTACATTCTGCTTCTGCTGCCTTAATTATCCCCAAGAGTCTAGTATTACATAACAGGTCCAACACACACACACACACAGTACACATAAAATTCATGCATGCGCGCACACACACACACACACACACACACACACACACACACAGAGCACAGGGGTAACATGGAAAAGCAGTTAAACACCCAGTGCACACTATATGCACACACCCACCTACCAGGTCTACTAAAATTCACACAAACAAGCCAACCTTGAAACAAGAAATTCCGTCTCTGGACTGTATCACAGGTCTTCATCATGATTTTCCACTTCCACCAGCAGCAGTGGGAAGTAACTAAAGCTGGGGACAGACCTGAAGACCAGCTGAAACCTACAAAGACTGGGAAAAACCACACCTACCGACTGACTTCCAACATCACCCACAGATTTTGTTAGTCTTGAAAGCCAGAAAGAAGCAAATACTACTTACAATACAACTTGACTACCTTTAAGTAGCCGCTGTAGCTCCTGGATACTTTACAGATAAAGATTTTACATACAAAATGATCAGCTTATCAATAAGATGTGGGGCACAGTCCTACCACAAAGCTGTCCTCCTCAGGATAGAGGGGCAAAGAGGTTCAAACTGTGTCTTGCCATCTTCCTCCTCCATGGCACTGTGTTCTCACGGGGGTCTCTAAAACCTAGACAAGGTATTGCAAAAAGAGTAATTAAAGTAGTTAACCGATGACACATAGGTACAGCTTAGTCACAATTCTTGTTTGTTGTCTACAAGACTGCTTAGCTTTCACTTACTTTATGACTTTCACATACATATTATCAAACATATGTTTTGTGCAACTGAGTTTATATAGTCCCACACTCTTCAACTTCTTTTTTCCGTACTCCATGTCGTTCTTGCTACAGAGATGGGTGTGGGATTTACTTATTACATGACTTACTTCAAATGACAAAGTGTAAACAGTGTGATATTGTGAAAGGGGTTGCTCTTACTGACGAACCTACAGAGAATTATCACCTGAATCTGCAGCTCCCCTCAGCTTTACAGAGATTTATAGTGACTTTCAGCTCATTGTTTAGCTGTCCAGCCCAAAATTTACTGCTGGTTCACTCTCACCGCTCTCATAGCGTCATTTTCAGAAACAGCAGGCAGCAGTTTTCAGAGAAAAAGCTAGCAACTAGCTGGTGAAGACAGTTGAGCATTTAGCAGCTAAGGAGCCAGAAATACAACTCCAAATAAATTATGTTGGTCCGTAACTGCTGGATGTGTAAGAAAGAAACTGTTTGCTAATAGAGTTTGCCATATCAACTTAAAAGGTGATGATATGTCAACTTTGTGTTCACAACTTGTTTCTGCTGCCCCCAAGTGCAGGTTTGAGTAAACTAAATATGAAACTTCTGCTGCCACAGGCCCATTTATATTTATTTAATATATTTTTTTTATATCTTGGATTAATATATTTACAGCTACAAACAGCACTAGTGAATCCTACTGGTTGGTTGGGGTGCCGGTACAGCAGGGGGTGGTGGAACTGGGGTGTGGGGGCTGTGGGGTAATGCACACATCCCATGCATTATGCCAAGGTGAAGCTCATTGTTGGCAGGTAAAAAAATAAATTAAATAAAAAATAAATAAATAAATTTACAAAAAAGGAAAATTCTTGTGTCAAAGAGGTGACATGTCTATATGCAGCCCTCCACAGGAAAACACTAGTTAGCAGTAACTGGTCTACAGTGTGGGGGAAACTGGACATGCCAAATGGGAGTAAACGGGGAAAATCTGCAAAAACAAATGGAAAACTGTGCACACGGTGTCCCTATGGCCTGTACCAAGTAACCGCAACATCCTGGGATCAAAACTGGCCACATTTGATTTTCACATCATCCCTCACTTGCTTTGCCCTTCCATTTCCTGTCTATTTCTATTTTTGACCATAGAACAAAAGGCGAAAGTACCATGAAGCGCTAATCTTAAAAACATGCAGATTTGTTTTTTTGCGTTTTGCTCTGTGTTTAGGCCAAAAAACTGTCACAAAGATGAAATGGAAAAAGAAATTCTCAGCAGCCAAGTCTATTCTTGGAGCTGGCAGACAGAGAATGGAAATGTCAGCGTTGTGTTTCTTTCTCTGGAGTGCCAGTTATTTAAAGCTCAGCAGCACCACAACAGCAAAATTAAAATTAATATTATTCAACAGCAGATTCAAGCCACTAAAATCCTCTGTGTTCTTGCTGAATGAAGGGGCTATAATAATCATAATAATCATGTTGGTATTTGTGTACTAACTTTTGGGCAAAATTATAAATTGAGACAAAATAAGGATCAAAGATTTGTGACTGGATGTGTACTGTACCTGAAAGAACTTTCTGTCTTTACTGATTACTTACTGTGAGGCATAAACAGGGCATTTTAAATTGGTATTTTATGTAGTACTCATGTAAATACTTTAATGGCAGTCAGTTGACTTGATTAGAAAAGAAAAACAAAGCGGATCATGTAACCGCAGCTATTGAGGGAAAATTACAGTCTGGGAAAATTTGTGTTCACTACCCAGCTTCTATTAATCACCAGCATGTCTGAGCCTTTATTTCCCTGTTGTGAAACGGATGTTTGGGTCAAAATATTCCATAAACTGAAGCCTTTTTTTTCCAGGAGCTTCACAGAGCTGCTTACTGCTATCATTTCAGAACTTAATTTGGGAGGGGTTGGGGGTTGTTTGCACAGTTTTTCTCCTGTGTTTTAGTAGTTAGGAGATTAGGTAAGTGATTTCTGTTTTGGGTTATTTTTGTTTGTTTAGGTAAACACAGGTTGGAATGATTTAGCTCAATTTCTGTGGGTTGTAGTGCCACCATGAAGCCAACACAAACTCTTAACTTTGGAAAAAATAACATTTGTCAAGGAGTGAAAAAAAGGGACTTACCCCAGCAGTTCCCAGGGCTGCAAAAGCTTTTTGCGTCAAATGATTTGCTACGAAACCCAACACAGATATCAAGAAAAAGGTATCAATTTATTGAAAAAGGAGAGCCTTGTCGCAGCCGGCCTTATATCCTCAAAGGCTGCCATGAAGGAACCAATCACCAGCCAGAACCACCTGGGCAATCATTCAACCCAACCAATCCTAGCAGCTCACCTGCAGCTCATTTAGACACATGCACATCCAGGTCCACAGGAAGAGAGATAGAGAGACAAACCACATTATACACAAGTCTTATATGTCAACACAAGCTTAGGATGTGACAGTGGAAAGGGTCAAGAAAAAAAATAAAGTTACCTTAATTACTTTACCTCTGAGTCTCAGCAGCACAGATACTTAAAACATAAGTATGTATTTAATTGGTGTCATTTGTTGTACATTGTTTTGGTTGCATATTTATGAGAAGCTTTTTGTTGCTAGAAGACAAGCGAAAGCCCAAACTCACATCCAGTCTGCGGTTTACAGTAGCTCTTAGCTTACATAGTTGTTGCATAGTCTATTGTTGCCTCTCAGTTATACTTCACACTGTGTGCACTAAAGAGAGAGACGTCAGATGGGAAAAAATAAACCATCAAGAACAACATCAACATATTATCTCAGGTACAATTATGAAATTTGATTATTGCAGCAATGGTTCTGAGAATATGTTGATACGAGTCTGTCTAAAAGTCAGCACAACTTTCATGGCTGGGTAGACTTTTTTAACCAACTACAGAAGCAGCACAGGCACCTGTAATATAGTGTATATAGCGGTGGTGTGGTATTGCAGTTAAATACATTGAACAGTGTTTCTAATATTTTATCCACCCACATGTACATACACAGGGGAAGAAATCCAGTACAGCACTGATTTTGTGATTTGCAGGTCAAAAGACGTCTAGATTAAATCTGCAGTCTTCATGATGTTTTTATTAACTGTGGCACACAATATAGAAAATATAATTTCAGAGGGATCCATAAAAAAGCAACTCACGTTTGAAATGTTTATTACAGCAGCAGAACATAGTTAGAGTTTGGTGTCTAAGCTCCGACCTCATCACTCCCCACAGATATGTTTACATAGAGATATTGGGGAGTGATGAGCAAATATCTTAAATTAAACCCCCTAGCCGGAGCCTGCAGGTGGATGATGGGGTGGTGGTGGGGCTGAAAGAACAGGCAGCAATACTGATGCAGGGCAGCAGTTGACTTGACAGGCAGAGGGAGAGATGGGGAATCTTGCAGTTTAAATAGACCGCCAAATTGGGAGGGTGTGTTTGGTAGATGGTTGTGGAGCGTGATGTACATCACAATGTATAGCAGTGCAGCTCAAGTTGACTGTCTGAACTAGCTCGCAGGCGTTGCTCCATTTCTGTGTAACATCTACTACTTTTAAGTTTTCAACCAAATTTAGGCTGGTTTTAGACATCTTTTACCCTCGCCTAATCAGTGCTCACTGGGAACAGCACTGCACTCGGTTTTAGTCAAGACTCTGAAACATCCAACAGTTCTTGCTTCTAGGCCTTCCGAGGCTTTACATTATGATAATACACAGCAACAGCAATGTAATCAGGTGCCAGGTGACATATATCTGAATTACAGATAGGTTACAGTTGCCCTGTTATTGTAATTGCCATGGAGCAGTTTTCAATCCATTTGATTACTTTCACATATTTAAGGAAAACTGGCAGCAGAGAATGTGCTGGAATGCAGCTTCCTGCGTGGGCTTGAATACCTTAAATCTTGTATTACAGGCTTTGTAGGATTAGACTTTATTATGTTGTCAAGGGGATTTAGGTACATAAGTCCCTCGAGTTGGGAAATTAAACTTGAATGGAATGATCTGTGTGTGTGTGTGTGTGTGTGTGTGTGTAAATGTTGTCTCTGCACCAGAAAATGTTGAACAATCATCCAGACACATGAAAAGCAGACCCCATTTTCTGAAGACAAATTTTTTATTAAGAAATAAAAAAAGTTTTACATCTTTGTAAAACCTGTTCGAACACATATTTTTTTTTCTTTTCTTTTTTTTTTCTAGCTTACAGGTTGGCCATAGAAATAAAAAATAAAAGCTTTCAAATTCTTTTAAAAATGTTTTTTTCTTCACCAAGAATTAAAAAAACATTTTCCCATGTACATTCTCAAAAAGGAAGGGCTGGTATACAGTATAATGCAGGAAAGACAGAGGCATTGTCAAAGGAGACTATGATCACAATGAGTCTGATGATAGACGGGATGGGGAGGATGAGCGGGACTCCATTTCCCAGAGGACTCAGGACTGAGATCACCATCATTTAAGTAAGTGAAAGATGTTTCATTGTTAGAATCTTGTCCTCACAAGTCAAAACTCGAATCAAAGCTAAAAATGCCAAAAGCTGAATTATTTTACATCGTAACTATGGTTCTCTGAGTGAGGATGACATCTTTTCTCAAACTTCAAACCAAAGAACGAAGACCATCTTTGCATTGAGGGTGCTGCCAGGAAATGAGGCCCGGTTTATCTTCCTTTGCAGTCACAGAGTGACTTCAGTGATAAAACAGTGAAATTTTGTGTCACTTCTACAAAGCCTGAAGATCACATCTGTGTGGTCTAATGTTGCATCTATAATCACAGAAACAGACAATCAGATTCTGAATCCTGCAGATATGGTGGTGTTTTCATACCAGTGATGAACATGATGTAGGCAACATGGAATTTAAAATCAGGCTATCTGTTCCTGTGTAGATGTAGTTTGGTTTTTCACTTTCTTTGATAAAGCACTAAGGTTGTCCGGTTTGGCGAAGTGGAGTTGGATTTGGATAGAAATGTCTGAATAAGCAGAATGTAGAAATTGCATACGAGGTTTTAAAAGAAAGCCCACGTTTGATATGGTGTAATCTGTTTTTTAATGAATATACTGCTTTGTTGCTGAGGGGCAAGCTTCCCAAAAGCAGCTGGAATTGCTCCCAGGTATTTGTTCCATCACAAGCAAATTAGACTTACAAGCCTTACATGGTACTGGTTAGATTTTTAGAGATATGGCTGATGTGTTGTAGATCAAAAATGGTGAACTTTGGTGGTGGCGTGCTTTTGGAAAGCTGCCTGATTATTAGCAACACAGCAGTACTGAGATAAATATAGGCAGGTAGAAAGATTGTGGGCTTAGTGGCAGTGTTACTGTGTTTCATATACCCCTCACAAACTCACAACTTAGCAGTCTGTCACAAAAATAAAAAAGTTGTATTGTAAGAAATTCAGTTTGATGTGACAAAGTGTAGTAAGTATTTTATTCTCAGTACATTTCAAACCACAAGATCTTTGATGGAATGGTGGTTTAGTTTGGTTTAGTTCCACTCTGCAGAGCATTTTGTGGCAGGTTTTAATTTAACTAGACCCTGAAAATTCAAATGTTCTTCTTCAAGAATTCACAGGTATGATCTTACTTCAAAGGTTAGTACCACCTCTTGGAAAAATAGCATGAAAAATAAAAGTATTCTACAAAGTATTGCACGTAACAAATTGTAGCTTTTTTTGTTTGTTTTTTTTTGATTGATAGTTGTACATTTTACTCCGATGACAGAGGTTCAAATACACAATATTTGGAATACAAAAGGCAAATGTGACAGACACACAATCAAAAACAAAATAAAAAAACAAGAAACTGCTGAATTCAATAAAACAAAATCAATAAAAATAAAAAGAAACATTATTTTTTTTCACCCTAAAAAATAAATCTTCAGAAACTTTTACATTCACCCACAGGTGACTTTTGCATTTCAACATTCGGCGGTAAAAACTTGTGCATCTCTGAGAAAAACTGGTTTACATAGGCTAACTGACGGGGAGTGTACGAAGGCAGAGGGACTGGTACATACTGTAAATATACACAGAGAAACCAATAAATGACTGCATTAGTTATTATTTCTGGTCCATGTTTCCCCACCAAAAGAAGGATCTTTGCACTGGGGAAAGATTTTATTCAGTTGTAAAATGGCCTAAACCTATTTTTGTATGTGTTTTTACTCTTTGCAACAGATGTTTAATTTTCAACACTGCAACTGACAGCTATTTCTTGAGGTCCCCACAATTTTTCCATTTTGTGCATCTTAGAAATGATCAGTCCCAGAAATGTCATACATGCACCAAACTGTCCATAGGTGCCATAAATCATTTTTTATATGTTATTTAACTGATGCTGTTGTTCTTACTTGGAAGGTGCTGACAGATCTTTCCTTTAAGCATTAATGCTGTTTTGTTTTACCCAAGTGCAAAGATCCTTCGGGGGAATCGAGAAGCAGATCTGTACAAAAGTTTAAGATTAAAATGAAGCTTTCTGTATTAAAATGGGAGGTCTGCAATGGGAGCTTAGCTGTACAAAGACGACTTATATAGGAAAAGTTTGTTACTGTATGAAAATAGATGCCTGCTGTGGATTTGGTTTCACAAATCCCTTTTAATGATATGAACTTCTTTATTCTATTTGAAGAAATAAACTGACAAAATAATTAACAAAGCTTAGATGAAACACGAAATGAGGCCCTGGTCTCACGATCACTGATGTTGTGTGTTGTGTGATGTTGTTGGTCAAATTCCTGCAATGCATGTGTACTGTATAACTGTATATTTGATGTGAATGACTGGTTTATTAACTTTTTGATCTATTTCAGTATGTCTGCTTTTGGAAAAACAGAAGCACTTTAAGTGTTTTGACAGTATTTTTTTTTTCTTTTTTACTATGGAGGCCAATGAGGACCCTAAATAAAAAGATGGCAGTGTTTTTTTGTTTTTTTTGGCCTCACCATTTGATATGAAGTTCAAATTATACAAATAAGGTGCAATAAAAACTCACTTTGACTCACTCTCTGTATTTTTGCCTTTGATTGAGGATAAAATAGGCAGTTAAGGTGTGTGATTTTCCATTCTGTGTGGCAAAGAACTGATCTAATAGCCTTTTAAGCTGGACAAAAACATACATTTTCGATTGCCTACATTAAATGCCGGCTCTTTGTCACCCACAGTTACAAGTCTAATGCAGCTATACAGTAGATAAAAGCACTACAGAGAAGGTCCTGAGTGGATGGTCGCTGGTGACACATACACATGGGAAACCCCTTGTTACACAGACATTAAAATGTAACAGTTGTTAACTGTCATACTTCTTAGATGGTCTGCTTTCAGTTGTTAATGGCCATCTAAAGACATTTTAAAGGAGCTGAAGTTAAGGCTCTAAATGTATTAGCATATTGTATGTTAAGTGCAGATTTTAGGGGTGTCGGAAAAACAATTTACCAGTGTCATTTTCTTATATAGTGCCCAGTGTCACAGCTTTCATTAACTAAAGTATATATGATCAGAGTTTACTACTGTTGTCTCTTTGTTTTTGGTTTTGGTTAGGCTTAATTTGAATTCCAGGCAGCATTTTGAGGTCTTATAAAGTCTAAGTCTGACTTTACACACTTTATTTACTGTTGATATGCCACAAATCTCTTTCAGATCATCCCAAACGATGATAGACACCCAACTCCCACTAACTTGCACAGAATTTAAGTTGCAATGTGTGGAAATTCTAAAACTTGCACTGTCAATCATTCATTTTTTCGACCTTTTAATTGCTTATTAGAGTTGTTGGGGTTCCTTGTTTGAAATGAAGCTTTTCAGCTCTCATTTTAGATGACGTGAAGCAACATGGTGACCGTGGAAAAAAAACATGACCAAACTCATTGGTTCTGATTTGTCTGCCACATTTCACAGTGTCTGGAAAGTTGACGGTCTGACACTGGCTGATTTGTTGGGAGTGTCACCCAGCCGATGGTTGCTTTGAGTCACTGAGTTGGTGACATGTTGTTTAACAATTGGCTACAGGCTGAATTTATCCAAATACTGTCCCCTGGTATTTACAGAAGAAGAAAAGCTATAAACCCCCAACACCTAGCAACTTACAGATGGAGCCATTGTAGAATTCCCATTTTTTTTTTTTTAACTGTACATTGAACTGCTCACTAAATGTTTGACCCACACCCCAATAACAGAAACAATCTGGGAAAGATCTGTTGCATTGTTTGTGTGATGCTAAAGACAGAACTGTACTACAATGGCTGCCACTGTAAATGTATGATTTGTGTAATAGCTTAGTATTTTCACCAGATGAAAGAAGTGTTCCTTCTACATCAATTATCATCATCAATAGTGAATACCAATAACATTATAGTCTTAATAAAAAAATCTAAACATTGACAGAGGAAAAACTAATAATAATGTAACTTCCTCTGTAGAAAACAAAATAAATCCAATCCAAAACTGTAAGCCAAGAGTGCCTAGTGCAGTCACTAATGTACTGTAAAATGGTCTAGGACAGAGAAAGATAGAGAGATAGATATAGATAGACTGATTAGCTACTACTGTACAGTACGCCACAGACAACACACTCAAGGGTTCAACCTCCACACTTCAAATCCTTTCAGATACCTCTCTCTTTGTGCAGGAGCGGGTTTCCGTGACAGTCTCAGTGCTAGTTTTCTCTTTGACCCATAGTTTGTGGCTATGGAAGATGGTGATATGTGTGCTAAGGTGCATTTAAGATCCAAGATCCTGGTTTGATAAGGGTCATCGGCTTTCATTTTCATAGCTGTGTCAATTATACATTTATCACATTTTTCTTTTTCTGTTTTTCTTAGCTGCACCAGGCAATTTTGTGTATTAGTGGCTCCAAAGGAGTGGCACATTTTCAGCATGCTCATCTGGCTGGTCTATGATTATAGGGGAAAAGGAAAGAGAAAGCAAAAGAAAAAGCATTTATCTTTGGTGGCTGCAGTTTTGGATTTTTGCTCTTGAGTTTTGATTTGACATGTTATGTTGATAGAGATGTATCCACATCTGATACCAGTTAGATTTGGACAGAAAACAAAAAATCAATCTACAGGATGTAAAATTTGTGGAACTCTCTCTGTGACAGCCACATTTGGAAATTTAGGTTGGTAAGTTTGGTTATTTTTCACACTAAAAAATCTTGCCTATAGTGCAGCTAAAACAACATCAAGATGCTTTTCAGAATTTCTTATTACTGAAGGGGGGCATACGACTTTATACCTGTCTATCTCTAATTTTGTTATGGGTATGACATTGGATTTTTTTGTTAATAATGCTGTACCTGTAGTGCCTCGATCTTCTACCTCAACTAAACTGGGCCTCTACTGAACACAGTTGAACAGAAAAGCCACAGTCGAACCCTATGGCACATGCCCTCAGATAAGTGCACCCTGTTCATTGTATCACAGGCAAAGAGCTGTTGTATATTCCAAGAACAGCTGCTTTTGGTGAAACTTTTTTCATATTGTGGCTACAAAAGGCTGTTTGATTCCAAGACTCAATAACCACTTTCTTCCTTTTTTGGAATAATGGCTGGTTTTCTGCAAAAGTAGCTGGTGGAACAAACAGAAATCTACCAGCATATGTCCATAGGCCGGTGCTAATTTGCCACTCTGCCTTTAAACGAGACAATAGTGGGACGTGTAGTCACATGAATATTACAGATAGGAAAAAAAATAACAGCTTGTGAGCAATTCAGAAATAGATTTTAACTGTGATTGCAACTCTCTTAAGAAAACCACCAAGACCAAGCTACTTCCAAAGTATTCCTAAAAGATTTGAAACGGGAACTTTTTTTTTCCTTAAAACCCTTATCAGTCCACCAGACAGACAGATAGACAGATAGACAGAAAGCTAGCTAGCTTTAGAAGCATTTCAGAGGACAGGAGAGGAGAGGAGAGCGATCTCATGGAGAGCCTCCGCCTCACTCCTTTACATCATGGTTTCTATTATGGTGTGGGTGGGGGCCTTCATCAACAGGCCCTTGTTCCCATTGGGGTCCAGCGGGTAGGTGAGCTCATTGAGGCCACGGTGGTCTGCAGGACGGGAGCTGGCCCCACCGCGAACTGGGGCTGCCACCGCCTTAATCCTCTGCAGGAAAGAAGGAAGGAAGGAGGGATGGATTGGAGAGGTGTGAGAGAAGAGGTGGAAACAACAAAGAGAAGGAAGGAGGTGAGGCAAAGGAAAGAGAGGTGGCAAACAAGGGACAGAATGATAGAGAGAAGGCAAGTGAAAGAGAGGAATGGAGTGAGCAATAATGGAGAGAAGGGAGAGCAAAAGAGGGGAGATGGGATAGCGAAAATGCAAAAAGAAAAGAGATAAAAAGAGGGTTAGAACAAGATGTAAGCTTAAATATTGGATTAAAAACCAATTGCATAGAAGCAAAACCAACAAAATCTGCATTTGAAGAGGTGATTTGAATAATTATTTTGAGTTTTTTGGGTTGTTTTTTTGCCTATGTCATTCAGAGGAATGGGCATAAATTTCATCTCTGATCTGAACCAGCCTCAAAAACAAAACAAAACGATTTGACAGACACATACTGTAGCTAACTACCAGATAATCCCACTCCACCCACCTCAATGAGTGGCCCGTCAGATCGGATGATCTTGATGACAACCACCATGGGGATGCAGATCATGGAGGCCAAGGCCAGAGTCCAACCTATTCCTATGGCCCAGTCAGGATACTCGTAGACCTTATTGTACATCAATGGCTTGTATTTGACCAAGGAGAAGATAAAGCAGCCCTGGAGAGGAAGAGGAACAGGATCAGCCATTTGGATCATTTCACATTTTAAACATTTTTGTATCTGGTCATTTGGATCCATCGTCAATGTAGTATTTTATTTATTGGATTATGTTTGTTGGACATTTTGTTTTCACCTGCTGTGGAGACAAAAACATGTTGGTGAAGCATTTATGGAAGTTTCAAGGGAAATACTGTATACTGGATTTCAATTAATTGGCCTATTCAAAATGGCGACATGTCTTCTTAAGAAACGTGTGAAGCAACGATGCATTAAAACAAAAAGGTGACAGATCATGATGATGACACTAGCACCCGTTTCAGGAAGCAGAAGAATTGTTGTAATAAAAAAGGAGGAAGAAGTCAAACTCTTGTCTCAAGTCATCAACATATTTATTACAATTAAAAGCAGGCCCTCACCATGCACAGTAAAGGAGTGATAACAGTCCAGCTCCATTTCATCCAAGGATTTGGTCTGTAGCCAAGCATGTCCTCAAGCGCATCATAGAAATTATCAACGCCTGTGAAGACGATAAAAACCCTCTGTTAATCTTTTGCAAGTAAAAACTTCCTCACTAACAGGATGCACTACTTATTTCACAGCAATTAATAGACCAGGCGAGATTATTTGGGTAGCACCTCTAGAGGCAATTCAAAGTGCTTTACATAGGGTAAAAATATACAGAAAATAATAGACAAGAAAGTTTCAGTGCATTTAAAAAAGGACATAAAAAGGCACCACCAAAGGCACAGGGAGTAACTATTAATCCAAATTTCCAATCTTGGATGCCCTGTGCATGGATGATTTCCAGTTGCTACAACTTAATATTTCATGTTTTAGAGGTACTCTTGCGTCAGCAGACTCGGTAGTACTCAGTGGTAGTAGTTACTGTTTTTTTGCAGGTCCACAGTAACCATTAAAACTACTATAATGCAAATATGTATATGATTTCAAATGTACATGCAAAACCTTCTTGTATTTGTAGTTGCATCAACAGCAATTGGAATAGTCTGATAAGCTAGATTTGCTGTTTCTAAATGGACTTTGCTGTGATACAGTTATCTGTCTTGACCATTTAAGTAGAAGCACCTTGAGAGAGTGCAAAGACAACTTGACATCACACTCAGTGCACAGAGACATTGCAAGGAAACACATTAGAAACATCAATTTCCTGTGCACTAAAGTCGGCCAGTAAGTCATTAAGTATACATCCTACAGGTTCATAATATGTTGTTATTTTTTTGAAGTATGGTACTCACCATAAACCCAGGCAACAGCTATACATTCAAAGAATGCCACCCACAGAAGGCACACACCGCTAGCTGCATAGTAATCAAACAGCTGGAAAACATACATGCCACCCTGCAGAGAGACAGACAAACAGGTTTTAAATGGGTTTTTTCCAGGTACATGTCAGGCAATATTTTCTTTTTTTTTAATCTCACTTTAAATAAAAAAAATCAGTGCAGGATCTATATTCTTGTGTATTATTGTGTCTTTCAGTACATAGAGTTTTAGTACAGAAAGGTGGTTTTGCCTTCCTCAATGCACTGAGCTTCAAGAACACTTGCTAAACTGCAGTTCTTGAAAGATCATGAAATGATCATTAAAAGATATGGTGGGGGGAAAGAGATATTTTAAGATGTCCACACGTGAGACAGTTACTGTGTCTGAGTGTGTGTTCACATGCCTCTGTGTGTGTGTGTGTGTGTGTGTGTCCAGTGTGAAAAACTGTTTTAACAATCATGGGAATCCTAAACTTGAACCAGGCCACCGCAGCCATAAAAAGATGTTGTCATGGGAACGACAGAAGGACAGAGAGACATAGAGAGAGAGAGAACGGGGGGGGTGGAAAATAGAATGACAGTGAGAAGGTTGAATATTGTGTGAGAACAGAAAGACGTCTGGGAGGGTGGTGGTTTGAGAGGAAGCAGAGGATGAGGATGGATGAAGAAAAGAGTGATGATAGAAGGTGAAAGTATGATTTTCTTGGCAACAGAAGGGGGAGGGTTGAGATTAAGTGGAGAAATCGGAGAGATTGGTTGGACTCATTTCCTTTTTTTGCATCATAACTGATTCAAGTTACAAATATTTCCTGTTTTTAAGTAGGTTTTGGAAAAAAGCCTGTTGCTCATGGGGAAATGAGCTAAATCACATTATTATTTCGTTTGACATAAAGAGAGGAAGTGGATAGGCAAGAGCCTTGGCAATAACCATGTTCAAACAAAGAGCAGTGCCCGACTTTGGCTGTGATCAGACAGGACTGTTTTTTTGCCCATGGCGTCTTTTTCCAGTTGTTTTCTATAGGCAGGAAGCATTTTCCAATCGGATGAATTGAGAGGCGGGCCTTCTGTGGGGGTGAGATCTGTGAGTTTACTTCACAGCAAAATCACGGTTAGGCTAAGTACAGGTGATTTGGTGGTTGCCTAGAAAACGCTGCAAGCTGCTCTTTTTTAAAATTGTAGGCTTCAACAAAAAAGGCAGTGCGGTGTGCCTCGTGTTTTGCAACCTGCAAAAAACGCTCTGTCTGATCAGGGTCTTACAGTAACTCATCACAATGAGCAGAGTACCAAATATAGGGACTCGTCATGCTAACTGCATTGTGTAACCCAGCCGTTTCAGTCAAGGTGGGTCGCTACTGATAGATGTCTGCTATTTCTGCTATTCTGTCAAACATTTTGGCACGTAGACAACCTTTATTTGAGACATCTGTGTGTGCTCTGTGCAAGGAAGGTGCAATGAATCTTGTGAAACTGGTCTAATTTTGATAGAACTTTAAGAGATGATGCATCGTCACACCGTGTTCCTGTATGAGTCATTTTGTTTTGGCTGTAATTCAAGGCAGTGTTTGTCTTCTTAAATTTGTCTCACACTCAGACCTTAAGGCTCTTAGAACTCTTACAGACAGAGGTATTAGAAGGTTTAGGTTCAGAAAACAACAAAAATGACCTTTTTCACAGCAGATTGTGCTATGCTATGACTTGTCATATCAGGAAAAGCTCAGGCGTAACAAGTGACAGTTACATTTTGTGTAGGTGTCCCACTAAGCCACACCAGTGAGCCAGCATGCACACTACCAGAGCCCTGGGACATTATGACTGTTACACTTGTATTTGACAAGTCAAACTATCCACAGTGAGAAGGGTCTGCTGGTACAGGGCAAGTGTTGGGAGCATATAATTCAAGGGGAAGGAAATGTCAACAGCTACATTTTTGAGTTAGAGAAAAGGGTGAAATAGAGAGAACATGGCTGATGCAAAGAGGAAGAAAGTATGAGAAACAAAAATAGTTCGGAAGAACAAAGAAGGAAAAGCGTAAAGACAGATGATGCAGAAGAATCTCAGAGAAACAGGAGAGGTGGAAGCAGATGAGACGACATGAAGGAAAGGAGTAAGAAATGATGAGAAACGGGAAAACAGACCAGAGACAGAAATAGGAGAGAAGGAGAAGGAAGAGAAGGATTTGGAAAAGCTAAGTCAGGTCTACTGTATCTATTATTACCAGAGGAGGGAAGGGAAGTTCTCATGACTTGACAGTATAAATAGCCTCCTGTCATCTCCCCAGGGACCTACACTAATAGCTATCTGAACACTGTTGTTTCTGGTGTATTGAGCTGTGGGCTGGAGCCTGAAATTAGGTCAGCAGCCACAGTATATATATACAATTATTAATAGGTGCTGTGCACATATTTATACTGGATTAATACTATTGTGATAGATAGTCTTTTCAAATGCTTTTCTTTCCTCAAACATGAAAAAGTACTACGTTTTTTGAAGTTCATAATAGTTCATAGCACTAAAACCATTAGGGTTTATTATTTTTCTGATGTTTACATTGCTCCTAGATATGTTTTGGTCATGATTACTGGTGACGGTCCTCTTTATTTCAGCGTTTCCGTTCACTTTGCATGGCGTTGTTACCTTGGTAACCATGGTGAGTCCAAGCAGGTAGCTGATGCAGCAGAGGATAGCGATGAAGACCTCTCTGCGGTAACCCTTCCTTAGGAAGGACGGATACAGATCCACCAGTGATGTGATCTGCCCTTCCACCTCCACAAACTGCAGGGCGACACAGAAGCACAGCGGGGTTATCAAAAAAAACAACAACATGACCTCTCAACCTTTACACTTACAAACTATCAGCTTTACATGTTATGGTTCTCTCCCTTTGAGTTACCTTTGGTAACTGATGTCACCTTACAGGATTTCTAGGTATTGAAGTCCAACTTCTCTTGCTGTTGTCTGGAGCCACTTATGTGTGAATTTGGCTTAAACAGCTTTAATTGAATTCTTTCATTCTGGGAAGGTTGAGTGAGCACACGTTTATTATCAGGATGTGTGTGCGCTTTTGCTTTCACACACAGGCATGTGAGGGTCAGTGCCCATGCTAACGACTGTAGCTGTGGACTATGGGTAGGCCTAAAGTATCAAACACTTTCAAAGACCATGACTGAATGTATACAAGGTTCTACTGTACATCATCTCAGTAGGTGGTAGCTTTTTATCAACATGGAGCCCATTAACAAATGGCTTCTGTCAACTTTGTTCAGGTGTACAGAAGCAGAAGTAAATGGACCATAGTAACCTCTGCACTGCAAATGATATCCATTGTAGTCTTTTGTTTACAATTTTTCTTGTTAGATTATATAACATGTTAGCTAACCTCATTCCCTGACATGTTTTCAAATGCTACTTTGATTTTGCATCACATTAAAGAAACCTACATCTATAAATTCACTGGTATGTTGGTGATGTATGTTGGTTTCTTTGTATATGTTAATTAGCCTTTGGTTTGTTGAAAAAAAGAAAAAAGAAAATCTGTATTTTGTTTGCCTAAATATTCAGATGCACAGAAACATGCATATTCCAAAAGATAAAATATGCTGCAGGAGGCTTTTTAAACTCCCTTAAGGCTTCTACTGTTGGCCAATGAGCAGGTAAGTGTTTTGCTCATGGGCACCTCAGAGGCTCCTGCAGCTCTAACAGCTGTGAATCTGTTCATCCCAAGTTCATGTTTCTGCTAACCTGACTGTCGAGGCCAAGCAGCAGCAGCATAATGAAGAAGAGGATCGCCCAGGCTGTAGGGAAAGGCATCATGGTTACAGCCTTGGGGTAGGCAATGAACGCCAGGCCTGGACCTGCAGAGGAGGAGGGGTAGGGGGTAGGGGTAGGAGCAGACAGAGGGGTGTGGGGGGGGGCAACATTAGTATCATCATAAGCTTATCTGATCTGCATCCCTGTGGGAAGAAAAAGGCCCCAAACAATGGAGACGCAGAACCAGATGTGAATGCATGATCAAACCTGGACTACAATACTGCGAATAGATGTTTGTGTGTGCGTGTGTCTGTTTTATGTATTTCTACAAAGCTAGGTATTGTCAAGAAAAAGGTATTAGTATGTCTAATACACATCTTTACTTACCCGTTACTTCCTTTGTAAACATTACTTATGACACATTACTAACTGTATGCACATGACATCATTTCATACCATTTACAATGACATATTACAAGTATAACTTACAATATTATGATGAAGGAAAACAGAACAATAATAAAGAACACGTAGAGTATTACATGTAATGTAAATTATTATGAGTGTCATGTCACTGATCCTCTGTGGAAGTAAGAAATTGTGAAACATATGTAGTTGATTGTAACTAGTATACTGTATGTGTTGCGTGGAGTTACCAAAAACACTGTAGACCACTGTAAACATCGCAGCAATTATATGAAATATTCAACCTGCTTAAGGCACGCTTGATTCACCTTTCCAGGCAGCTGAAGCAATCAACTGCTAGAAAAGATAAGTCAAGTGCATCTTTGTTTCTCAAATAATTTAAGTATGTCAACACCTACGTCACTCGAGCAATTTTGCATCCCTGACTGAATTAAGCATAAGGAATTTCTATAAGGGATGCAAAATGGCCATTGCAAAACAGCAGCAGATGCAGACTGGGATGTCAAATAAAAAGCAAAGGCTTTTTTTTTTCTGATGTGACATTGATGCTACATTGGGAACTGTAGAACAGAAGTCAAGAAACAAGGAAGCAGCCATAACAGCAAAACAGCACTGCAGCTGATAGCAAGATACGTAGATATGTTCAGTTTTTGTTGTGAATTATGACAAGGCATCCAACCAAACACCGCGTTGACTCGAAAAATAGTACCAACTTCCATTCCCTGAGAAGGGACATGCTAGCAGAACATTAATCAAACCTGGAGTATATTAACTCATGAAACAGGATCCTTGTCAAACAGCGTGATAAGTCATTACTTGACCGTACAAAACAAAATACTACATTCTAAAACCTACATTTCCAACAGAAGCCTTAGCATGTGTGCTAAAACTGCACTGTGAAAACCACACTGTATTAGCTGTGTATTCAGTCAGCATAATCTCTCATGCCGATAACATCAGAATCAAGCAGTCGCAGTTAAGGCAGACTTGCTTGTGATGCTCCTAAACTTTTGATAACTTCTTTACCTGGCAGATGACCTAATATGAACACTTATTGTCTTCTGCTGTCTTGTTGACCTGCTCTATTCTTAGGCTCACAGCACATGGACAGACTTTTTAAGGCTGGAAAATGTCCTATTCATTAGTAACTGAGTTCCATGTCGCCCATGTGCTGTCCAGGATTGCCATGCTCTGTCTAGCTCCTCTGATATACACTTTCTATTCTTTGGTAAACTGTGGAGCATCAACCCACTCGCCAAACACAACGTTGACATTGCACAATTCTGCAAAAATGCATTTGGCACTGAATGTAAATTGGAAACTACAGAATTGTCCAATATTCGTATCGACTGGGCTGGCAGCACGGACAGTGTTTGAAGTTAGCAGACAGCGTTAAGCTACGTTTCCTATCGTCAAACTGGGTGATCTTGGGGCAATAGGTGAAGCCTGGGATCACAAAAGCACTCAACACTAACAATATTGTTCTGCTATAAGCAAAAATGACAAGTTTCAAGTTTGTGTCTCATTTTATGTCAAACAAGATGCCTTGTGTCTTAAGCATGTAACAGAAGCATGTAAAATCCAGAAAAGAGGAGATTCAAACTTTCCAAACAAGCCCCAAAAGTAGTTCTCTGATGGTGTGTTAACACCTTTCTTTGAGTGTAACTGGTACTTTTAAAGAATGAGTCAACAGTCATCTTTTATCTGCTTTGGGATATGAAAAACAAGCATAAATGAAATCCTTGTGTGATTCTATCAGAAACCAGGCATGACTTCCACCTTAAGCTGGGATCACTTTGTCTTCTCACAAAAACAAAGTTGCAGTTGCCGCCTCATAGAGTAAGTGTAAACTATCATAAAGGTAATACTGTAAACTGTAAGGAGATATACTTTAAGTCCATGGACAAGATGTTGGCACTTATGGTTGCATGAAAGCTTTTCCAAAACAATCTCATGTGATCATGAATACATGTTAGAAAACTGAGATGCAGTCTTTCCTTACTTTGCTGAAATGTTCAGTAGTTCATGTTTTCCATGGAGTTTGGTGATTTAGTCACTATATTGCATGGCTGTGGGCCGTAAAATAAACCTCTAGATGCTAGACTTTGAAAAAAAGAACAACTAAAAACCCCATATGCCAATATATGACTTACATCAATAGGAACCAATGATGATATCAGTTTGTCACGTGCAGGTAGAAAAGAATCCTCTCAGAATCAAAACTCTGATAGTTTAAACTAGGACACTGGCACAAGATGCCCTGTATATCATCACATAGCTAGTTCTAAGTTATTTTTTCGTCTCTTAATGGCTCTAACTCAAAAACGAAATCCTTTTTCCAACATCTCTCTCTTAGGTCTAATCCATCCAACTTGCTTCACTTGAACGAACCGACCAAATATGTTCGTTTTTTCTCACATTCTGCTTTCGTCAAGGAGTGTTTGATTGCGGAAACTTCCATATGCCGATGCCGTCATTTGTAATTAAACAAGGAATCTATTCAATATAATTCTAAATGAAACATAATGGCAAGTTCTCTTTTGGGTTTCGTTGCTGTTTTTCTTTGTTATTACTGTTGTTTAATTTGTTAACCAGGAAGCAGCGCCCACCATCACTGCCGCCTTTACAGGACCCTCGTACCTGACTCTGCCACATCAGCAATGTCCACCCCTTGCTCTTGTGCCATGAAGCCCAGGACGGAAAATATTGCGAAGCCAGACACAAAACTGGTACCACTGTTGAGGGCTCCCAGCAGCAAACAGTCCCTATGTCACACATATGTCATGAGGAGGATTTGTTAATGAACACACAGGATCCCTTCACCCCCCTCTCTCCCCTACAGTTAACCCCCTCACTGGAAATTAAAGCCTCACCTGTAGCAGTTGTATTTGTACTTGTTGTAGCTCCCCAAAGACGTCATGGCGCCCAAACAGATGGCATAGGAGAAGAAGATCTGGGTGCCAGCGTCAATCCACACCTACCAAGTAGGGGGAGAGAATGGGGACAAAAAGGCTGAGGCCTGCTGACGGATTTCAGGGGTAACACTAATATGGACAAGGGAAGTCAGGGTCCGCATAAGTCTAGCAGAGATATGCAAGTAAAAGTTCGGGTCAGACACCACCAGATGGAGTGTCTAAAGGGTTGTTCAGACTGAGCACAAAATTAATTTTTGCCTTGTGTTCTTCGTTCTGAAGTGTTTTTGTAGTCTATTGTTCATTCGTCCCAAACACCCAACGTACCAGCTGTACAGACGGTAGCCGCAGCTAGTATGCAACGACTACATTTACGTGCCAAGTGTGCGTGTGCTGTGTTTGTGTGAGAGCTCATGTTCTGACTGATTTCTCTTTTTTCTTCTCATCATCGTAAGCACATTAAATGGAATCATAAGCTTTGGGACAAGTTACAATTTCTAACATTTTCACTCGCATGGATGCCACTTTGCCTTAATATGCGCCACCAAGAGCAAATACGTGTCTGGTCATATCAACTCGCGTCTGCATTGACTTTATATGCAATTATGCCACTGCTAAAATTTGCTTTTAATTCAGTTTGAGCTGACTTTTTATGGTAATTTCAAGTTATACAGCCAACCTTACCTTTCAGAATATGGCAATATATAACCTAGAATACCTTGAAACCCTTTTTTTAAAAGATGGGGAGTATCTAAATTCATTGTTCAACTGCAAAATATAGAAAATCTAGTGTAGTAATTCTGTTGTGATTTCACTGTACCTGAAGTTACTGTGGTAAGTGGTGTAGTAAGTGGTGAATGTACTGCCTCTCAAAGTGGCATCATTTGTTGTATTCTACCCATGGATTATATATGGATTATATATTGCAATAGATGCCACTGTTTTAATTGAAATTCGGACACTATATGTGCAGCCAGACAGATGTTTGACAGGGAGCAGCACGCACAATAAGTTTGGCTAGACACAGTGACTATAAGAGGAGCCCAACAATGGGGTTCTCTCACTCAGGCAGCACAGGGGCACCTACCTCTGGGTCCTTCAGGCGAGCGAGGTCAGGGTACAGGTAGAACTTGATGCCCTCGCTAGCACCCGGCAGTGTCACGCCACGAATCAACAGCACGATGAGCATGACAAATGGGAACGTGGCTGTGATGTATACCACCTGAGGGAGATCACAATACAGAAAACATTATGGAAATATTCCAGTTTGTATTATTTTACAGGCGAAGTCTATTCGTTTTTGAAGCTTGGGTTTCATAAATGGTCTGCCTTGGCAATGACGTGGATGATGATTTTTTTATTTGGCATGCTAGCTATGTTTGATAAATGTGTGAGTTATTTCTGGATTATGACAAGAACAGACCACAGGCTGTCGCTTAAATCAATAGCCTTGTATCAGTATCTGGTATTTGGAAAGCGGTGACCACACTTGGCCTTGCAGGAGCGACTTTATTACCAGAGTTACAACTTGGAGCAACCAGAGAGCATAAATCAGGCCAGACCAATCAATAAAGAGTGTTGAGGCTATAAAAAGAGTAGTCTGGGATTGATTGAGCTGCCTCTGGTCTCAGGGGGAGCTGTTGTTGTTGTTGCTGTAGCAGCAATTGAACAAGGTCTGAAATGTTCCCTTTATGCATTCATCCAAGGCTACATCCATCCTGCAAAACTGTACAAAAGGTAGCCAGTGCAGAAATTCTCCTCTATAGATGTTTTTCCTGAATGTTAAGCTGTTAAACAGAGACATACAGTGTGTATACTGTAATACAGAATTGTAATCCTCAAACTATGAGCCCATTTCTTGGAAATTTAGATGCATGGGATTATCCAGTATCAATTTATTTCCTCCTTGTTAGTCAATTCTTCCCATTTGACAACTAGTTTCCCCCCAAATATTGCTAGCATTACAGAAATGATGCTGCATCAGTCATGACATGCCTAGCCCATAAATTCTGCTGTGTGTTAGTATTAACAAGGAACCCAAAAGAAGCACAATTAGCAATAACGCCGAGACAACAGTAGCTAGATTGTCACCTTGACATATATGTTCATAAATGCAAAAAGTAACAACAATAAAAGATATGTCATATGGTCAACAAGGAATATTTTTTTAACAATCAAACAAACAAACAAACACACTTCCCAGTTCATACATACTGTTGAACACTTTCTTTTTCACAAGAAGCTAAATAACCTCCTCCTTAGTCTAGGCTAGGTTAGCAAGCTACTGTTTAACTTATATCAGAGTACGTTAAACCCTTGATTACTGTCTAGTCTTCTGTCAAGTCTTAAACGCATATCAGGTGATGTATTTGTTTGAGAAAATGCTGCTGCAAAGCACAGTATCTTTGGGAGGAACTACAACAGCAAAGTGGAACCAGATGTTGCCCTGACAGTAATCTATTCTTCCTCCTGAGAGCCACTGCCACAGAAATGTTTGTACAACTAAAACTCAAATTTAATTAACCTAAATAATGATATCAGACCCCTTGAAACACATCAGCTATGACACACACACACACATATATATATATATATATATATATATATATATATATATATATATATATATATAAATTTGTATTTTTTTATACATGGGTTTCAAACAGATTATTCCATTTCTGTTTTATTAAACAAAAAAAAGGGGGGGATTTGGACCGACTACATTGCAAGCACATGCATTTGCCGCGACTTCCTCAGCCCACCCAGGTCTTCAAAAAAACTTTTTTCCTGTACTCAGTTTGAACATAGCCCCTTTTGTTCGCTTAGTCAGGCCGCAGTGAAAAAAAAAAATCATATGAGCATCACCACGCCATGGTTCTGGCAGTCATTATGATACAGCAGTGATAAAAATGGACAAGCCAGTTCAGCAAGTTCAAGAGTGGATCAACAGAACCAGTAATAATAAATACAGGACAGTACAGGATAACAGAACCATATATTTACCTTGCCAGTGGACTTGACTCCCTTCCAGATGCAGAAGAAGCAGATGACCCAGACGAGCAGTAAACACAGAGCCAGGTCCCACTTAACAGGACCAATTTCCTCTATCCCGTTGGTGATACCCAGCACATTATGTCTGCAACATAAAAGGAAAGCTCTATAAGCATGTGTGTGTTCATCTGTGCTACTCAGTCACAGCACTTTATTACATGGTGACAAAAAGCTAGAGAGTTTATATATAATGACCAAATAACTGATGTGTGAGCTACTTCTTTGGGCAGTTGAACAGATTGTCTTTGGCAGGGGTCGTCAACCACACTGCCTGCTGAGTATTTGAGAGTATAAAACCTAAAAACCCTGCAGTCTTTGGTATTCGCCTGTTTCCCAAATGTGTCCAGGTCCCTTTACAGTCTCTCTGACTCAAATCAAAAGTGAAACAAAGCCTTTGTAATAAAGTTCCTTAATGTCTGCCTTGGCCTACACAAAGTGGAAGGTTACCATGACGTTGTACCTTAATTATATTTCTCACCAAAATTTTGTGTGGTTATGCCAGTGAGCATGTATGTGTGCTCTTATGTAACTCACTCCCAGAACTCGGTGACGGGGGAGGTGAAGTTGGAGGCGTTGGCAGCCAGCCAAAGGGTTTTGTTCTTGCGGTAGGTGTCCTCGATGCAGCGATCGGTGTTCCAGGGCTGATTGCACTTGGCCCAGGGCAGTTCCGGCTGAAAACACTGAAATGCAAAAAAAAAAAAAAAAAAAAAAGAACAAAAAAAGCAGGAGTTACATTACAGTACAACGTAGCATTGCAATGTGCTCGCTTCTGATTGGATTGCATTTTATTCTTTTTGTACCAAGCTTAGCAACTGAGTCTTCCATGGGGATTCAACAGCTTTATTTCTGCAAGGTTTTTTGTTTCTTCCACGCCTTTTTACTGCCTCTTTCCAGGGCAAGAATTACGGAGGCTGCGTTTACAATTATAAATGAAAGTTTTGACAGCATCCAAAGTCCTCTACAGATGGGCGCCGGTGCAAGAGGTCTTCATGTCTCTTTGTGCGTACAACGCCTGTTTTTCAGATGTTATGCAGAGCCTTCACATCATATCAAGGGGATAATGTCAGTAAATTCAAGTAAAATACAGACTTCACTTACCCTGTGCAAAATGTGCCACATGAAACACAGATGTGGGGGGGTAATTTCTAAATCACATGAGGTCCCCTGGTAATGCTAGTCCCATGCGAATAGGGCTCAAGTTTAACTGACTTTTGCCAAAAATGTCTTATTGTACTTAAGTTCAAATACAGCACAACTTTTCACCAGTTTTAGTTTAGTTTAACTCGGAACATGTTAAAAGGTTGTTGCTACAGTGAAAACATTAATTTGAGCAACCATTGTTATTTTTCTATTTCGTCTTAGAAATTCAAGTCAAAATTTGGTCAATCTTTCCACACTTTGTTAGATTCTTCTCTTTCAATTCTACTTTTACCTAATACACACACACACACACACACACACACACTTATTTGGTTTAGGTACAATAAGCGGTGAAGTTATTGATTTGTATCTTGTATGCTTTGACCTGGTACACAAATACACACCTACACATGCAGTATGTGTACACACACACACTCCCTTTTCATAAGAGGTAGAGATAGAGAGAGAGAAATAGAGAGAGACCATGACGATATTGATCTTCATACTACTGTGTGCTGGGTATTTGGGACACTGGATAGGCTAACTTTGACCTTATACACTCTTGGAAAAAACTGTCATTATATTTGCTACCAAAGAAAATGTGAACTGTGCTCATCTGCTGACCTCGGCTGACTTGATTTATATTTTGGCAAAGGAGGGCTTACAAAAGAGCAATATATTCCTTAAAAAAGCAGGAATAATCTAGTTCTCTTAGCATTGCTGATGCCAAGTTCTTCAGTGGAAAAAAGATCATGAATTAATTTGTTCACTACATATTTTATTCCATCTTCACTCCTCCAATCAATGGTGCATCCTCTGCCAGAAAATTCAAAAGTAGTTTTTATATGAACCCATTTTTCTTACAGGTGTGATTTTCTTTTTATCAGCTATTAACTTTGCTGATCCTGATGCTTTGAACATTTTACAGGAAAACCTTGAGTTTCTACAACACTGACATTCTATCTAGCCAGTACTTAGAGGGTCGAGCATCAGAAGTCACACTGCCCTGATAGAAATCCTTGAGTATCTCTACAATGTAAGTCATTTATGATGGAAGTGAGAGAAAAAGAAATGAAAGAGAGAAGGCTTTCTAATTGCCATCAGAGTTTCTTTTTCCCCAAACCTACCTGGAACAGGTAGTAGAGGCCCCAGGCCAGGATGACGATGTAGTAGATATTGAGCAGGGACACGATCACAATGGAGGCGTAACCAATACCTGGAGAGAGTTGAGAGGTCAAGGTGATGATGCAAGAAGACATCAACAGTCCAGAGAAATGGCCGAGAGAGACTGAAGGTCATGATGGCAGACAGTTAATTTTCTGGCAGCAGCAGAGATAGCAACACACATTATATAAAATTAAATAATGGCCTAAACTGAACACTCTTTAAAATAATATACCATTTTTATGTAAAAAAAAAAAACATCATCCAGGGCTTGAATGGAAGACAGTGCCATTTCCCTTTGCCCTCATCTGACTGAAAAAGGTCACCATATTAGTCCCTGTGGTGTTTTCATATTTTGTGTAAGAGGAGGGTTTTCAGTGCTGGATTTTGATTGGCCAAAAAACAGGATGTAAAAGTAGTCAGTTCATGATGAAACAAGTGTCACCTTTCACAAAATGAGAAGCGACACAGGTGATGTTTGGTGGATAAAAGTTATGTATTGATTGTGCATCTTCACCATGAATTACTTATGGTGACAATACACAAACGTTTGATAAGATGTTTGTACATTTTCCTCGAGGAAATGAACATGGATTTATGCTTTCAGTTTTGCCTTTTAGTCCTCCTCTTTAATGCTTCCACAGCCACATTTGTTCAAACTCACAGAACTTTATTATAAACTCTCCAAAGATCCAAAAGTTTCCAAAGATAACAAATGCCTCAGGCTAACTTAAAAGGAAATGTGTATGAAATTATGTAAAAGACATGTAGAATACTTCCAGCTGATGCAATGGTGCAGCCATAAAACGAGGTTTAAGAAATTGAATGAGAAAAACAAACTCTTACTAAATTCTCCTAAGAGAAATGTGATGTCAAGATTTGTGAAGTGAACCTGTGTCATGAAAGGTGAAAGACAGCCGACCACATCTCGACTCTGCACAGCTATCTTTCAGTGTTAAATATACTACTGTACTTCCTGTTTCGGAGGATTTCTCTTTTTTCTTTAATGTTGTGTTCATTGTTTGCACTGTAAAACACTACACTCGATTCGCAGAATTGAACATGACCGAGCTGTAAATCCAAATTCCTGCTTCTTCAGTTTTAACAGTTGGCATTCAAAAGAGTCAATAGTATCCTTATTGATATTTTTCACATTAGTTTGTGTTCATAAATACCCACAGTATATCCAGCCTACTCAAGGTCTACAGAAATCATATTTTTTTTTTTTTACCTTCAATGGTGTTGCCCTGCACTTAAATTTTGTTTGACATGTTTAGGAGACAGATGAGCTGACTTTCATTGCGTCAATACTGGCCTGGAGTTAGAGCTGGTGGTAAACACAGGATCAAGGCTGTGTGTGTGTGTGTGTGTGTGTGTGTGTGTGTGTGTGTGTGTGTGTGTGTGAGTGTGAGTGTGTGAGAGAGAGAGAGGGAGAGAGAGAGAGAGAGAGAGAGAGTGAGAGAGAGTTTGTACTACACATGGATATAAAGATAAAAATCCCCCAAAATGGGAACAGGTGTAGGAGTTGGGATTTGGGTCAAGATTTAAACATGGATTAGGTTTTAGGTGAGAGGTTAAGTAATCATTGTGGTCGTTGAAGGACCTAGTAGTGTGTGTGTGTGTGTGTGTGTGTGTGTGTGTGTGTGTAATATCAGTCAGCACACACTGCCGACAGAGGCCACTCATCCAAATTAATGTCCTTCAACGTCATTGGCCATCTGTGTGTGTGTGTAAGAGTGTGTGTGTGTTGGTCTTTGTGAACTGTCTGCATGAATTTGAGTGTCTTTGAGTGTGTGTGTGTGTGTGTGTGAATGTGTGAACTATTTCACCATTGCATCATGTCCTTTTAATCACTCGGCTAATTAGCAGCTGCAGAGCATCTACATCTCTAAACACACACACACACACACACACACACACAAACACACTCACTCGCTCAGATCACATGGAACAGTGCTGATCAAACAAACACACAGTCCTCCTCCATGACGTCATTTCTTGTGCTCATCTGCTGACCTCGGCTGACCTCGCTCAGCCTGTTTACATCAACAATTGATCCTTTTAAATGCACTCAGCCACTCTAAAAATGTTTTTTCTCACTTCACATGTGAACGTCTGGAAGAATAAAATCTCTTTAGAGGACTGAGACTGAAGACAGAACTGTCTGTAATATAAGTTAGTGTCAGGGGGATACAACTTGCTGCTATTGGCCTTTTTAAAAATGGTGTCATATCTGCCAATCAGTGTCATTAGCCTCTGAAATATTTGCTTGATTATGCATGCATTAAAATCAACTAAGTAATCAGTACCACACTTGTTTTGAATAGAAAACCTATAACCAGAACTGATCTTGCCGTTAAATTTTGATCACGTCTAACAACACGATTAAGTAATGGCAAAGTCATACATTATGACTGTTGAGCCGATTATAAATATGATTTGGGCGTAACGACTGATCCTGTCAAGTTGTGTTTGGATGTTTAAGACTGGACTCGGGACCATTCACATCATGCACGCAATAGGGATGGGAATCGAGAACCGGTTCTAGTTGAGAAATTATCCAATCCGTCGGAATCGTGTGCCTCCAAGCTTATCAATTCCTTTTATTGATGCCGGCAAACTCATGTGTCTCCGCTGCTGGAAACTTGCAACAAGGAGGAGTCATGGCGGAGATGAAGAAACGGTCCAAAGCATGGCTTCATTTCACGAAAGAAAGATGACAACAGTGATAGTTGTAATGTCTTTCTACGTATCGTGGGCTTAAATTCCAGGAATGTGGAGTTTTTTGACACAAGTGCTGCTGCTTCCCAACCGAGCAGCACGTCTGTTACTGAGGGTAAATATCCTATATGTTATAATAACATCAGCGCCACAAAAGCAAGTTTAGCAGATTTTTTCTTTGACTAAGAAAGCCTAAATAAAAACGAATGCTGTACAAATATTCTCTCATTTTTTTCATTTTTTTAAAAAAATTTTCCACACAGAAAATTAATCATGAATCAATAAGGGAATCGATAAAGGCCTTGGTATCAATAAAATCTTATCAATTCCCATCCCTAGTATGTGATTGGGAGGCCGGAAACCACAAGCAAGCGGTAAACTGAAATGCTTTGAGTGAGAGAGTTGCAGTTATTTTCCACTTCATCAGGTTTTAATACAGAGCCGCAGATCTCCATCCACCATCTCATCCAAAGTTAGCATGTTTTAGCAAATGTAGCATTCTCCACTTTTTTTCCATTTTCTGTTGTAGCCAGACAAACTGGTTTTGGTGAATGTCTTTGTCTGTTTTCATACACGCCAAGTGCATGATTTCGGCAGTTGCCAGGCGACACGACTCTAATGACAGTCGACCTGTCGCCCAGAGTATTTTCTATGCATTTACCAAGTAATTTAATATGTGCTCCTTCGTATGTTGGTAGAAACTTTTGTTATGTGCGAGGTGTCTTGTGTTAAATAATCTTTAAGTCCGTTCCTTCCTTTAGGCTAATCACATGTTTCCTGATAATTAAACTGAATTTTATTTTCTCTTCTTTATTCAGTCTGACATTGTGTTCATGTCGTGTAAGCCACCTTCAGTTTGGGACGGGGGTTATTTTGCTCTAACCAGTCAGTAGTGACTGATGTACAGTATCAGTCCTGTGTGCATCATTTTCAGTCTACACAAAAGGAGTCAGCGGTAGCAGTTAACTAAGTGTTTTCATGTCAATCAAAGGAATGATTTAAGAGTTGTTATTTCTGTAGGTCGACTTAAACAACCCGTATCGCTGCACTGATCTCATCAGTGATTGCCGTCATTGTTCTCTTCGGATTGGATTGGACTGGAATGAACAGATACAGCTCTGATTGGCTCTGTTGTTTTTCAATGAGCCCAACACGAGACCCTTTTCAAACCCTTAAAAAATCAGAGCTGTGGGCAGCAATTCAGAGGTCTCAAACCAGGCAAATCCCATGCCTGTCTCCATTCTCTTTCTTTCTCTCTTTATCATTCAGGACAAACTCATAATGCTGTGCAATCACGATAAAACTGTTTTTCTTCTACCTCGTCTGTCTACCTTTTCTCTTTCTCTCCCTCTATTTTCTTGGTTTAAATCTTTTTAATTTTCATTCTCTCCTCATTTCCTCCGTTCTGTCTCTACTTTTTCTGTCCTCTCCTATTTTCTCTTTTCCCTGTGTTGTCTTCCCTTCCTTATTTCTCCATCTTTTCTTTGCCTCCTTTACTTTCTCTCTTCCTTTCTTCTCCCTCTTTTCCCCCTCACTCTCTCCTCTTTTCCATTCACCCTCTCTCTCTCTGCCTTCATTTCCCTCCCCCTTTTGCTCGTCTTCATCAATCCATCCCTCAGCTCCTCAGATCTCGCTGCTCTGCTTCTTTTCTCTCTCTCTCTCTCTCTCTCTCTCAAGCTCTCTGATGTGGTGCCACGCTGTTGCCGTAGCAACGTGTGATTTGGGACACTCTGTGCAACGTCTCAGGTGTGTGTGTTTGTGTGTATTTGTCTGTATGTATGTGCGAGACAGCAGGAGGGGGGACAATGTGTCTGAAAAGTAGAAAGAACATGTGTACATGTGAAAGTGAGAGTAGCAGCATAAATAAATAATTAAATGAAGATAATGAACGACGATAAAATTACTTAACTAAGCTTATAAACGTGAGCTAGAATTAGACAAAGGTTTATGTGTGTTTTCTCAGGATGAATCATCAGTACAAATACTAAAAAGAGAAAACAAAAAATAAAATAAAAACCCTACACAGAGCAGAATAGACGTGATGAATATAGTGGTAGCAAACAGGAGGAGAGGAGAAGGTGAGAAGAACCGATGAGAGAAATGGAGAAAAAAGTGAAGAAGTTTAGGAGGGAAGAGAAGGAAGGAAAGGAAGGACATATTATGGAAGTAGTGGAAGAGATTAAGCAAGAAGAGTATGGAGGAGCAATCGATCTGATACCAGAAGCGAAACCAGGGAAGACATCTAAGAACTGTAAATGTGCTTTCTTGGAAGACAGAAGGTTTTCACAGGAGAGGAGGTGAGAGCTAGAGAAGGTTAAAGCAGAATAGAGGCCTCAGTGTGTTGGTGTACCAGCGCAGGCCTGGTTGCCTAGTAACGGTTGCAGGGTAAAGTCTCAGCCGTCTGATTGGAGGAGAGACTGAAGTGACTCAGCCTTATGTTGCACAGCCATTCCTCTGTGAAAAACAACAGAGGTCTGGAAAAATTTAAACCCAGTAGTTGGACAGGAAAAGGCTGGTGGCACTGTGCTGCATATTCATCAGTCAAATCAGTGAGATGTCACGAAGGTGGGGCAGTGGGTGGAGCTACAGTCAGAGCTATGGGTGGAGCAACAGACAACAATTGGTTCAATCGACTATTAAGCTATGTTTCATGTATTTGCAGTAAAGTGCGTACTGTTAATATCTACTGTATGTATCATGTGACCGGACTTCATCAAGGCTTAAGATGAAATAACTATGGTGGTATTAGATGCACCCTCCGAGGTAGACAGAACCTTCCACAAGAAAGAATTGTTTTGTGTTTTGTGAAGAATAAAAAACATATTATATATTAGAATCTTTTGACAAAAAAAACAAACTTAAACCTGCAATAACTGATTTCTTTTGGCCGCTTGGGGTAGCAGAAACAAGTTGTCAACACAACATTGACATATCATCACCTTTTAAGTTGAACTTTATTATTTATGGTGAACTTCAGCAAACAGTTAGCTTATTTACACATCAGCAGTTACGGAGCAACATTATCATTCATTTGGAGTCGTGTTTCTGGCAAGTGTTAGTCCAATATAGTCTCAGATATCTGGTTCTTTAGCCGCTAAATGCTCCACCATCTTCACCAGGTAGTCTCTAACTGTGTCTGTCTGCCGTTTGGTGCTGAGTGGGTAGTGTACTTTGGGCTTTTAGAGCTTTTTCGCTGAAATCAGCTGCCTGCTGCAGCCAAAAACGGTGCTATGAGAGCTGTGAGAGTGAACCAAAACAGTAAAATTGTGAGCCGGACTGCTAAACAATGAGTTAAAACCCGTTATAAAGCTCCATAAAGCCGAGGGTAGCTGCAGATTTGGGTGATAATTCTCTGTACATTCTGTACGAGTGATCCCTTTCAAACTGTCACATTGTTTTCACATTTGATCCTTTGTTATTTTAAAAATATCAATTAGCCACTTTAACAGTAGACAAACTTCTTCATATAAACTCACATTTCCGTAAATCTCTGTATTCAACTCCTCAAGTAATATTTTTAAATAACCATGCACAATGTCAATTAAGTTATTAAACCTTTAAAAGCAGTCTGCGGACCAAAAACAACATTTAGGGCTTGAGTTTCATCTTTTGATAAAATTCAATTGTTTAACCCCTTAAATGTATTTACACCTGTATTGCCTGTTCTGTGGTGGTTCTGTTCCCTTGTGAATGTAAATCACAATTAAAAAGATTAGACTCTGTCTCCATAGTGTTAAGTGAGTGGTTTCCAGAAGCAGAGTCTTAGAGCCCCCATGAGATAAGACACACCAGGGACACTGTTGATGAGGGGGAATACGCCATCCACCCACCACACCAACCTCCATACCCATTCTTATTGATGCTCTATACAACCATTCATGTTATGAACGATAACGGTGATGGGCTACATACCAGTAAAGATGGGGCAGAGCTTCTCCCAGCAGGTGATGCCACCCTCAGATGTGAACTGACCCAAGGCGACCTCCAGGAAGAAGACCGGCAGACCTCCGCCAAACAGGAAAATGAAGTAGGGGATGAGAAATGCACCTGGGTGGAGGGAAGGAAGGATGGAGCAACAGCAGGAAAAAATGAACAGATCGACAGAGAGAAAAGAGGACATTTAGGAACGGTTGAGGACAAGATGGAGTGAGGAAATGAAAGATGAAGAACAGGGAAAGCAGGTAGATAGGTGTGAAAACATAATCAGCATGAATTCAAAGAAGAACAACGTGAAAAAACAGCATGTTTGATAAGCAAATTGGTAGCTGTGACATTTTAACGCCTTACCTCCACCATTCTTATAGCAGAGGTACGGGAAACGCCAGACGTTCCCTAAACCAACAAAGCCGCCAGCCACAGACAGAACAAAGTCCAACTTGCTTGCCCACTTCTCCCGCTGGGGGTGTTTGCCCTCTGCCTCGTCTTCAGGCCGGGTGCCAGGACTCTTACCGGGAGATGGCTTGAGAGTGTCCTTATGGAAATCCTTCAGGCACTGAAGTTTCTCTTTTTGAGCCATTCTGTAGAAACAGGAGACAGAGAAAGAATCCAGTGAGAACTGATCTGAAATTAATCCACTCACAGCAGCCCGATACTGCTGTCAATACATTAAAAGTCAAAGAAATCTTCAGATTTTAACAGAACCACTCGATGGTGGCTGGCTGCCTGCCAAAGTGGCTGGTAGACCAACACAGGGGCCACAACCCACAATTTTCCAGCATTTGGCTGGTGGTAATAGTTTCTCAGTCTGGGTTAACCAGCCGAAGGCAACTGGAATTGAAACCCTTAATATATATGCTGAAAGAAGAGAGGAAAAACAAGGTGGTATTCCAAGGTGTTATAAATGCCCTTTGGAAAAATAAAGACTAGGTAATTAACTTTGAAAATGAAGTGTCTCTGTACTGTATACAGTTTTAGAGCTAACAAAACAATGTTAGTTGTAATGGGAATCAAACTTGTGATCTTATTACAGGAGCAATATCTGCCCAAATAGAAGTCAGCTGCACAAACAATATCTCTTGACCATTCAGCTGATGTGGCAGTAGAGCAAACGTACAGTAAATGTAAAATTAGGCCCAAGTAAGGAGTGCAATAATGACTTCCCCAGACGTCCAAGAACCTAAAAAGAGTTTGTTTCTCGCTACAATTGAAGCAATGGGGATGTTTAAAATGATGAGTAATACCTTTTTCTATCTTCCAAACCTTTGTCAGAAGCCTGTTTCATAAGTTAGAGGGAAACTTTAGTCCCTGGCAAACCATTTAACTACTTTTACAGCATGGATCCTCAGTGGATTAAAGATACAGTTGTTTACATTAACAATTTCTTGTTTAACAATGCACATTTTATAACCTGTTTTAAAATGGTAGCCTGGAGGGCTCTGGGTTCAAGCTGAGTCTTGTGGCTTGGCTTCTTTGATTGTCTGTGATTTATTCTTCCGAAGTTTGAGTGTACAAGTGGCAAATGGCAAACGGCTTCCCTCAATCATGTAAACAGTTTGTGCAAGCCATCACAATACCATTACCTAACCACTAAGCCACAGCTTGGCTTCGGTGGTGTGATACTTTTTTTCCCAAAGCAAGTGAATATAGCCTGTAATGATATTCATTAAGAGCTGGGTTTATTACATTACAAATCTGATAATATAACCATTCTCAGGGCCAGCACTGACTGCAAAACTGAGATATCTTCAATTGACTCCACTCTGAGGATGCAATTACACCTACAGTGGTTTTGCTTCATACCGCACTAGAAAAGCTTATTTGGTTGAATTTCTGTATTTGGCTCAGTGTGGTTATTTTATGCCTGCTCAGATCTAATGGCATCATTGTGATCTGGCCAAAGGAACTAAACTGGAGAAGAGACACAGTGATACTGAATACCAGTGAAAATATGGTGCCAGATTAGGGTTGGGTTCTGATAGCCGATTTCATTTTGGATGCAATTCAGAGCTGGATTTGTTAAGCTCAGAGTTCAAAAATTCTCTTATCAAAAAGGTATTTTGTTTGCAAAGTGCAAAACATGCTGCAGCCTCCACCTATGCAGGAACCCTTGATTTTGTGCCATCATGGGGACCGCACCCATGATAAGGGATGATAAGGGATGTCCCAACTCCAAATTCCGATGATAACTTCTTCAAAATCAAGGCAAACAAAATACATATACACCAAGCCATTCAGTGTCATCCAGTGCGCTCAGTGTTGAAGTAGTTGAGAGGTGAGCTAAAGTTACTTTAAGTTTAATGTACATGCTCTGAATAAGAGCTACAGCTAATCAAAGCCAAAACAAACAAACAAACTTTAAAATATCCATTTAATGGTTTAAGTCAGGGCTCTTCAGTCTGTGTATATGTGTAAGAAATTGTAATAGAGAGATGAAATAGAAAACCTTTTCTCTACTCTACTTCTCTTCCTCCCCCTCCCTTCCTTATTAAAACTATTCAGTGCGACTCTATGATTGGTTGGACGTCTAAGCAGTGCGGTCAGGGCCACAATGACACAAACACAGCTGTAAATTTCCACCTGACAATGGCCATGAGAGAGAGCGAGAGAGAGAGAGAGAGAGAGAGAGAGAGTCAGAGGGAGAGACAGACATACTTAGTAGTCAGCAGATGTCTGTCACTGTGGAAATGTCTTTATCACTTTCCATCAGCCAGGCTGCTCTCTCTCTCTTTGTCTCTCTCATTTATTCACTCTCTAACTTTCTGCCAAGTTATTTACACAGGGTGGGATCGAGGACAAGACTGCATTTTAGATAAATCCCCTATGGCTTTTGCTGTTGCTGCCCACAGATACACATATTTTGTTTTCCGTGTGCTGTTTCCAAAACATGTTTTTAACCGTGACCGCATTCTATACACAGAAGCTACAGTCACCTAAAACAATTACAAAAAAACACTTTTTTCTGCCAGTGTTCGACTGTCCTTTTATATGTGTGTGTGTGTGCGTGTGTGTGTACATATGTGTCTAAGGATCCATCAAACAAGTTAACGATTTCACAAACACACAAAGACATTTCTCTTCATGACTAACTTCCTGGACAGTTAATTAATAACACTAAGAGGAAACTGAAAGTACTCGCTTTGTGTGTGTGTGTGTGTGTGTGTGTGTGTGCGTGTGTGTGCGTGTATTTCCTGCTTAGAGAGACAGTGGACTCCATTATGTCTGTGACAAACTGTTAACAGAAGTAGATAGCAATGGCTATGAGTGAGACTGATATTACTTCCAGTATAGAAGCGGATTGACTTAATTATTAATGTAACTAACAAAACCAGCTACAATATATGAGTGCCAATAGGAGATCATGCAACACTGGTTAATGCTCTTTGACCACTGAGTAGCACTGAGAGAATGGGATAATTGAGACTGTTTATAGAACCTATAACTATAACTATCACTAATTGGAATCTATAATATGATGGTCCAGGACCTAAATGAATTATTTTTTCAGAAAAGCATACATTCTAGGCACAAGATGTGTTTTGCTCACTTAAAAAAGGTAAACTTGTGTGGGCTCCCTTGCTGATACTGTATCATGATTTATGGATGTACTTTAGTGTAATTGCCTTGTTTTGGTTCATTTCAAAAATCCCAAATAATCTCTTGTCAATCCTACTAGTAGTATTAAAAAACAAACAGGATGGAAACCACTAGGCTATATAGTTGGGTGTCATCCAGTGATAGCACAAAAATATTGAAAAGTAGAGGACCCAGAATTGAGTCTTGTGGCACTCCATTGATGCTTTGTTAACTCACCTGTATAACAGCTACCACTGTATTTATGGGTGTCAAATTATACTTCCACAGGCCTGGTTACATAGGCCACAATACAATGTAACAGTAGACAAAAAAAACGCCTTTCTTGTTTTTTCCCCTATCTCTAATCCATTTATATCTAAGGAAAAGATCAAATAAAACTAATACTTGTATATTAAAAGGGTTGATCTCCTAGACTTGAGCCTTATTTTCACATTAAGCTCTTCTTTGGCATTATTTGGCATATCCAGCCATCTACAAAACATTACAATATCTAAGTTGCTGTACAATAGCAAGAAGGGAGGGGCGATACAGAGAAGAAGGATGATGAGAGTTAATGAGATCCACAGTCAATACTGATGCACATTAATATCAATTATTAAAGAAGTAATCTGTGTGTTAATAGTAATTTTTTTTGCTACTTTATGTTTCTGCATCCTCCTTCAACCTTATCAAGTTCACAAAAGCTTTTACAATTGTGTAACACATTTACCCTCTGGTAGCACTTTACAACATTACAATCCTCTGCTCTACAGGAAGTGATGTATTTTGTATTACCAGCTCTTTTGGAAAATGCTTCTATAGTCCTTACAAGCAACACTGTTCTCCACTGCAACATTCACTAAGTTCCTCTCAACACTCAATATGCTATCAAGGGGGCTATAGGGTAAGCTAAATAATGATGCACAGTATGTATTATCTAATGTCTTAAAAAACTGGGCAATGTTGTTGCAATCCTTTTTACATTGCTGACATATACTAATTGCAGGCCTTAAATTTGAAAAACCTATGCCAAGTAGTAAATGGTGCAACCCTGCACATTAAGAAAAATGCTTTTTAAGGCTAGAACACCTACCGTTGTCAATAAATAGCATGCTACCCTTGGGTTCCATTGAGCCACATGCTAAAAAGTGGACCTTACATCAACAAGTTATGTGTTGACTTGTGCAATAACACATGAACATCAGGGTGGTCACTTATGGTCATGGGCTTTGGGCAATAACCGAAAGAATTAGATCACGGATACAAGCAGCTGAAATGAGCTCACTTCACAGGGTGGCTGGGCTCACCCTTAGAGATTGGGTGAGGTGCTCAGACATCCGGAGAAGAACCGATGCTCCTTTGCGCTGAAAGGAGTTAGCTGAGGTGGTTCAGGCATCTGATTCGCATGCCTCCTGGACGCTTCCCTGTGGAGGTATTCCAGACCAACCAACTGGGTGGAGACTATGTGGCAAACCTGGAACAGGCTGGAGGGATTACATACCCCATCTGGCCATGGTACACCTCAGCATCCTCCAGTGAGAGCTGGAAGACAGGCCTGGGGAGAAGGATGTAGGCCTATGGACTACCTTGCTTACTTCACTACCACCGCATCCTGGACCCCTTTAAACAGCAGAGCATGGATGGAACTGAGTGGTGAGCATGAGAAGAAGTAGCTGCCATGGCTAATCAGCCAAAGAAAAGTGTGCCACAGAGTGTCAGACGAGGAGTTTGCCAAGTCATTTTGAGTAAAGAGAGTTGTCTTCAGTGAGTTATGAAGGCAGTGAAAGTAATCAGAGTTACTGTCATAAGAAGGAAATGTTGCTGTTACATGGTTGCCTACAAAACGACCTCCAGAGAGTGATACTGGCCGTGGGAACCGCAAGGAACTGTGGGACGATTTAAAGCTCCGGCCAAAAGCTTGGTGTAAAACACAGAGACTCATTGTCTGGTGTTTTGTGTGTGTGTGTGTGTGTGATTGCTGGGCCCAGACTCATGTAGTGACTTCAGAACCCAGCCAGTACTACACACACACTCACTAAACACTTACATAAGACATTCTCCTATTTTAAGACCATGTACATTTCCACTGGGTCGACCGCCTATTAAATACACTCCTCTCCTCCCTCCTCCTCTGCTCCACATTTCTTTCACTCCTTCTCCTCATCCTCCTTCTCCTCCTTTTCCAATCTCCTCCTTTTGCTTTGATTTTTGTCCTTTCCTTCTCCCCCGTTTCCCCATGTCCTCTTTCCTCCTCCAACTCCCTCTCCTTCTTTCCTCCTCATCATCTTATTTCTCCTCATCACCTTGTTCCTCTGCTGTTTTGTACTCCTTCCAACCCTCTTCTCCTTTTTCATTTCTTCTACTTCCGCCTGCCTCTCTTTGCATCTTCCTTTTCTTCTTACCCATTTCCTTACCCTCATTTTATCCGCTGCCTCTCTCCACATATTTCCTTGTCCCTTTTTTCTCACTTTAATTGTAGAGAAATAGAAAAAGAAAGAAGTTATTGTGCGTATAACTGTGTGAGAGAAAAGATGGGAAATGAGGAGAGGAAAAGGGAGGGAGGCAAAGAGAGAGAAGGGGAGAGAAACAAGAGGGAGAAATGGGTGAAACAAGGGGACAAAGGGAAAACTGGGTGAAAGAAAGAGCTGTTAAAAAGTTAACTGAGAAAGCGAAAAAGAGAGGGACACAAAGGGAAGCCAAAACAGAAAAAGGGAGGCGCATACAGATACAGACAGTGGTTACTAAAAGTTAAACTTAAACATGTCACAGAAAGTCATACAATGTGAGAGTGAAAAAGAAAAGTGAGTCACATGCAGACAGCTTAGAGACTCCACAGACTGTCAAGTGTAACGAAGAGTATCACAACAAGAATGAGTGCGCATGTGAGAGATCGAGACAAACAGTGTGACCTTTTTTCATGAAATTATCTGTAACCATCTGATCGATATGTGCAGTATCAGTTCCACATTTTCCAAAAAAACAAAAAACAACCTAGGGTTATTTTGGTTGTTCTGAAGTGGTTTGCCCTACAGAGGTCCCTGCTCTTATCCTGAGTGAGTCAGTTTAGCACTAAGCTGGGGTTTATCATGAATTACGCGCTTGCTGCAAGAATACTCAAGCTTTTATCAATTTAACCCCGCATTCGTGTCATATCAGACATGTGGGAAGTACAAACTGCTAACTTGCAAATTTCACCTAAACACTGTGGAGTCGGATCACAAAATATTCTGCTGCCTGCCAGTAAGTCAGAGTTATGAAATTCTAAAAGAATAAAGAGGAACTTTTCTCTGTAATTTTACCATCAACTGGCATCTATATAAAATCAGAATTTTTGGTCAATAACAATCATGATAGTCAGTCAGCTGAAATAGCATCAGTTGGGACTATAGCCATCAACCCCTATTTTATTTTGTAGTTTACCCTTTCTACTGCTAGAGGGCACTTGTAGATTGAGTGGGAATAGACTTATCAGTCAAGTGCATCTCAGTCATGATGCAGTACATGTGGCAGTTTAGTGTCGCAAAATATTATAATGGAAGTTCATGATAATCTGCATGAAGCAAAAAGATTTTATAGCATATCCTATAACAATGCATGAATTCTTGTTTTTTTAAACCCGCAATGGCAGATTTATGGCCACTTGGGGGCAGCAGAAAGAAGCTGTAAACAACACTGACACCTTTCTGACAACTTGTTAGCAAACAGTTGTTTATTTAACTTCCAGTGGATATTGAGCAACATTAACATTTGTTTGGAATCGTGTTCGTGTCCACCTGATGAATGCAAGTACTATTACCACTCTCTTTTTAGCGCCATTTTGCTCTCCAGGAACTCCTTAGGGAAATATCTGGCTCTTTAGCTGCTAAATGCTTCGCTAAGTTCACCTGCTAGTTGCTAACTTTGTCTGCCAGCTATTTGGTGCTGGGCAGGTAGTGTACAGTGGGTTTTTAGATTTATAATGAAAATAATCGTTACTACCATCTCCACTTTGAATGTGTTCAGTATATTTGTAAAAAACCTACTCCCCTATTTTGGTGCCATCTGGTGGTGGCATAGAGAATGACACTGTAGCAAACAGCATCATCAGGATCGTCTCATTTAGCTACAAATAGATGGCATCAGAGTAATTTGAAAGACACTATGATCAAACAAAAATGCTACACATGGGTTGGCAGTTTTTTATAAAAGTGTAGAAATTCTCTTGTGTTTAGTTGGAGCGTATTTGTCGACTCAATCCCTGCCCACAGAGTTTCTTCGCTAACTGACTTGACCAAACTGTAGATGTTCAAACATGCCATGATTCGGAGCACCTCTAGGATTTCTCATCAATGCTGACTTAAAAGTTGAGCTTGACAGTTGTTGATGTAGGAAACAGCAGCCGGAGTTTTTTGACCACATCACACACAGTCTTTGTCAGCAAATTGAGTTTGCTCAATTGTCATGGAACTGTAGATGCAGTTTTCATGCAGAGTTTTAAAAAATCAAACATATCCCTCCTCCGTTGGTTAACAGGTCCAGCGGCCACATCTCAACCAAAAATCCACTCACTCCCTTGTTCTGGAGCAGAACGGAACTGTAGATGTTCACACTTTTCATGAGATCTTTTATATAAACGTTGCTTCTGCTTACCACTTCCCATTTCTGGTTGTTCTGATGATTCATTTTTGATGCAGTTCATCCACTATATCCATCATCCATTGGATAAATGGGTCCGGCGACCACAAGGGGGCGTTGGTCTGTTACCGTCTGTCATTCACCTTCCATCAGAATGATTGGCTTCCATCATCCTGCTGTACATGACAATGTGCGCTACAAAAATAACTGACATTCCTTTTGATAACATTAAGCCGGACCCTCCCATGAGAGCTGGCTGTAAATCAACATCTTTACTGCTTTCACCTCCAGCTGCCAAGCTAAATGAAATCTTTCAAAGCTGTTGACCATGATTATTAGCTGTTCAAACGACAACTCAATTATACAAAATCATGCAAGATTAATGGGGCAGCTCTAATGACACTGTGGACGCTGTGTACTAACAGGAGTGTGTGAGTGTATATGTGTGTCAGTGGTTCATGCTGGTTAATATGCACAGTAACAGTGAAGGTCCAGCCAGAGCTGAAGTCAAGGACAGAGTCATAAAAGTTTGACAGCAGCTCTTGCAGTGTAACTGGGTGATGTTTCTATTCGCTCTGTCACTGTAGACGCTCTCTCTCTCTCTGTTATTATTTGTAGAAACTACTCTGGGAAGGCTGTGGTGCCTGTGGCGGAGATTTCACCAACACACAAACACACACACACACACACGTTCCACTAACCTCAGGTTACTGACTTAATAAATGATTTAACAGCAAACAAGCCTGCTGTTAATATGGCAGCTTTCAGTGCTGCTTTGACAAACTGACAGGAAGACAAACAACCTTTACTCAAATTTACTAAATTCCAGCACATTTTCACCTAAATAATTGTCCATTTGATACAACACAACAGATCTATCCAGTCCATGAAAGCTCTTAAATTTGCTACTGTGAACATGCAACTGGATAAATTTCCCATGAAATAACCTGTGGCACACAGGAAGTGACGCATTCCACGTGTTCAAGTGATGCTTTTTTCATAATCAGATTAAGAACTGGGTGTTTGGCATGAGCAATGACTGGATGAGCAACAAGAGAAAGTGCACCACCTACAGAGGATAGAACTCCATCCTAAAAAAAAAAGGATCTTGAGGATTAATACCTTAAATCTTGGATCATGCAACCTCAAAGTGCATGAGAGTGTTTTGAGGTGTTACACATGACGAGAATCAATCACTGACTCATCACACTGTTCTGATCAATTCCCATGAGCCTGGCTCGGATTACACATTCAAGCTCAAGTTTGTCCACAGATGGAACCAGATCAGTTGCTGTTTCACCAAAAGTCACCCACAAACACACAAAGAGAGCATGATAGTCAGCCCTGAGGTGAGCCTCTGGATGCTAGAGCTCTGATGCTACCCTGAGTGTCACACATCAGCTCAACGAGGACTCTACAGCAGCCAAGATTGACCAAACTTAGCACCAGGAGCTCACACACACACACACACACACCCACTAGAGTGTGGATACCTGTCAGGCTCGGACAAAAATTTAGAAATGATGTTCGGGTTTAGGTCGGATTCGTCATACTTCACATGGTGCTTTCCGTTCAGTGCTGGGGTTTGTTATTTACGAGACAACACAGGTGGTAAATACTCATGTAGCTTTAAGGATGGATGGTATGGAGGCATTTCGATTTGCTTCAGCTTACATTAAGTGCGTCGGGCTCAGGTCTGGTTTGGACATAAAAAACAGAATGCCTGTCAGATTCTAGTCGGGCTCGGTTACTACTCTCTCGGACTCAGGTTGGGTTTGGACAGAAATATGCAGCCCGACCCACACTCACCCTAACCCCCACAGCTTTGTGTCTGTGTAATAGTGACCAAGGTAGGACCTGTATACAAGTTTATCAGCCAGCCAGCGTCATCCAGCTTGAAAACAATGAAGGTTCCACTGCAGCTACGGCTACAATGAAACAGTCTCAAAAAGTTGATCTTTCACTTTGTTTGTGAATTTTTTCTGCCACCTTCTGCACTTCCCTCAAATGCTGACTAAGTGTGGTTGGTCACCATATCTTAAAGAGCTGCTAACCAACAAGAAATACTCTACTCTGGGTTTCAGGGGAGAGTTTTAATATCCCACAGTGGTCTAAATGCTGTTTTAAAGGGGATTTTCCATCCCTCCTGAACATTGTGTGCAGTGCTCTTGCATTAGAGGTTTGTTAGACTCTGAGCATTAACAACTCTGAGTTATTTTCCATCGTTGAAACAGATCCAAAATTGAACCAGATAACTGTTATCACAACCCAACCCTACTCAAGAAACATTTTTCTTTTTCAGTCATTACAAGATATAAGTCAGACTCAAGAGACACCAATAACAGACCCGAGAATGAATTCCCAATACAGCAACCATGATTATAAAGACAAATCGAAACTGTATGCAGACATGTGTATCAAAGAAAGATGCACTTCTACATGCATTAGACATTTGTGGTGTACTTGATGTTGGAAACTGGCTTCCCATGCAGTGTCAACAACACATAGCCTGTATTTACAAAATTATCCGAAATATACATAACTGGAGGTCTTAAAACGAAGCTCCAAACATATTCCAAAATATCGTCCCCATTGTCACAGCAAGTGGTTAACCACTGAGGCTTTTCGACAAAAAATGGCAAATTAAACCAAGAGATCCGACAGAGAGAGAGAAAGAGCGAGAGAGAGAGGCAGAACGCGAGAGAGAGAGGAAAAGAGGAAGCGAGACAGAGGTAGAGAGACTACGAGAGAGGCTGGAAACACACAGAGAGAGAGAGAGAGAGAGGGGCAGAGAGACATGAGAGCAGAGCCAGAGAGAGAGAGAGCGGCAGAGCGGAGGCTCGTGGTTAGAAGCAGCAGCGCACGATGTGCAACGTGCGACTACTTCTCCTAACTGACGAGCATCTCCGCCTTCTCACCGCTCTGAGCGATTCACTTCCCCTTTGTGGTATAGTTCAATAACGGAATTAAATGAAATTAAGTCAATAAAATAAAACGAAAATAAATTACATTACTGTTTTGTTTTGTTTTAATAGCCTACAAATATATAGCTATATGTAAAAAATAAAAATGAGGCAAAAGCTCGTGTGACTGTAGAAGAAAATAACCACTGAACACCTGAGAGTCTAAAAAAATGGACTGCTCTATACAACACTGAAATACAAAAACATGTTAAATTAAATTTAAAAATTCCTTAAAAGCATTTGTCGCACGCATGTGGAAAATAGTGTATACATCTAACGCATGAAAAATACATCGGGGGAAAAACCCTAATAAAATCAACCCTGATCGTATTGCATTTAAAGCAATTGCAAATCCACCAGCGATCCCTCCTGAGCGCACGAATAAACGCACAGAGAGAAAGAAGCCATCAGGTTATCCAAATCTACATCGCAGCTTCCCCACCAAGCTTCACCAGGAAACACATCCCTGCACACACACCACCACCAGTAAAAGCACCAATACATACAACAAAACACTGCTAATTGATTTTTCCACTCCATAAATGCACATAAACTCTTCTTAATTGCTCTTGATGGTTTGCAAAAAAAACTACTCTCATTCAGACACAATACAGATAGCCTACAAATAAACGCATTTAAATCATAATTATAATAAAAATCATAGGAAAACGACTGAAAGCAGCACAGTCATCCCTCCTAGATCTGCTTTATAGGTGTGCAACAAGGATGTCGTTTTGTTTCTGTTACCTGTTGTGTTGATGTGATTTTGTTTATTATTTTGTCCTTTTAACGTCCTTTGAGCGCGGTCCCTTGTTTCGTCTTGTCCGTGTCCTCCTGTGTTCGCGAGAGCGACTGAGGGCTGGATGCGTCGGTAGCCTATATTTTAGCCTGCTTATAAGCCTCTCTTTCTGACCTTTGTCTCTTAAAACGGGGGGACCGGAGACATCAGCGGCAGTGGAAAATCACCGGCCTGCCTCCTCTCAGAGCAACAGGAGAGCCGTGCGTCCGACGCCTTCAGGGCCCGCAGACAACCTCGGACTTCTTTCAAGTGCACCGTTACACGAGCGAAGCAGTGGAAAGTGAATGCAAGTGATGCAAACTGTGACGACCGGTGCGTCTTTCCAGATCCACTGCATGAACTCCATTGGTGGAAAATAATATTTTTTCTAGTTCCTGAGCGATTTGAATTTTGAAGGCGTTCTTCTTGCTTTTTGTTTTCTTGCAACAGCCAAGATATTAACAGGAATTGCTGTTGTTGTATAAGCCTTTAAAAATTTAAGTTTTAACAGAAGTTTATTAGCAATAAAATACAATATAATGATTGGAACAGTCGGATAACTCTTTTGTTGCTCTAAAGTTGTACCTCTGCGTGAAATGTCCAAAATCAGCAGATGCCAGGATAAAACCTGAAACATACCATCACTCTGCCATCACTTATTCAACAACTGCTAACCAAACGCACTTAAAGGCTCCGCTAAGTGATGCAGAAATGTTTTCAGTTTTCAAACTTGGACAGGGAGAATTACGAGCAGTACGTGAATGCAGCATTAAGGAGTATTAAAGTGGCAGTTCTCTACTACTCATTTCACGAGTTGGTTGACTCTCACGGGCACACGCTCAGATTCTCAGGCGCGCTCCCGGCTAACACCCCCCACCCCCCATGTACGCACGCGCCCCCTGTGGTATCACTTCAAATTTTGTCTAATATTCTGCAGAGGGTTTATAATAATACTAATAATAACGTGGAATTTGTTTTATCTTTTGAATGGCTACAGTATTTTAACAGGCTACAGCATAAATACTTAGCAACTTTAAAACCACCTTAACAAATATAGCATTAGGCCTACTAAATGCAGACAAAATAACAGCAACACCTTACATTATAATGCAATCCAACACCACAAACTCGGCTCACGTTCCAAACTCAATGCCCCAGTAGTGCTTATTGCAGTGTTATTCTTTTGGGGGTAAGGTGTTCCTGTTATTTTGTCCACCCCTTGTACATTTCTATAGGGGCTTAATGGGCCTTACTGTACTGTATAACAGCACAGTTGATCTTTCAGTGTCTTAATGTCACCATGATATTCCTATACAGACTCTGTCCATGGTGCTAAAGAGGACTCTATAATGGTGACTGTACTATTTCTATAATACTCCCATGTTATCTTGTGTCTCTTATGCACTTAATGGTAAATTTATAATCATTTTATCACACTGTACGGTATTTATTCCATGTTATCACTATCCTTTGGATAAAAACTTGAGTCAAGTTTGTGGTGTAGGATTGCGTTATAATGGCGACAGGAGCAACTTAGGGTTCAGTGTCTTGCCCAAGGACACTTTGACATGTGGAGAGGAGGAGCCGGGGATCGAACCGCCAACTCTAGGATTAATGGACCGCCCGCTCTTCCTCCTGAGCCACAACCACAGAATAAACTTTAATGGTCCTTACTGTATAAACCAATCAAATCAATAAATCAATCAAACTTTATTTGTATAGCACCTTTCATAGCCTACAGGTTAGTGTACTACTAGGGTAGTTTGGTTAGGTTTAGGCACCAAAAGTACTTGGTTAGGTTTAGGTAAATTTCATGGTTTGAGTTAAAATAAGTATGTTAGTAAGTTAGGTTACTTGACGTGACTTACATCAAATAAGTCAAGGTTAGCGTTTGGTTTCACACGGGACACTAACAGCAGTCTCCTAAGTGAAAGTCCTGTGTTGTTTGACCCATCCACCCACATCCTTTTTAGCTGAAAGCATTCATTTGTTCGCTTGCTGTGCCTTTTGCTTTCTGCGTTCAAGCATTGAGTAGGTGAATAATTTGAATACTTAGACAGACATGGTGATGTTGAGGCTGGCAAAATCTCTGATGAGGAAATGAACAAACACAAGGCTTGTTAACATATCTGATAATATATTCAAATAACAGGGAAGACATAAAAATGTCTGTTGGGTTGTAGAGGGAGACTCTAGCTCAGCTGACCTACCTTAGTCATGTGTATGGACATTTTGGGTTTGTTCACCTTTTTATTAAACTAAAAAATAAGTATTTTCTTTTTTACATTCCTCCTAAGTTTAACACAAATTGGTGTATCAGATGTTTGATTTTTGCTCTAATTTGACTGTGTTTCAATGATCTGCCTTTCTGCCTCTTGGCTTTTACTAAATGTATTTGCTTATTCACTTTTAGACAGTTTTGAGGAGCATTTTACTGAGGCCATGATGGAAAAGTACTTGTTTTATCTCTAGGGGCAATGTGTTGACAGCTAGCGTCAACCCAAAAACTCTTCATATCCACATCTTATCTTGAGTCCTTCACTGGTAGGGAATGTCACCCCTCTATTGTTTTTCACACACTGTCTTACTACTGTGTTTATACTGGCTTATGTAATAGCTAAGAGTAACCTCCCAGATGTATGTAGTGGTTTTGGGAGGCACAAATGAGGAAATGAGGCTAACGCACCTGACTGAGAAAGGATAACAGATTCAAAGGCATATGTAAAGTCATCTAAACCGTGGTATTGAGAGGAACTGAACCTGGATGTATTTATATATACATTTCTGAATAAAACCAGTAATACTTTTTAGAGGCCTAGGTTAATAGACGTTAAACAGGACAATACCTTAAACAACTAAAAGTAAATCTGTAACTATCTGTCAGTCTCCGCTGATGTAAAAATTAATTTTCATTCAGGGCAGGATTCAATGACCCTAAATCTCAGGTATTCATTTATTTATTTTATTTGGAAAGTGACAATATACAATATTAAACATAAATGTTACCATTTGATATTGAGTTAACTGAAAGCTATTTTTTATCTGCAGTCAGCTACAACAGCACTAAACTAGAGAAACCAGACAAGGCCCTACAAAGTTATGCAAATAAATACATCACAAACACAGACACACACACACACACACACACACACACCATGTCAGCAACAATATGTTAGACAAATTAAAAACAAATATATTTGTATACAAAACTAAATGAATACAATGCATTGTAAATAGTTACCAAGTTGAGTAGCTTTTCGCAGATTTTTCAATTTGACTTTAAAGTTACTTATAGAACTGCAACTCAAGACTCAGTTTAAAAAGAGATAGGCTGTGTCAAAATAGGCAAAATCATTCACTACTCACTATATAGTCCACTATATAGTGAGTTTGCCAATTTGTAGTGCTGTCCGAATGCACAGTGAGAATTATTATGCCCTATATAGTGGACCATCATGCATTGTGCTGAAAAAATAAATCAGACAGATGGGAGGAGAGAAAGCAGCACAAAAACGTTTTTTTCATTTTGCAGATGAGCTCACTATATAGTCCTCTACATTGAACTCCCTAGATAATGAGTAGGAAGTAGTTAATGAGTGAATGATTTCGGACACAGCCATAGTGTTTGTTAGACAAGAAACCACCACTCTTATCAGAGGAGATGATGATAGATGTATGATACAGTAGGAGAACATTTCTGTTTGGTTTGGAATACAAGTTTAGTCAAGTACAAACATGCAAAATTAAAAAGAAGAGAACACTTTTGCAAATGCATACATTTGTTTGTTATTTTATGTATTTGCATAGGTAAAAAAACCCTGTTAAGTATGTTCATATTGGAAATAGAAAGAATATTCAAATCATGGAAGAGTAAAGCTGAGTGTTGGATCTGCCTACTACAATTTCTTAAGGAAGGATCTTAATAAGCTTGGTTGAATTGTCTAGTCCAAACAATATGGGTGAACTAAACGTAGTAAAGAGTTAAGACATTTGCGATGAACCAAATTACTTATTTTATTAATAATACAAATCCATCCTGTTGTCTTATTTCAAACTGAATCAATATGATTTTTCCAATTCAATGTTTCATTAAGTAAAACACCCAAGAATTCTTATAGAATTAGAAGAATTTGAATCATTAACTTTTCATCATTATTATGAAATTTGATTTATTGACAGTTAAACAGATTTAAACCAAATTTGGTCTAATCCAGAATTTGCCTCAGAAATAAATGTGGAAAATGTTAATGAAACAAGCTAGTATCATCGGCAAAAAAACAAACCACTAAAAAAGCGATAACATGGTTGAAGATGCAGTGACCAAGTCATTAATGTGAATGTAAATTGATTTACCATGCATTAACAAAAACAACAAAAAATGTGTTTCTTGTGAGGATAAGCTACATACTGTATGAGCTCAGAAAGTTTCTCAGAAAGAAAGAAAGAAAGAAAGAAGGAAAGGTTTCCTGTCAGTTCAGTGGAGCTCTATTGTCATCAACAAATTTGTGGGAAGGGGAATAAAAGCAGACTCTTGACACACATACTACTGTTCATTCAAACACTAAGACATCAAACAGTCTGATGAAGAAGCAATCAACAGCCACTCAGGACTCTATTGTGCAATTTTAAATCCACATGGAATGAAAATGTTTATTATTGCTCTTATTTTTTTCCTCCATTTTGTCTTTGGTAGGGAGTTTGTGTCGCTCTGCAAGGTTCAGATTCCCATTATTTTAGAATTTTTCCCTTTTCCCCATTTGTGGAACATAAATTCTTGAAAAGCATTTTAAAAAAGATATTTTTGGTCTTGATGTTTATTACCGCCACCAGTTCATGCTTCTAGGCACCACATGCACTCTGGGTCAGGACACCCACATGCACCCGCAACGGAGCTTTATCTATTCAGAGCAAATGGGCAGTATCCATGTGTTGCTAAAGTTAACCAAGAAACTGGCACAATGTTGCATTCAGGCCAAAGCAGCCGGGGGAAGATAAGGATGGTTTCTGTTTAACTGCTTTGTAACGATGCCAGAACATCTCATAAAATGTAGGAAACGTAGAGAAACAAAACAAATTAGTGGTTTGATAAAGTGTTTTTTACTGAAATAAAGTGTTGCTTGTTGAAATCGCGCGACAAATCCTGAGCGTTCTGCACCTTCCTCCACCGAGCTCTGTCATTGGATGGTTCTCAGCCACTCAGTGGGCAGGGACAGTTAATTCCACCACGTGACGATGAAGCCATTGACCTTACATATTCTGTGAACACAGTTCTAGAGTACTGTTTAGAACAGGGCACATTTTTAATTTAATATTGTTGTGGTTTTTTTTATTATGTTCCAAAACATTAAGGTTAAAATAGGTTAATGGATTAGCACATCCTTCATTTACCCCATTCAAAATTCAGAAAAACGCGAAGAATGCGAGGTGGTTCGAGCTTAGTTAAATACCTTCTTCAAGTTCAGATATTCAGGAGGAACTCCTGAGAGAGCTGGAAACTCAGACTACATCCACACTGATACGTTTTCATTGTAAAACAATGTTTTAAAATGAAAATGATCTCCGTCCACGCAAGCGTTTTATCACCATTTCAGAAATACTGTCCGTCCATACTACACACCTGTAAATACATATCACATGACCATTCACGTGCACTGGGCATTCATGTGCCAGCGTAAACAGGAAGCAGATTGTCTACTTGCGGTTGGTTGCTTAGTTAGTTGAAGAAAATACTACGAACGAAGAACAGCAATGGAGAAAAGTAAGACCAGAGATTTAATGCCTGGACCGACAACAAGGTGGAACTGTTGTGTTGTAATTTGTTATCCATGTTGAATTAACTGCTGATAGTCAAGGCTGATGTCGTTTTTTTACGGAAAAAGGGTCACATGATAGGGGCGTGACGAATCGGGGAAGGACACGTCGTGGCTGATAAGACCCCATCAGGAAATGAACTTGGGTGTCTCCGTCATCATTTTAAAACGTCTCCGTTTCCCCCCGTCCTCACTAAAACGCAATCCAGAGTTTTCAAACTAAAATGGGGTCACCAGCGTTTTAAAAAGGTCTCCATTTTAGGGGTTATAAAATGCTGGAGTAGTGTGGACGTTAGGTGTAAACGTAGCAAAAGTTATGTGTTTTACAACAAAACCGTATTAGTGTGGCTGTAGCTTCAGAAGCACTATAGACAATCTGGCAAGGAATGAGTGGAAATGGGCCTGTATATACACTGCAGGGCTGATGATGGGCAGTGGGAACAGGAGTGCAGGCAGGCGGTGGAGGTCAGGTGATGGGGAATGGCGGGCAAGGGGTTACTGCAGGGCAGAATGGAGTGACTGGATCTGAAATGACAGGAGAGTTATGACTAGGAGATGGCTGGAGTTGTGACAGCTATGGATGGACAGATGGAAATCTGAGAGAGACAAGAAAGTACACAACTACGGGAGGGAGAATATATAAGAAAACATTTCAGCACTCAGGGTGATAAGGAGGAATTATCTGTCCTCTTGGTTTTCTTTCTGTCATGAGTTTCAAGAAACCTGTGCTGTCTCTTTATTTCCTTCTTTCGTATAGTGCTTCTTTGCTCAGCTGATTCAGGTTTTTGAAGGCCAGTACATTAGTGATATTTTGGATATCTTTAAATTCACCAATTCAGACGATGAGAAAGTATTGCTGCCACCATGAGCAAAGGATATACAGGAAAATACATCAAACAACAGGAGTTCTTGGTAAGTTCTGAAATCAATGTGAGCCTGAGCTGTAACACACACATACACACAAACACACACAAAGTGTTGGTGCCTGGTGTTTTGAATGCACCTTCAGGTTATAATCATTTTTTTCAGCAATAACCATTCGATGTATTTGCATTTCATTAATTGCCTTTCTATGTAGTACTTTTCATAGTTACTGATAGAGTCTGCCATTCCCACACAGGTTTCAAATAGTGTACTCACCCACAAGGAATCCACAAACTATACATGCCTGTACTGGATGTATGACAGAGGGCAGAAGCAGGCGCATGCACGCATTTGATGCCCCAGGGCTCCGTCATGTTTCCGTCAAGGTTCCAATGTCCACTGGAAGTTTTTCAGAAGCGGAGTATCCATTCATTGAATATTGACTGCAAGGTGGTCCAGGACAAACTGACCAATTGGACAAATTGGTCATGTGTCTGGTGGACATTGGGGGTGTTAATCTTTCTTATGAAAACATCATCTACGAATTTGTTTGGCTGCGCTGCAAACAAATATACAAATTGCTCTTTTTCAGTTGCATTTCTGACAGAGAAGGCACTCAAAGTGTGTTTTTTTTCTACTCCCAGTGGTCGATACATGTGTCAACGAACTCTGGGACCTGAATTATTAAATTATTAACTTGCTGTTGACACCAGCAACCATAGGTGTCAATTCATGTACATGGATCATAGTCAATTTCTGTATAGGCCACAGGGTCTTCTCTTTGGGCTCTTTGTGTTGTTATAATAACATATGAACACTTGTTATAAATACTCTATATACCAACTTCAATTATTATCAATTAGTATTAAGTATAGACAGACTGGCAGGCGGATGTGGCGCACATAATTTTCCATGCTTTGGCATTGTTTCTCTGTCTGTTATATAAGCACTAAGGACCAGATTTGTTTAGGATCTCCATAAACACACACAAAAACATGCACACATGCAAACACACAAACACATCCACACAAACACATCCATACTGCCTTTTACACACCGAAAAAAAAGCTTCACTCAAATAAATGACACAAACTTTGCATCATCCAAATGACTCAGTATGACCACTGAAATCTGCTCTGAGGAACCAAACATCCTGCTTACTTTCCTATCAAATGAAGTGGTCTGGTCTGGATAGGAAAGTAGCACTCGAGGATTTAAGTGTTCTGCCATGATGCAGTTGCACGTGTTGACCTTTCCTCGGGTACTGAAAATGAGACCTGCTGAAGCAGTTTTGTTTTATGTGTCTGCACAGCGATGAGTCAGGAAAGAAACTTGATAAAAGGTGCTATTTGGAGATTTTTCACAAATCATTACAACATTGTCAAATACACGGTGGCACCGTGGTAGCAAGAGTAAACAAATGAGACAATTTTGATTGTAGGTGAGGGCGGGAGAGCAAGAAAAACAAATGTCGTTTTTTGATAAGGGTGGGGATACTTGTGCCAAGGCAAAGCAAGGCAAGTTTATTTGTATAGCACGTTCAACAAGACAATTCAACCATTCAAGCTGGGCTGACACAGCAAAAAATTTTCAGTTTGCATTAGCAGTAACTTAACAGCTCCAATTTAACGACTGTATGAGTGAACGGTAAACAGTCAGGCTGATATCTGTTACATAATTACAGGCATCTAGGAGCGAAAGATTGAGTTACAAGCTACTAATGTACTTTCTCTCTAGTCATCAGGCCAACCACACATATATTGAGCCAATCGGTTTAGCACAAGACACAACTTGTCATGCTGTCATGGAGGGGGAAGCGGAAAAAAAAAAAACCTTGCTGTGAAGAATGTCTAGGGAGACCCAGGTGAGTTGGGCACCTTTTGTGACACTGAATTAAAGTCAATCATATCAAGTTTTACAACCATTTTAGATTAATTAGTAACTTCTATCTGGAGATGTCCTGTGTTTTCTAAATGGAAATCTCCATTACAAGCTCCTTGAACTCTAATCTACATCCATGAAACTTGCTATGAATCTTTTGATTGCCTCATTTGACAGCAGGGCACACCTTTTTGAAATGTTGGCTAAGTTTACAGGAACACAGTTATGATCATCCTGTGTTAGTTACTGTGGCTACAGTACATGATAGAATTAGAAAACAGGTATAGACTCACTTCAACAGTTGTCAAAACTTGTTCAATCAGCATTTACTGTGTAAGAATGTAACTACCACTGCCCTGGTCTTATGGCTCTGGTAAATAACTACAAACCGACAGTGAGGCTGTAGTTTGACCTTTGCTCTCATGTTTTTATTGTGACACAGTGAAAAGGTTGCTGCAAACATTTTGTTCTGTATGGAGGCTCTGATGATGCCTACCTTATTTGGAATCCCATATATATATATATATATATATATATATATATGACAGCTAGTATGTCGATACACATTGGTGTATTTTTTTTTTATTATTATAAGCCCATATTTATCAAAGGTTTTTTTATTCTTAACTATGCACTTTAGAAAGTGAATGTTTGTTTTTTAATCCACACCATATGCAAAGCAGTTCTTTCCTCTTTGTACAATTTGGCACTCAGACAGTTTTCATCTAGAATGTAACATTTTGGGGGGCAACATCAGTGAATCTGCATTGTCAGTGATAATAACTGATATTATAATGACTTTTTGGTTGATTTTTAATATGGACACAAGGCTAGTTGTTAAATGCTGACAGTATAATGGAAAATCAATTCCCTTTGCTAATCGTTGGCTGTATCCTGCTAAAAAAAATTACTTTAAGCTTAATATTACATAATTCTACTCATAGTACATTGTCAGTAGAGTGCCTGCTTCTTGTCGCCAAATGCCACGTATGAAGGGGTATGTTTTGTTTTTTTCTTCACTACACTGTAGACTGCAGCCATTGTCCATCACTCACTAACTTGTGGTCAGTCACTCATGGACATCACAAACAGTCCGTGCTTGTCCAGACGTGTGCTTTCATGCAAATTATGGTTGATGATTGTCCAATCGCTAACTTGGATGCAAAACTTATTTGGTGCTGTGGAGGCTGCACCTTGTTTTCTCTTTGTTCTTGTGCAAATCAAGATACAATGAAGTTCAGACCACTTATTGATCCAGGGGAGACACTTAAAAACCTCTGGATACAGATGTAAAACTGGAGTCAACATTCAACTTGATGACAGATTGAGGCGACAATGCAGGATCCGCTGTGTACTGGACAGTTTTCTATACTTCTAACAATAAATTGAAGATCTAACACACATACATTCATTACAGATTTAATTTCTGCTCTTAACTAACATTGTCCACTTAACTGTATATACATGTGGGTCTTATTTACAGAGGGCCAGCAGTTTTCAGATGACTTCTTAGTTCAGGCGTTATTGCCTGCCGAATAAGTTTCAGAGTCAGAACTGATGATTGATAACAAGAACTACAGTTTATTAAAACTTGGGCTTTATTTTCGTGGTTCTGACCATTAGTTCTATCAGTAATAAAAACATTGTCCTCGCAAGAGTAATTGCTGAGACCTTGGACTACAGCTACATCGCTAAAAGTAGGTCATACTTGAGCAGTCAGATGGTCGTACAGGTTGTAAACGAAGTAAAACAAAGTTTACACAGTTTACAGTGTGACTTCTTGGTTTACATTTGCAGATCTTGCCATAATTGTGTGCACTTACCATTTTCCTGTGCAATGAAGGATACTTTGTGACATTACAGGTGTGCTTGCTTTCAATTTAACTTCCTCGTTTAGATAATCTTACTAACCTGCTTTTTTACAACCTGTATCGTATGACCGTTGGAGTTTGTTGCCCAGTTGGAATGATATTTTTTGGGATGTTGCCACATTCTCTCAGATCTCAGCCAATTTTGGTGGGTGCAATGTTATCAACTATTTTATTATATTACAAGCAAATTGCAAAGGCAGATAGAGGAGCATTCACAGATCTCACCTAAGCCACCGCCAAGGCTGGAGCCAGCACTGCAGACGGACCACAGAGAGGTGGATTATGCCACAGTAGAGGTTTCTCTTCACTTAGTTTTGGTTGGAATTCATTCTAACTGCTGTGAATTCAGCAAATTACAAAACTTTTTCAAGTCACCTTTCCTGTGTACACGTGGTGAGTGGTGGTATACAATAGATATATTTTTTTAAAACAGTAGCTATGTTATTTTAGGACCAGAGGAAAAGAAAGTAAAAAGAAACAGCCCTTCCGAATAACTGTGTACATGCAAAAGTGCATGACAGGAAAATGTTTATGTAAGGAATGTAATGCCACACTACAATCTAACTTGTAGTGCAATTAGGAGACAAGAAAATCAGAAGACAGTGAAAAGAAAATGTTTATTTATTGTCTTTTCTTTTTTTCAGTCTCTCTTTTCGTCTGACAAACACCAGCCAGCAGCCAAGATGAAGCTCTCTGTGCATATTGCAGGCTGTAACACCATGAAGGGTGCTGTGTTTACACAGCCGCTGTTAAGAGTCGTTGGACGGGAGGTCATGTGACAGGAAAAGTGACAAACATCTAGATGGTGCATAGACTTCCTGAAAGAGGCAGAGAGAGAAGGAATAAATGCAAGGCTGTGTTTAATGTCAAACAATCTCATCTGTATTTGTTTCCTGTCAAATTTTACTCTTGATATCATTAAAAATCTTTTTTTTTCTGCCTTTAGACAGAATTGTAAAGCTGGAACTTGTCACATTTTGGTGCTGTATGCATATATATGTATATATACTGTGGTTAAGGATACGTTATCAAACCAAATGTATCCTAACTTGTTTGTGTTTCTCGCTGTGTATAAAGTAAATTCTGATAACAGTAAAATAAAGAAGAAATTGAGCTAAATGAGAACGAGGAAGAAAGTCAGCTTCAACTCCCAATGAAAGCACATTCCGAGTGCATCTTGCTTCCTTAATGTCCTTAAAGTATTTCCTGTCAAAACAGAGTATTAGAGTGAGACATGATGAAAAAAAAAAAGTAGAGAGGACGGCAGTTTGATTTTGGATTTCAGCTTTACAGGAAGCAAATGTGCATTTCCGAGTTTCCACTCAGTTCCTCAAAATGTTGCAACGTAATCTCATCTCATACAACAAAACTTTGAATCAGACCAAGAGGGTTTATTTTTGTGAAACAAACACAGGGAAATCTGACTGAACTAGTCCACTGCACTGTCAGGACTGAACAGCTCAGAACTTTTCAGTTTTGTAAATATTTAAATAGTTGACCATAGTTTGTAAATATAGACAGTAAATGATGACATGACCAAAGGTTTCTTCAAAAGTTCTATTATTTACCTATTAATGTGTAGCTTGTGCGTTCGTCCTTCCCACAGTATTTCAGATATGTAAACAGTTATGGTGACTGCATCTGGTGCTTAACGTCATTTAGTGACGACAAAACGAGCATTTGCTACTTTCCACAGAATAAGACTAAAAGTCTATAGACATGCTATTGCCTTTGTGAGGCTGCACTTAAAGGTAAAGACCCACAGACCCCATTCATTTTCTATAGGACACGAGCAAATTGCTTTGGAAAGCATTGTGGGATGTACCAACCAGTGATGTGAAAAAAGAGAGAGATCAAAAGGTGGCTATGTAGTATTTTGCAGAAAAATGTACATAAAAGCAATGCAGTGGTGGGTAAGGAAGTTTAGTCTTTACATGCTGTAGATGAATGTCTGTGGAGGATAAGATCATTATTGTACTTCCTGGGATCCCTCTTTTCTATGTCGCCAGCCTCCAGGATTACAGATAAACAAAAACGAAGTACTGCTTGGCACAATGTCACATAAATTGCGGGAGAAAGTGCAGGTTGCTTTTTTACGCAATGTTTGCTAATGAGCAAGCCATTCACTAGCTTGTGAGCTATGACGCGCCCGCTGGGACGGGTGAGAAGAGGAGAAGGCAATGCTGTGCAATTAGTTAATGTTAATGCATGAATGTGTGTACCAACTGTCATGGCAATCCCTCCAATAGCTGTCTAGAGATGTCACTCAAAGCCACAAAGTCAACCTCATGGTGGTGATAAAGGAAAAGTCAGGGGATCACCAAAGTCATTAGGATTCATCCTCTGGGGAACATGAATGTCTGTAAAAAAAAATCTTGGCAACCCATCCAATAATTGTTGAGATATTTCAGTCTGGACCAAAGTGGTGAACAGACCAACATTGCCATACATAGAGGCATTCCAGTAGCATGGCTGAATATATTGACAACACTGGCACATAGGCCAGTAACACCTACATTTGACTGAAGCTAATTACACCCTACATGCTAAAGTCAGTGATTCAGTTCATCCCTTTCTTTCTCAATGACATTTCACATTGACTATGCTCACTTGCTATTTCTCTGAACGTTTCCCTCATCAAGTCAACATACCTAAATGACAAAATAGGTTACTTGTCAGTGACTGTTACACCAACAATTCATATGAGCTTTTTCTGCTCTTCTGTGGTCTAGTTAAGATAAAGTTCTGGTTAATTTTAGGAAACTATCACTCTCATGGTTAAAATAATCCAACAATGACTGTAAGAGATGGTTCATGGCAGAGAACTGAGGGAAAGTGGCCAGTATATGTGCTGGGGAGCTGATTAAGGAATAGGGAACAGGTGCACAAGTGGGGTGAAAGTCAGGTGATGACTACAGGTGGTAAACACTAAGGACTGCTGGGCTGGAAGGGAATAGCAGGCACTGAAATGACAGGAAGACTAACTGACAAGAAAAAAAGTTATGCAAACAAATTAAGACCTAATAGCTATGACAAGAATGCTTTAAATTTTCGATGAGTATACAATTATGGAAAAAATCACATTTAAGAAAATACAGATTTTATTCTTTAACAGAATATACATTTTGTCATACCTGCAAATGTGTTCCTACAGGAATTAGTTGTTTGCCGTTACAAATCATGTGATTCTGTGGCAGCCTCCTCAGGTTTATCAATGCAATTTAGGGTCCTTTGACACCTACCTCGTTTGGTCTGGACTTTTGGACTTTTCACTTTGACCAGAACCAAAATTACAGGTGTGAAACCTCCCCGGACCAAACAACCGGACCTTGGTCCGACAAAAAGAAGTAGTCTCAGTCCAGATCGAATTGAACCATGGTTCGGTTTGTTTCTAGTGTGAAAAGATTTTTTGAATGATTTGGACTTTCGGACCAATTACAGGAAGTTCTGGCAGGCTATCGTCAGGACCGGAAAAAGGGAAAAACAATGCAACAAAACAAAATGAGCCGTGGTAGCACATGGGGGGTGAGGAGGAGACCAAATTATTAATTATAATTATTATTATAGTGGCAACAAAATAAATCTATTCATTCATTTTTCTCCATTCATTCAAACTGCAAGAGAAGGCTACCCGCTGAGGTCAGGCGCACAGCCGTCTACAAACCAATCAATTGCAAGTATAGGGAGACACAGCTCATGTATGACGGACAGGACATGTCATGTATAGTTATTCAGTGCAATTGCATAATTGCAATGTGAAACCAAAACTAACTGGATCAAATGTATACAATGTAACAAAAATACGAACCTTTGTTCGGACTTTCAGGTGTGAAAAGGCCCTTCAAATCCGAGATAAAGTGCTTGAAATATTACAGAAGAGAAGGAACACAAACATATACAGAGAAAGAGGGCTTCGAGAGAATGAAAGTGGTAGGAGGTGAAAAAGAAATGACACAGCTCATCATCTCCTTGCCTCAGTTCATCAGGGTTTCATCTCCACTCACCCCACTTGATGGGTTGAGGGCCTGCTACGTAATGGAGGCGTGCTAGGTTTTAATCCCATATTAGTAAGCAGGCAGTCAGTCAGGCAGGCAGTCCAGAGATTAGCGCCTGTCATCTGACTGCCCTGGCCAGCCAGAAGGGGGGGATTAAACTGAAATAAATGCACCACTTCCTAGTAAACACCAGCATTACAAACAAGGGGGGGTCGGTTAGTTTCTGAGCATAAAAAATGTTTTATAATTAGACGAGAGCTGAGTGAAGATACCTTTATTTATTCTATTTCTTTAGGGAAGGAAAGAAGGAAGGACATCATTTACACATTCATACATGTGGCAGATAATAATAAAGGGAGAGATAAAAACGTGATATTTCAGTCCAACTTGCAGTTTGCTGTTCATGCACTCTATTAATCCATCGTGTCATTTCCTTTACATATATATAGATAGATATGATAGCATGTTTGAGATGCAGAAGTAACAGAAACAGAAGTATCAGCTGTTCAATCATGTTCCTGGAACAAAGCGTAGGCATTGACAGTGGGCTCATGCTCTTTAATAGAAACAGTAGCTGGACAGTAAAACCTTTTGACGTTGTTTAAAGGTTGGAGCTTTTATCCCCTATGGAGCTAAACCCATCTTTCACCCCACAACTTAGCACACAATCTCATTAGTCAGCCTGATTCTCCATCTCATTCATGCATGGTTTCATGCAGCTCCGAACAGTCATACAGATACCTCTGGTCATGACAACAGGATTATTTAAAGGACCATACTACCCTTTCTTGCACATTTTAGCTCTTTAACTAAAAATCATGTATGATTTATAGAAACGCCTTCTTTGAAAGCACACGAAAAAATATGTTATATTAATGTCCTACATTCCAAGCAGCCATTGCCTTCCACTGATTTTAGTGACACTTGCACAGGCTTCAGACGTGCTAGTGATTGGTAATCCATCCAAGAAATGCGCAAATTTACTTGTGCAATTCTATATCCATATTTGCTTATTCCCAACAACAGAGCTTGTCAATGTAGTTCTATGGCATCTGACTATTAGTTCTTGTTGTTGGAGTATTCTTGAATACAACACCAAGAAGAGCTTTTGGAAACAGCCCTTGCTCATATGCTACTGTTGCTACCACACAACCACAACCTAATAACTGTGAACCAAATAGCGATAGCCAAATGCCCCAAATACCCTGAAATGTAGCACATCTTATTTTTTGGACATCAGTGCATTATATCACTAAAATCTTAGAGACAAATTAAGACCTGTTATTCAAAGGAAATACTGTGTTTGCTTAAAGCTGCATTTTCTGACCACTAGAGGGCAGAAATAACCCCCCAAAAAGAGCTGTCACGACTAACAGGTTAGAAAACAAGGTACTACTTCAAGTAGATATGGAGCACCATTAGTATGAGCATTTGGACTCATGTTACTGTCCTCGTTATGAATATAAGTCAAATGTTCACTCTCCTTTTAGGTCTGGGTTGGTCTCCTCCAACTCCTGAGGAAAAAATATACAGTATATTTGTCTCTTGAGCTGCTAGGTGTTCCACTTTCTTCACCAACCACTTGTTTTGTTGCTAGGTTTGGTGCTAGTAGCATTTACTCAGCCAGTCTGACCCAGGTTGACACGACTGGCGATTGCTTTACGTGGGGTGTTGAGAGCCGAGAGATTCACCTATACAGTCTGTGTGCAGCAGGAGAAACACATGAGCTGAATAGGGCTAACAACTGCAGTGTTTCATCTCTGCAGGTTTCACAGTATGAGGAAGAACTTTACATTGCATTTGATTTAACATTAACAAACATTTTGCTTAATGCACGTTTGAAGCCAAAACCCAGGCACTGTTAGAAACTAAACTGAAAGTGTGGAAAGAAGTGGAGTTGGCAGTGGTGCCTGAAACAATTTTATGGTTTATCAAAAAAAAGGGTCAGGATGTCCTGTTGTAATATTGCTGCTGCACTGTGTTTTATGATCTAAATTCAACCTTGAACAATAAATGTGTCTTTTGTTTAATGTTGTCATATTACCTTTATGCTTTATAGAGCAACAGATATAATTTGAATTTAAACAGTAATGTAAAGGCAAAAATGTGGCAGTTAAGCTTTCATATTACATTTTCATAACAGCCTGCAGTTAAATAGGCTTGTGCCATAACAAGAAAGAAGCAATATGATGACATGTGATGTTAAACCATGGTATTATCATTCTCTCTGCAGAGAATGAAAATGATAAAAGAAGGATAGGAAAGGCATTACTGTTCAGATCTAGCTGGCACGCTTATGATTGTTGCCATGCAACTTTTGATGATGTTGCCATGGTAATAATCATTGCTGCAGAGCGTACGACAGAAAGTCAATCTGTTACCATGGCAGAGTCTGTGTTTTGCAGAGCATTCTGGGAGAGAGTCGTGTTCTCCAGAGTCTGTTACTCTGTCCATGCATGAAACACACATTTTTTTTACATGTACCGAGGATACCTGTCACAATACTGCAAGGTGTGTGACATGTTGACTTTAATACAGTTAAATTCTTATCTTTATACTCCTGAGAGGCAAGACCTACAAAGCATGTACAGCAGTACAGCGAATAGCACGTCAAACAAACATCTAGAGGCAATCTTTGGTGCAGAAAAGGCTGCAAGGTTCTGCCAGTGTCAGAACTTTATGCACAAGAGGCTATACTGTATATGGAGCTCTTGACGTGTCATGAGTGACATTAATTTGTCCAAGTTTCTCATAAGGACCAGAAACACTTTCTCTTGTACTCCAGAAACTTAGAGACTGAGAAACGTTTTGGTAACTTGGACTAAAAATAATTTTTTGCTCATGTACACCCTGTGCAGTTTTGACCACTGGTGGCAGCAAAGTGTTTATCTCATGATCTACCAGCATGCATATGAAGGTAATGTGCCGTCACAGACACTATGTGGCAGGATTTCTGGATTTTTGGTGCAATTTGGAACATTTGGTTTTTGTTTTTTCATGAATCATGAACGTTCTGTGAACCTAGCACAAGAACTTTCTTTTCTTAAAATAAATAAAATCCTTTTTCAATCTCATGTTCACAGAATAACCATTTTGACCACTAAACGTTACACACACTTATTTGCTTTCTTGCAGAGAGTTAGATGAGAAGTTTAATGCCACTCATATCTTAGCTGGAGACAGGAGGTGATTACCTTAGCCCATTTACACTCGTCATTTCAAGTGTATCCAGTTAAAATCCAGATGAGATTTAAGACACTTTCACATACACATTATGTATACATTTTGACACAAATTGGCCAGATCATAAATCTGTAATCCGTCTTGGTTTTCCTAGGCTACATGCAAATCAGGGTTGATCCTACTCCAGTCCAGAGGGTTGAAGTTGTTTGGTAACTGCCAAAAATGCCAGAGAAATAATAACTTATGGACTTTAGCAGTATAGTTACAACAATTAACAGTTAGCAATAGCTAGCTAGCTAACACTAACAACTCTCCATAAGCTAACACCAATCAACACATGAATGAATTGCATTTATGGAGAAGAGTTTTATTTTTTAGCCTTCTGTATGATCGTATAAGTTGAAATCACAGGAGCCGCTTTTCTCCCTGTCGCTGAAATTAACATCATCAGTTTCAGAGTAACAGACCCAGCGTGTGGATAGCCTGTTTTTATCTGACTAGAATGCATCTTGACATGCCGAGGTGGTTTGAATAATTCAAATCAGATTTCAATCCATCTCTAGAGCAGAGAGAGAGAGAATCACAATTCCTCTGTTTATGTACGTGTTTTTATTTCACACTTGCTTTGGCAATTTGTTCCCATGCCAATAAAGCCCCTTTGAGTCGTATCGATCTTCTCATACAACTCTTGGCAAGAGAGCAAATAAGTGTATTTCCCAAAACGTCAAAATATTCCTTTAACATAACCTCAGATCATATAATATTTATCACATAGGCTACATGTTCTGCATTTAAATGTGCAAAGTATCCCTGTTCAGCTTTAACACTTTGCTCCACACACACAAACAAAACCCTCCACTTATAAACAATTAAGAACATCATTCATCATTTCTGTCCACTCTGTCTTATGATCCCTCACTTGTTACTTAACAAAAGACCTCATTATTGTCATGTGTCTGGTGGGGGATTTAGCCTGCAGGCCAATCAGCGTCTCCTTAACAAAGCATTATCCGGTCGGCTGAGCTCCTGTTCTGCTATGCGCTCATTAAATGCTCTAAGTCACTTATTTTTTTCTCCTTAGAAACTGACGTCAAATCTCTTGATTTAAGGGATGAACGCATTCCCGAACACATTCTCTCTGTCTCACTCTAAATCACACAAACAGTTTCACTTCACCAAACAAATGCACTCAAAGCTTTAAAGCTAAATCTTGGGTCTCCCTTACGGATAAAATATTCTCCTTTTATGTTTCTCTCTATTACTTCTTCTCTCTAATTTCTTTCTGTCCTCCTTCTTCTTCTTCTTCTTCTTCTCTTTAATGTCTCTCTGCTCTCCCTCAACTTTTCCCTCTACATTACCTCTCTTACAACACATTTGCTCCTTTGCTTTCTGTCATCACCATGTTGTTTTCTTCCTACCTCAATATTCTCTCAACCTCTCGTCCCCATTTTACCTCTCTTTCAGTCTCTCAGGGATAAACACATGCCCTCTGGAATGTGTTTCCAGCTCACGTCCTGGTTGTTGGGTCACTTCGCTTGACTGCTCAACTCCTTCTCCTCCTCCTTCGGCCACTCAGGCTTCTCCCTTTACTTTAAGGCCATGTTCAGACTGACATTAGGTATCAAAAACACAGCCCTCTTATTTATTTCAATAAAACCACCGTGTTCACTCAGGGTGGCAGAGAGCTCGCAGGGCAAAAATGTTGCCTGGTTCAACTTATGCCACAACAAAATGGAATGTCATCAATGCATCGAGTGTTCCAATCAAATTTGTGCAAGTGCACATTCCTGATGGATTACTTTGTAATGTGACTGACATAATTCTGCTGTTTACAACACAATCACTGCAATGGAGGATAAAATGATTGTTGCTGTAATAACTTTCAAGAGTTGTAAAATTCTGTCTCAGTGCTATAAACCGTTGTGCAGCTTTGCTACCTTATAAATCTTAAGACTCATTGATGTATTACTCAAACTGGACTTCCTGGATTATATCTCATCAGCCACTTGCCTTTCTTTTAATGTGCTCACTACATTACATTACACTATTCTTTAAAGAAACCATCTGTCTCCACTTTTCTCCTTTTTCAGCCTCTGCTTCATCTCTAGATAAAGTCTCCCTTCCATCTCTTACCGATCCTCCCTCCCTACACTTTCTGCTACTTTACATTCACTTCCTTTGCAAAGGTTGGGTTACTAAACAAGGAAAATTGGCAATTGCCTCAAGGCAGCCCCAGGTTCACTGTGTGTCAGTTGCTTTTTAGTCATTTGATTACTTGCAAATGTGTATGGGTATTTGCACCATTAAGGTACAGTATCAGAAAGTCTTGTAGAGGGGTCCTGTGTCAAAATTTAACCCCTTTATTATTTTAGTGTATAATGTGCTCACACAGTGTATTTTCCTAAATAAAGTTGTCACATTACCAAAAACTAACTGACATACAGAAAACCTTGGTACGGTAGTATTCCAGTATAGGACAGGCAATCACTTTATCCTTCTTTACTCCCCCTTTTCTTATTTTTTTTTTGTTTTGTAAACTAAATAAACTATTAAGTGAAAAACTATTAACAATACATCTACAAAACACATTAACACTGTTTTTTACTATAAACAAATTCAAGTCTTAATCTCTTTCCAGGGCCAGATAACATTCTAAATCTACTTTGGCTTTTTGTTTCTTTTTTCCAATGTTTGCAAATAGGTTTCTTTACATTGCGTTATAATTTTTGGTTTCCTCTGATTGGTGTTTGTAAAGCAGTGTTGTTGTGAGACTGGTCGGAGTGTGTCTGAGAGGGGGCACTTAGTCTCAGCACCAAGTGACATAGGGGACTCCTTTCTGGGCTCAGCTCTTGGGGTTGGAGGGCTTTGGAATGGAGGGTGTGTCAAGGGGGCTGCATTTAAGGTGATTAAAAAATTGAGTGTTCTCTTTTGAATGTTAATTATCAGTGGGTATCTGCCTAATTCTGCTCTACATGCATTTGTTGTTCACGTGTTTTTCTGTGTACGTGTAAAATGTATCTGCAGAATTCTGCATGTAAAGCTTCTGCTGGATGTTAGTCCCAACGGGTCTAGCATCCTTCACGATCATACAGCACAATGGGCTGGATGACAATATCAAATGTTTTAAGCCAGATTTTAGTTGTAATTTGGAAATTATAAAATGTTCTCTTAGTTGCATTTAGAGCTCTTCGTACTTAGTTATACCAAGGTAGGTATAACTCATACTACCCTACTGTGTCAGATTTTTTAGGTGGAACACCATCCTGCCCTGACATTTTGACAGCAGCGCACATGCCCCTTGAATTGGGTTGCCAGGTTGTGGTGACAGATGGGTTGAAGTTGTATGTAGTGTGTGGATTATGTGTGTAGATTGTGTTTCATAGATGTTCTGGCAACTTGGGTGATGTCAGACAAACATACAAAACTTATGGATCTGTGTATGATGATTATTCATAATAAAGTTTGAGGGCCATGCAAATTACTGGAGAAACCCGGGAGAAACAACAGAACCTGAGGGTGCTGGGAGATGGCCTTGAAATGATGGAGAAACCCGAAATAATGGGAGTGTTGGCAGGTCTGGAGTTGGGTGATAATTCTCTGTGTTCAACACTACAACTGACCCATTTCACATTACACAGTCATTTGACCCATTGTTAATATAAAAATACTTATTAGTACAGCTTTATATGTCTATACCATTAAAGAGGCATCCAGTAGCAGCATCTTGTTTTCTTTTACATTTTATAATTTGCTTTATATTTATTTGGAAACAAATACAGAGAGCAATAGTGAGCGATAAATGATTGAGAAAATGCCAGATGAAATATAAAGGAGTGCAGTGCATGTAACAGACAGAGAGAGAGCAACGACAGATATAAACATGAGGCAAACCCACACACAGAGTGAGAATATATTATGATGATGTTGATGGACAGACAGAGTAAACAGGCAGTGAGAAGGATCAACACAATGAGAGCGGGATGTGTGCATACATACTGTATAGGCAGAAAAACAGTACCCTCCTTCCTGTTGTTGCACTATTGAACTAGAGAGAGACGTCATGTCCAGCCTGTTATTGATGGACAGTTATTTGGTAATGTTGTCTAATGTTTTCCCTGTCGGTGTTCCTGGAAGCGTTTCTCACTCTGTTACATTTATATCACTCTGAATGCCATTCGATGGATGCTTTTATCCAGACAGCACGAACGCGCCATGGATGCATTCAATTGTTTTGGTAAGACTAGGCCACGTGGGAAGTGAGCCCTTAACCCTCGTGATGTTAATGTCCAACTCAAGGACCGAGCAAATAAATAAATAAATAATTAAGTTGGATATATCTAGGTTTTCAGAAACATATGAGATTCTTAGTCATAACATTACAATTTTGATGCCAACATGTTGCCATTGTGAGCATGTCTGCATATTACGCTTCAGTATATAAAGTTCAGAATGTTAGCTTTTTACAGTAGGATGCCAACATTAGAATACTAACATGATAGAGATTGAGATGACAGGAAATGCAGGAAATTAGCATATTGGCTAAGACATGGTGACATGATCATCAGATTCACTACATTGGTATTGACACTTTGCTAATTTTATTAAACAAATCTGGCATCTGCCAGATCCGAATGAAAAGGATTAAATACAGTTTTTTAGTTACTGTCATTATACATTGTAACAATGCAATTTTATTAACTTAAAAAATTTAAATAATGAAATAAGAAATTTGCTCAAGCCTAAAACAGTGTTGGTGTATCGGATGGAGATTTTGTATCAGAATTGGTGTCAGGTATTTGATCAGTGTATTCCTAATATAAACAGAGCTTGTATATAAAAAATGTATCTTCCTGAATTTTTTTCAAAGTTTAATTTCTGACCACAACTGCATCGCAGGTTGAAAACCATTCATGCTAATGCTATTGTTATTACTTGTGTTTACTCCAGACAAGATACTGATATTGATTTCTTGTGCGAGATGACTTGCTTTGACTGAACTAGTTCTAACATTTATGGTATTATATTGGTCTCTTTTAGTCATGAATACTTGCTTTCGAACCCCAGAGAGTCAGTGTTTTCCTGATTGCTCCATCTTCAGCATCTGCGACAACAGTTTTTGGCTTAGCTTCAGTTTTAGTTCTATATATCTCTGTGTTTGGCATTTACAGGCGGTTGCCAACCTTGCCAACTGTTTCCTTAGCCTAATGGCAGGTTACTGGTTACGGTTGAGTTTGGTGACTGATTCTGTTTATTTTCAGGGTTTTATTGTGCTCTTACAGATCTGCCTGTCATGTGCTTACTGTAACCCTGTTACTGCATTGCCAAGTGCTCAATGTGTTGAAAGTGCAACAGTTCAAAATTAAAATCAATAAATTAAGAATCCAGCTCATGTTGAATCACTTTCTAATAGCTGAGTCCATCTGGCTAAGTAGAGTATCTCCTTACATTATGGTTCTGCGGTTCTACACAAACTGTAGTATTTGTATGGCCTCAGAGGCCAAATTACAAGCTTGTATCTCACTGCCTATATTGGCCAAGCATTATGCTGTGTTTCACTAGTATTTTATTTATTTTAGCTGAAGAGGCTGGTCTACCTTCTTTTGTGTACATATATTGCTTCATGATTTGGAGGTTTGGTTTTAGCCTTGTCTAAAATGAGATGACTTTCTCATTGAGCAAGGAAGCAGCTTTGACTAGAGCCAATAAGTCAGCTGTTATTTTCAATAACACAAAACAGAGTTTAGTTTCACAACAAAACGTCACACATAACGTGTCACGGCAGCCCTCGGAGACTCTTTCGAGGGCGATGTCTCCATCAGATCAGATGTGATTTTCCCGAAAGGAGGAGTGTGAGGGCAAGCTGAAGGATATGAGTTAACAGATGGTTGGCATGGAAACAAGGTATCTTCAAAGCCCAGGGAGACTCTGCATCCTACTCCTGACAGACAAGGTCTCTGGGCTGACAGCCTGGATAATGCTGACACACAGATGGGATGAGAGGCAGAGCACAATGTTGATGTTTGTTGATTGCCCTGCTCTCATTAGAATGCTTTGCTTTGTGTCTGTGATCATCTTTGTAAAAGAGATCCTTCCAAAACGTGTAGTCAACCATTTGAAGACAAAAGATGTCAGTTACTATGTCAAATAATATCATTATCAAGTTAATTGAAGTTTGCGGAAGATATTGCAGAAGTATAGCAGGAAACAATGTTTTTGGTTAGATAACCATGCTAGCAAAGATTATATGCATATTCATCAATACACTGAGTTTAATCATCGTATGGGACTGGCCGGGAAACAGACACTTAGCATAAAGCTGTAAGGGAGGCCAGGTCCCCTTATTTCTGTAGCATAATTTCCAGAAACAGCCACCTACCATCAATTCTGTGATAAAGCCAGCACCCTGCCAGCAAGTCGAAGCATCACCATCATTTGTGAACAGTTTTTATTCTTTTTCCCTAACAAAATAATTGACACGGACATGATTGCTAGTCTTCATCAAAGCCTTCGGATATTTTACCTACTAAATTTCTTAAGGAGTTTTGGGGTTGGTCCCACTATTTCATCCATTGTAAATATCTCTCTTTCTACTGGCAGTTTTCCCTCCTGCCTTAAACTATTAATAACTAATATATTTGAAAAATTCCAATCATAGCACTGAAACTGCCCTCATTAAAGTAACCAACAATCTTTTACTAACAGCTGATGCAGGTGATTGTTCAGTGCTAATTTTACTTGATCTTAGCTCAGATTTTGCTACGGTAGATCATTTATTTGTTGGACCGCCTTGAAAAATGGCGGTACTTAAGTCATACTTGTCCCTCTGACCCATGGTGTTTCCCAAGGCTCCATCTTTGACCCCCTGTTGTTCTCTATATAAATCTATATACACCCAGCTTCTACAAGGTCACATTATCTGCAAACACAACATTCATTATCATAGTTATGCAGATGACACGCAGATCTATGTTCCGGTACGTAACTGGCAAAGAAGACAACCTACATCAGCTGGTATCTTGTCTCTCTGAAATCAAGCATTAGTTGTCCCAGAATTTTCTTCAGTTGAATCAAAATAAATCAAAATTAATTGTATTTGGTCCTCCAAAGTGCATTCATCTGCAGAAGAGTCTTGGGCCCCCTGGTGGCGAATATCAAACCAGCAGCAAGAAACATGGGTGTAGTCTTCAATATTCATTCAAAGACACAAGATATCGCTCCTGTTTTAGCCTCTCCTGTTTTTAGAGTTGTTTATAAGATTTTATTGCTCCCCTACAAGCCAGAGCACAGTCTCAGATCTTCAGGCACTGCCCTTCTGGCTGTTCCTAAGTCCCGGTTCAAGACTAAAGGTGACTGGGCTTTTTCAGTCTGGGCCCTTCAGCTTTGCAAATCCTTGCCTGAGGATCTGAGGCTTGCAGAGTCAAGAAATCCTTTGTTAAAACTTATTTTTATTATTGTCAGCCCAACGTTTTATTTTTCTTGTTCCACTATATTTGATCTGTTAGATCTGTTTATTTTTCTTTTACAGGTTAATCCAGCCATGATGAATGGGTTGCCATCAAAACCATAACAAACTGACATACACTATAATTTGCTCCCTCCACTGATTATGGTGTTAGTTGAGGATATAAAGACTCTGAACTTTGTTTCAAATGTTTTTGAAAGTTTTAAAGCTTGGGCGGCTGTGGCTCAGGAGATAGAGCGGGTCATCTATTAATCCCAGGGTTGGCTGTTCGATCTGGGGACAGTGTGTGGGTGGATACTGTATTGAGCGTGTGTGTGTGTGTGTGTGTGTGTGTGTTGTGGTTATGAATGGAGTACTGAGGCATCTAACTGGCAGTCCAGTATATCCAGAGGTGGGTAGTACAGGTGGGGGCTGAAAAGTTTCTCACTGGTTGGAATAGCTTCCAGATTTCCACTAGAGAACCCATAATGTTTGGAGGGTGACCCAAAATGGTCAGCCCTCAAACCTTAAGGAGGGTCCAAGTGCCTGGGTCTTAGTCAATCCAGGCACTTTTCAGAAGTGCCCACAGAGTTGTTTCACTGCGTTTTCCAGCTCCACCACTGTGTCCAAGGCTCCATTAGCCCACTCTGCCAGCTCTGTCAGAGTTTGATGGGTGTCCATTTGGGCTTTCAGTGCAGTAATTTCAGTGTCTTGGCAGTCCCTTTTCTTGGCATTTTGCTAAAAAGCGAGGAACTGCGATACCCCTTCGTCTGCTTCACTAGAAGCCAAACATGCTTTGTGTAAATATCGTTTTCTTATATCAAACCTGCAGGGGCTACAGGTGAGGAGTGTCCTACTTGCTCATCGCTCAACAGCACTCCTGAGACTCTCCTTTTAACTTAAGATGTCACCTCCCGAAGTTAAAATTCTGACTTTTTCTTCAGTATCAAAAGTAGTCCAGTTATTTGCACATCCACGCTCAGTGTAAACAGGAACTGCTTGTAGCTAACGCTAACTGCTTGCAGCATGACTTTCTATGGTGCAGATTTGCCAAAGTGTAAACAACTTTAGGCAAAAGTAACAAGGCCCAGGACATCAAACTCCACAGCAACATTATACTTTGTATCAACAAAGCATGATGAGAACAGTTGTCAGAAGGCTCAGTATCTATCGCAAATGGAAAAAGAAAAGTAGTGAAAAGCATTGCAAAGAATTTTCTGACAATACTAAGTCATAAAATATCCCATCAACATTGTTCTTACATCTCAGAAAGGCTGACACTCTCCTCTATCCATATACATATAAACAGATATTTATCGTGTGTTGAAAACTTGTGGACACAGACAAAAAACCTAAACATTTTCAAATTGCATAAAGATTTTTCTTTCATTGCAAGATTCCTTGAACATGTATGGTACAACACCAGTTTCGGCTAATGATCATAATCATAATCACTTATTTCTTCTTGAGCTCTTTGTTAACACCAGAGATGATAAATAAACACATAAGGCTCAGTAAAGTGCAGCATGACCTGCTGTCACCAGAATTTGATTTCCCATCGTGGGTCCATGTAACGCTGATGTCGCAAACACGAACTGGACCACAATGAGTCTTTTTTTCCCCCCGCCTTGGTAAAAACCAAGTGAGCTGAAATTCATGTGTGAAAGCACCCTAACATACCTACAGTATTACAAATCTTCTGTAATGCAATAAACATTACAGTTTAATCATTTATAACATCAAACATCATTCCTTATAAGACGACAGACAGATAAACAATTTGAGATTTTCCATGCAGCCTCCTCTGCCCTACTGTCCTTACTGTAAATCTGCAGACACACACACAGTCACACACACACACACCCGGAGTCTCCCTCTCTCTGACTACTCCTCATCTATCTATAGCTGAAGGTGATGCTCCAGGCTTTGACTCAGCCTGTATTAATGGGACAGTGGGACGGAGAGCTGAGCTGCCTGGATGACTTAAGAGCTTACAGTTACAGTTAGATACTGGTCACGCTGGCTGCCACTATCCACTAGGGCAGGGAAGCTTACATGCATACTCGCTGAGCGCTCAAAGCAAACTCAAACTAACTGAATGATGGATCGAAAACAAGCACGTTGACTCTATGTTGATAATAAGATCTATGTCTGGGTTTCTCACTGATTCAACTTAAAACAAAATGGTGGTTTAACTGAGTTTATTTGAACTTCACTTCATGGCCTCTATATGACATAGGATGTTTTTGCTTAGTTCTCTATTCCTTTATTTACACATGAGGCTACTCAGAAATGCCAGCACTTGGAATGGTTCTGAATCTGGTATATCATAAATAGTGATTAACAGGTAGAAAATGGGGATTTTAGGGAGTTAGATGAGGAGGGAAGAGACAGGAAAGAAAAGAAGGGAGGAAGTAGGGAAATAGTAATATAGATAGTTATCTGAATCACTTGGGTGTGACCGAATGAGTGTGTTGAAAGAAAGGAGTGAATATTACCACTGTTTAGTAGGGAGGTAAAGTTCCAGGAAAGGTTGCGGCTGTGCTTTTCTTATTGCTGAGGCTAGTGCTCATGATGAGACTTGTGCTCATGATGAGACTTGTCTGAGGAAAAACAAAAGTGTGGCTCGTGATGTTTTCACAGTTCTGTCGAGGTCATGGAACAGTTCTGTTATGCAGGAAAGACGCAAAACAGGGCTGGAGTGGAAAGAGACAGACCCAAATAAAAAAAACACCTTATCAAGTCATTTCTGTCTATAATCTAAATAGAATCTAAATAGTGAAAATGACAATGCAGTGAGGATATTTAGTTCGTTAAGCTTTATTTATTCAGTCTCACTGAGATCAAGATCTCCTTTGCAAGAGACCTGAGAACAAATACATACATATTTACAGCATCACAACAGACGGTTCAGTTTTGCAGTAATGAGGTGCATAGTGCTGGAAACCAGTCATCCCCAGGTCAGAGTTGGTATGAGGAACATTTAAAGCTAATCTGGTGTCAGGATCATAAGCTTGATGTTAAATATCTCTGCAGTTTAGATAGCATGGAATTAGATGGCATGTAAATGAAAACATGGGTATGCACATGGCTCCTGGATGTCAGTGATGGGATCTGAGCACTGAAAAGGAAGCACCATGTCAAGTATGACGTGACCAAACCCGATCTGAACCCAAACATCATTTATAAATTTCTGTCCGAACCCGGCCTGACCCGTCGGTATCCACCCTCTAATCCAGTGGTGTACAGGTAGTTGCAGCAGCATGAGTGTACAGGATATCTCCATGATCCAGTGTAGATAGTATAGTGGATTGTATAATAGTGTTTCTGCATTGAAAGGAGAAACAGGCTCCTAAGTACTTATAATGCTCTACAGTATCCATTAGATTTCAATTATGAATATGGATCACAGTAAGAACATAAAAGCTCCATGTGTCAAGTTAAACCTAAGCGAGTAAATGTGTATATATTATATAATATTTGTTTGAAGTGTTCACAGCTTATAGACAATACAACCTGTGATAAGTCTGTGCTAGAGGATGTTTCTGTGCTGAGGATGTTGGTGTTTTACACTAGCAATATAGAAAATAGGTGTATATGTCTTCTTAAAACTTGTCTTCTATGCCATTGTAACCCCATTTTATTGGAAGAAGACGACATTATCCTCTAGTTTTAATGTAACTCAAATCTGGTTTTAATCAGATGTGCTGCATGTTGGTGGGAGGTGTTAAGAGCTGCTGGAGGGAGGAGGAAGGGAAAGCTGGGCCCTGACCATAAATCTGCCCCCCTCCACCCCACCTGCCACACCCCATTATGTGTCGCTGTGGGCTGGATGTTTGTCATGCTCTCTGCTTGGTGCCGGAGACAAATCTAGCCAGGAATGTCGTCCTGTCTCCGATTCAATTCCAGCACTGCATCATTTTCCATCCTCGCATTCCTCTGAGCAATGCTAGAAAGCTGCCCGCACTGCTGCTGTCACAGAAAGTGTGCTGAAGACTTACTGCCATTCACATGCACTGAGAAATAGAGTCGTCATAATGAATGATGTTGACCTGGGATTAGCAACTTTTATTTATTTTATTTTCTCGAAATGTCACAAAATATCTGAGGAGTGAGATTATTTCTGGCATCTAACAGTAAAATGAGGGAGATCAGTTATTACCAGATATCCTTTAACTTATAGATGTTCTGAAATAAACTGAAAATAAATACATTTTAAGACTGAATATTAAGGGATGTGTATCTGTTGGAGATGTTTGCAGTGCTGCCAAATCCTAAACACATAATCATAATTGCTCTTCAGTCGTCTGCCAGACTACCTCTGATCCTGGGAACATTTTGATCAACTCTGATGGGTAACCATGCCCAGGTGCGGTGCTGTGTTCACAGCTTACGCCTGGTTCAGCAAAGACCCACCAAGCTGAAGCAGCTTAGTGTAAATCAGTGGTTCCCAACCTTTTTTGTGGCTTGGTGACCCTTTAATACAAATTAAAGTCTTGTCACAGGGTGCATGACAGCAGTTCATTTGAGGGGCGATTTTCCCTTCTCAGATTGTTTAATTTAATAGCTTTTGGAGGGTTGAAGAAGTAAAGATATCCAGTATTTTTTTTGTGTTGCAGAATTTTGTTTCTTCCTCCTATACTGCTGACCCTTTAGATTTATCTCATATCTTGTGGGGGTCCTGACCCCCAGGTTGGTAACCACAGGTGTAAATAAAGCATCAAATTATAATGATGAATACTGTATTACCACTAATCCTCAAGTAAAAATATTGTGTCTCACTTTATTTGGTTGCTGGGAATGTTGCCAGTCCCCATGATTTCAAGATTAAGTGATGAAAAAGTGAACCAATGATGAAATCAAATTATTTTTTCAGCATTACCAGCTTAATCTTGTAAGCCATTACAACAGGATACGTTAAATGTCATTTTGTCTCCACCTCTGCACTCCAAGTAATGATTTTCACGTGTAGTTGTTGGTCCTTCTTAGCCTGACGTCGCCAGTTCATTTTTGATTTCCAAGGAGCGTTATCAACGGCCGCAGACCAAAATCTCTCTGGACACAGTAGGATAGACCTACAACCAATCAGAGCAATGAAACGTGTGACGTAGCGCTGAGCATCTGTTTCCCAGGCTAGGTCCTTTTTACACAACCAGCAAACCCAAATTATACAAAAAAACAACATTATTTTGCAATTTGGGTGAACAGACTTTATATTTAAGTCCCATCCCGATAAAGATTCTGTTTAGTCCATCTCTGAATTGTTTGCACCACAAGCAGCGTATCTTCAACTGAGCATGCAGTTTGACGGTCACATGATTTTCCTCACTTTTAATTGCCCACCTCCCATTGGAATGTTAATCCTGTCCCAATGAGTGTTAAGTCTGCAAATGCTGACGTTTTTAGCACTAATTGGAATGCATGAAATATTAAACATCACAGCAGAGAGGCTGTGATAGATCGGGAACGTTTCTTGAGCAAATTGGTGAGTCCTCAAGATTTTTATGTTTCTCTATAGTTGGATTTCATTTCTGTTGCTGGAAATGTGGTCTATGTCAGCATTTTTAAAGAATGTGGAACATCTCACCATTTCATATGTGCTGTTGTTGACAGTTAACAGTCCAAACCTCCTCATATAAAGCAACCTGACCCTCACAGATAGCATGTGACCGATAAAGCAGAGGTGAGAGAGCTTTTTTATAGCAAAGTTCACGACCTTTGGTTCATTATCCAACATGTTATCCATCACAGGTTAGAAATAAGACGTCTCTGGGCTACAACATGGACAAAGAAGTGAGGACAGGGAGAGACAATACATGTTTACTTCTAGTTACTAGTTACTAGTTAATTTTAACTTTTGAAATGTTGCAAATAGAGACGCTGTAAGACGCTGGTTACTTGTTCCTGAGCATCAGGATTTTGGCCATATTTAACAATTTCATCAAAGACAAGGCCAAATAAAATGCACTTGGCAATATTCAAATAAAAAAAGTCATGTAACTGTTTTTAGATTCATACATGGGAGAGGCAGCAAGTAAAATGTACTTGCAAATGCAAATTAATGTTTTACAAAACATCATTTCAGGGCATCTTAAGGCAAGGCACATTTATTTATACAGCACCATTCAGGCAATTCAAAGTGCTTTGCAGGGGAATAGAAATACATTAAACATAAGACGTTTAAGAAAACAGTGCATTTAAAAGACAATAAAGACAAAAAGCGAGAACAAATAAATAGTGAAAGATTAGTAAGGAATTGCATTAAAAAAATTTTTTTAAAAAGCTAGCCAACAAATAGTTACAGATTAAAAAGTTGTTTGTCTGATTTATTGGAAAGCCGCAGTAAACAGTTATGTTTAAGCCCTGATTTAAATGAGCTGTTTTAGCAGAACTCAGGTATTCAGGAAGCTTGTTCCACAGGTGGAGCACATAGAAACTAAAAGCTGCTTCACCTTGCTTGTTGTTGACCGTGGGAACATTGAAAGCAACATTTCAACTGTTAATCTGAAATACACGATGATTTTTACCTACTAACTTGTTTTTAACTTTGTTTCAGTGAATGTACAGGAGCATTTCTATGATACTGGGAACATTTAAGTATGTTTTTGCCGTTTAAATTAAGCTTTTATAGCTTTCTGTATAAGAATTTTTTGGGGAAAAAAACATCTGGAGAAATGAAGAAAGAGACAAAGACTGCCCCGTTGGACTGGGCACCTGGGCACTGAATTATACATAACTATGACTGTGTACACTTTCTGTGGTGTTCTCGGGCAGCTAAGCTTGCTCTGACATTTACACACTTGTCTGGCTGTGTTTTCCCTGTGATTTGAGCCTATTTTAGGAATCAGCAGATCAGAAGCCATCTGGCAGCTTATCTGATTTCTCACTGTAATGTAAATATTACAACGTGACTGTAAAGATAAGCGTCTGGTCACCTCATACTGTCCTCTGTCACAGACGAGGAGAGGTGTGACAGACGTCATGCAAAACTATGTTTTACCTACATCAGTGTGGACAAACTTGTATACAAAGAGTCAGCAAAATAATGAGAACAGCTTAAAGCAAACGTCACTGAGGTTTGGTAAGGTGATGTCAGCAAACTGCACACGACATGTTTAAGTTTAACATCCAGCAAGAGCGTGATGCTGACAGTAAATACATAGAAGAATCTGACGGATCCACCTGGCTCTAGAACGATGCTAAACCTAAAACGAGGCCATGACGTTTTGAAAATGTGATGCCTCTGAACATAAAGCCCAGGACGCACCACCTACCTGAGCAGGGTACGTGCGTCGCAGAACCTCTTGCTTTTCATTTCGGTGCACGTTAACAGGTTAGAGCGACCACGCAGCCACTTGCAGCGCAGTTCATCTAGAGAATCGGAGTGTCACCTATTTTTTTCGCGTGACGTGCATGGTTCTCAGCTAGGGCTGGGCGATATGGCCAAAAATTTTATCACAAAATGTTTTTCACAACAGTAAATATTGATAGTTATCATGATAAATGTCAAGTCATTATTTCTGTCAAGTTCAAATGGTTAATTGTGTGATTGGCTCTTTTAATCCCGGCTTCTGATTGATTTTTCTTCTTCTCCTCCTTCTTCTTGTTTAATGGCAGGTGGCAACTAGTGTTTAAGTTGCATTAGCAGCCCCCTCTCCTGGTGTATGTGTGGTTTAATTATATCGAACATTTGTTTTATTTATGTTGAGGAAAATTATACTGCGATAATTATCGTTATCGTTTTATTGCCCAGCCCTATTCTCAGCAAAAACAGACAGTGAAAATGATCTGTTGATAGTCATATTGACATCAAACCAGCAACATTACACCTTTCACTGCAGTTTCAATGTCTATATCTGTAGAATGTCAGACATGAAAAAAATATTTTTTTCAACTCCCCAGTTACAATTGAGCACAAGCCTTTTAACCGTTTTCTGACTAAACTAAATATAAATATATAATTTATAATGAAATAAAATAAAAAAAATTATATTATTGATGGCCATTATCAAAGGTAAACTCAGTGTAGAAAGATGGAGCTGGCAGTAGCAGTGCTGTCTGTGTGAACACCATACGCGTGTGAGCCACAGCAGTTCAGCGAGGTAGCCGTCACGCACAGGTAGAGGTATATGGAGTTAATTTTGTCTTTTTTATGAAATCAAAAAATAGGTTTGAGAGCAAAATTATTGACACTGCAATCAAAAAACTTTTGGATTTGCAAGCAAAACTAAACCATTTTTTGATTGCAGTGTCAATAAATTTGCTCTCAAACCTATTTTCTGATTGCATAAAAAAATTAACTCCATAGAGGTAGGCGGTGTGGCCAGGGACATAAAGCTCAGCTGCCGAGACATCACATCACAGGACTTGATTCTACAAACAAGAATCCAATCCGAGGCAGTGGATAAGTAGATTGTGCTGCAGAAGTGGCTTTAGAAGTGTCAGCTGACATTTAGATTTTTTGGCATGAAACTGACTGTAGCTGCTGCTGAGAAGTTGTGAAGGAGCAAGCTTTTCAGAGCCACCTTTCAAGACTACAGGTTGTACGTTAATGATATTCTAGATATAGATTGTGGGTGGAGTACCATTATAACATGCCACTGTTGTGCACTTAAAATATTAATGCTGAAAAGTTGAATTAGTGTACGTTATGCAGAGCAGACACATCGGTGTGTTCTACATTACATTTTCAAAAAGGCACAGTATTTGGAAAGTGTTTCAAACGCTGGAAATATTGTTGTTTTACATATACATATATATATACACACACACACACACTATACACACACACACACACACACACAAATATATATATATATATAAAATAAGAAGATTTTGCCTGGATTGATTATTTAATTGATTCTGTCTGGCACAAGGACGTTTCCAGTGCTGTAAATCCCACCCACATCACAGATACCACCAATAAAACCAAGAGCAAGGTGAACATTTGAAGGTTAAATTGTCTCTGTGTTGTATATATACTTCACACACACACCTGAGATGTTTTAGCTTCCCTTTTGGGGAGCTGTCATGTCATTTATCTTTATTTACAGCCTGGAATCATAGTAGTGACCAAATTACAATGCCAATTTTTTTATGGTATTACCAGGGTACGTTTTTGTAAGGGAGATATGCAGGTGGTCATCAGTTACTGCCAGATCTTGAGATGATTTTATGTTATTTTGTGAGAGTTAATCATGTACCAACCTTTATCTTTTTGTACCTACTTTATGAAATGAATCCTCAGCATACCACGGCTTATTCAAGGTTGTTTTTCACCTCTTTTGTCGAGCATGCATCGTTGATGAGCATACTGTGGGTACTGTGTGTTTTTCAAAACCTTCTCAGAACAGCCATAAACAAAAATGCTGCAAGAGACAAAAACAACGTGACCTCGACCTCGAAGAACTTCAACAGCAGCGCACACGCAACCACACAGTTAAAAAAGTTAAAGCCACTTTCTCTATGACCACGTCAGTATTTTCACACAGGAGACAGAAAGGCGACAGTAAACAGAATTGAAACAAAAACAAGAAGTCAAATAAGGAAACAACTGATCTGCTGATCAGAGGTGTGAGTTTTCTTTTTACTCGTGGGGAACAGAAGATGAGAAACCTTGATGTTTTTGAGGATGTCAAGTGGACGAAGAGGGCCATCAGAGAAGAGAATTGCAAAATTAGGGATAGAGGAGCAGAGCACCATGAGCTGTCCACGTGCTCTGAGCAAAACTGAAAATAAAAGCGCACACATACACACACACTCAAACACATACATATTACATAATATAACTACTGACCTTTCATGCTACATCATAACTTGAATTAACACGCATGGAGGGCCAGGAGCTCTGTGGCTTATTCAGTGTCGAACAGCGGGTTAAAAGAAACTCGTTGCTCATTGAACCTTAGGTGTTTTGAAACATCAAACTTCAAATGACCAATTTAAATTTCTGGCATGGTCACAACTATGATGCACCATCAGTATTTTGCAACAGTGTGTTTCGGTTGGCGTGCGTTTTGTGATTTTACACAGTTCGTGGGAATTTACAGTTCTTCGAAGGGAGCCGGATCTCATGGCTTTGTTCCTTTCCGAGAGCGACTCATCGTTCTTTTTTTCACAATTAAGGATAAAATGAAAAGAGCATTAACATGGGGGAATGATTAAAAAACAAAAAACAAATTTAAAAAAATGCAGTCAATAAAAAGAAATGCCAAAAATGCATCATTTCTAAGTAATGAATTAAGATGAAGTTGGTAATTAGCCTTTGAAACAATCTTTTATTATAAGGTGACGTCTCTCACTTTATCTTTCTTCTCAACCTTATCATTTCACCTGGTCTGAAGTCAGTGTGAGGCATCATTTAACCCGTATTGCTCTGACTGGAGTGAGACATGTTCTTTGTTAAACGCAGAGTTAAAAAGTATCTGGTATTCATTCACAGCCAAAACACTTTCCTTGGCGTCTTCTCTTCAGTGAGTCTGATCACACAAGTCACCAGAAATGTTCAGATCATGTCAGAACTGGAAAGTGTTTATTTTGGGGGTCATTAATAGTTTAAAAACCTTCTTAGACTACTTTCGTGCTCATGTTTGAAACCAACTTTGAAAAACGGGGTTAAAAGAATTTGTTGCCTTGTATTATAAGATGGATATTCAACTTTTTTAACCATTACTGCACTATAATAATAGATTGTTTTTGCAGAGCCACAAATATGCAGCCCTCTCTGGCGTAATGATCTCAACCACAATGATTATCTACCTGAATCCCTTAGTTGAGTAGTCATGAGCTTGTGAAAACATGAATTCTCTGGCCTTGGAGTTTTGTCCAGTCAGAGATAAGATAAGATATGTCATTCTTTTAAAAATACATCTCTTATGAGTCCCCCAGCATTAGTGCAATGTAAAATTGCTGTAGTACTAGTTGTAATGTAGTAGTGTAGTGTACTGGGTTTACAGGACTCTTTTTCCTTCCTTTCTCCTTTCTTTTGGCATCATTGGGCTAAAATGCCATATTAACCGTGCAGCATGTTGTAATTCAAGTGGTCTGAGAGCAGACCTCTACTTCAGCCCCCCCTTTTGCCTCCGTTTTCAGGCTTCAGAAAATCTATCCCGTGACGGGAGACTTTAGCCAATCACAGGTTATTTCAGAGACGGTGCGTTCGTATTGGCTAAGGTACAAGAGCAGATGCGCGTGCACGTCCCTTCAGACAGTGAAAGCTTGATTGAATGGCGGAAAATCCTGCAACATGTGATAAATTTCCAACACCTCCTTTGCCTACAGCGGCGTATAGTACGTAACAGGATGTCCCGGCTCCACACGGAGCTTCAGCTCATTATGTTCAATGCCATGGCGCTCATAACGACGAGTGACAAAGAGGCGTGATGACAAACAGTGGGGAATAACTGTTGACGGGGGACAGTGGTGTGTGTGCAGTGTACTAGCCTCTCATCCCGCTGCTGGACGGCGTTTCAGCTGCCTCTGAAGCCTGGGGCGCTCTGCTCTGCGGCCGCGAAGCGCTGGAGGGGCGTCTTTGAGAAGACAAGTCGCGGCGCGAGGGACCGCAGTCTCGGTGAGGTTCACGCCGTGGATAGCGAGCCCTATGAGGGATACGGTTTTCGCACTCGTCGTTATGAGCACCATGGCATTGAACATAATGAGCTGAAGCTCCGTGTGGAGCCGGGACGTGTTGTTTTGTACTATACACCGCTGTAGGCAAAGGAGGTGTTGGAAATTTATCACAAGTTTCAGGATTTTGGGCAGGATTTTCCTCCACTGAATCAGGTTTTCACCGTCTGAAGGGACGTGCAAGCTCTTGTAGCACTGCTCTTGTAGCTTAGCCAATACGAACACACCGTCTCGCACGTATGAATTGTGCTATTTAAATAAATGTTTTGTTATGTAATTATTCATATTCTGAACAGATTCTAAAAAAGTTTAAGTGATTGATTTTCCACAAATTCAGTTTTAGAGGCTTGTCCAGCATGTCAATAAAAATTATGGGGAGAAATGTATTTTGCACTGAAATGATCAGAATTAAAGTAAATGACTATTTCATTTTAAAACAAATCCCACAGCAGTCCATGTTTAACACACACTTTATGTCACTAGAATAAACACCTTTACACACCGGAGGCGTTTTTTTTTTTTGTGCAATTAATTCTTTTTAAAATTCTAATTAAAATGAGGTTGATTTTTCTGAGCTTTCGCACGGCAAATAAAGGCATCAACCAAGCACGCTGTGCGGAACAGACGTCACATCACAACTCCGGACCTGTTGATTGTTTGTGTTTCTCATCACCCTGTATTATATGACAAAGAACACAAAAATTATAAAGACTATGAAGTCAAGGACGACGTGTAGAGCAGCACCACTGGATGCAGGATAGTGACTAGATTAGTTTACTTTTGGATGTAGCAGAGTAAATATTCGCATTCATGTCGTTTATTTGTTACGTCCCCGGTGTGTAAAGGTCTTAAGGCTGTGAAGTGTCAGCCCCTCTCCTGCTTGTGCTGCTTCAGCATGTCTGCAGCCTAATGGCAGTTATTGTCTAACAGTTGCAGAAGTAATTACGTTATTGAGTGCATGTGAACATACTGTGAAATAATGAAACAACTTGTCAAGATAGCTGGCTGGAGTCACAAACTCTGATGTCTAATACAGCAATAGATGGGACCTCACATATAGAGTAATCACACACAAACACACACACACTTATACAACAATTAATATAAAACAGGGTAAACTGTAAGTGGGATGAACATGGTTTTATTTTTAAAACATGATTTCCTTTAAAAACCTTAGGACAAAAAGCGGATCTGTCTGAAGAAGAAGAAAGATAAGAGCTAATAAATGTAAATATGCATCAGAGATAATGCTAAAATAAGGACAAATTCACTCCAGGTAGAATTGTGAAACAGGATTACAAGCTTTAGCCCTGTTTGCTCTGGAGGAACTGCACCCTCTTCCTGTTTTGTGCCATAAAGCAACAGATTTCTCTGCAAGTTGGACCTGGTGACTCAATCACAAAATACAACCAGGAATTCAACATGAATTTCCGAACTGTCAACAGGAAGTGTAATGTTACATGTATTCTTTCTGTTCAGGTGTTTATAGCTCCCACTATAGGCCATTGCTTATATGTTGACTATTTCTGTTAATTTAGGTGTCTGCATTTTCATTGGTTGTTTAATGTCACATTGTTAGTCACATGTTCAGACTTGCTTTCTGTAAAACAACCTAGGGAACATCATGATTTCAGACATCATTTGATCTTGCTCCATCTGCCTGTGTGATCCTTGGAGAAGCTTTGTTTGTGAGGAGATTAATTCATCTATGTTTTTAGAAATTATTTCTGTTCATATTTCATTGTACTTCATAACATTTGTTTACACTTTTGTATTATTTACAGTTTCACACTACTACTACTATTACTACAACTTGACTACATGGAAGTGCTATATCTTCATTAAATGGACATACAAGTGCAAGTTGAAAACGTACTTTAGGCTCCTCCATCCTTGAAGCTACCTAGTACTACATCAGTCAAGTTAATCAAGAGTGTTTAGCCATCTGGTGATGTGTGCTCTGCTACGCGCTCAGGTGCCAGAATAGGAAGAAACACAAAGGTCAAACCCAGCATGAAGTAATCAGTCATTATGGCCTAATCTATTTATGACTCAACAGCAGTATATAGGCAGATAAATGAAAAACTTTCTGATTATTGACCTGCCAGCTACTGTAAAAACGCGCTCACTAGGTTTAGAAAGAGACGCGTGTGTAATTATTTACAGATAGAAATACATTTCAATTACATTTTCTCTTTTAATTTCTGAAGGAAAAAAAAGGAAATGCAATTAGAGGGGAAGATGATATCTAACTTCTTTTCGTAGTTCACTTTATAGTCATTAGCAATCACACATACATACTGTACATGCACACACACACACAACCTTCCTTGTGTCTGACTTCAACAGTAGTTACTAAGTGTACATTTGTAAGGACACTACACACACATACACACCTTTCACTGTGTATGTTTAGCTTATCTGGCACAGGTAATACTCTGCTAATGTATTTCTTCAGGCTTGATCATACCGCCCGCAGTAGGTTTATTATCGCCCTCTCTTTCACACACACACACATTAGACAAAAAGGTGTAGCATTTGTGACACACACACACACAGATTTGTTGCTGTAGGTAGAAAGAATGCTCAGGCACAATCTCTCCTTCACACACACACAATTATTTGTTCCTCCTCTTATTCTTTTACACATGGACTCTTCAACACCTGCTCTAAGGTAAAGGCTTTTTAATGTTCTCACATCGTTCATTTACAGGGATGAATATGGATGAATTCCATGTCGAGTTTGCTCCCACACAATCTCAGAACCCATTGGCAATCATCTGGCCACGGATTTAGCCTCTGGGGGTAACGGCTATACGGTTTCGGGGCTATATCCGGATAATGGATATCCGGGCCAAGACTTCCTCTTCGTGTGCCGGACATTGTTTACAGTCCGATTAGCGCTCTCGGAACCCATCAGCTATTGTTCGACAATGGTTTGATTGCAGATACATTTTTTTAAAAGCTACTAAAAAGCTAATCTCTAGGGTTCAGAGAGTGATAAAAAGCTAAATTGTCAGACGATAGCCAAAGGGTTTCTGAGATTGCTTTTCGTCCAATTCCTTCCTTTTGCTCTCCAAACGGACTGTTTACCTGCATGCAACCAAAGCCTGCTCAAACGTGATTGGTAAGTACTACTTGGACTACAAGCAGAAACCAGAATGCTTCCGATGCAAAAATCTTGTCCCTTGCCTACAGATTCTGCATTCGTATGCAGATATCTGTTTATAGAGATTAGCTCCCACATGACAGTGTCCAGTAAAAATAATGACACCATGGATGATTTTCCTCTGTATCGTATCTTCATTGTGACACTATAGACAAGGTCATCTTGGTGGCAAAGAAAGCTAACATCCATACATAAGAACGCTGTAACCTTTTACGGGTGTGCTTTATCTGGCTTTGTTGCTGCCTTGTTCCCCACTATAGCTGTTGAACTACTTTCAGCAAAAACCCCACAAAACTGCTCACACAGAAAATCGAGTTGGGCTCTAGTTTGAGGTTGGCTTTTTGTTGCTCTGCTTGCAAATTCAAACTTTTCTCAGATTAGTTAGAAAACTAGACCCCTTTTCAAAATTGATCATCTGCTTCCATTAACCTCTGAAATAGATTTGGAGATGATTTTCTTCTGCTTTACTTGACTCCAGTCTTGCAATCTATTTCCCTTGTGCTGTCTCCAGAAACTCTGAAAACTTTAGCTCCATTGGCTCTGGAAGAACAGCACCCTCTTCCTCGTTGGCAAAAAATACAACCACCAAACCCCCAAAGATTTAAATTCCCAACATTGCAAGCAGCCAGCATAGCTTATAGAAAGACGAGGGTGAAGCGTTTGAGATGCCACTCACAGGCTTCTTAAGGAATGTTTTTGAAGCTCAAATTTGGGTTCACTGACACCAAGGGTCAGTGCAATAGGCTGAAACACCTGTCAGGCACCAATCATGAACATTGTATTTCTCTTTAAGCACCGATGGAACAATGATTCTCAAATGACACATTCAAAGAAGTGAAAATAGTCACTGAGAATGTGACTGCCATGGAAAACTACCAGAACATTTAGTAGTTAAGGTGCATGTGTCTCTCTCACACAGTCACTTACTCACTCACACATTCATCAGGTGTTGCTGACGTCAAAGGGAGTGTGCGTTTGTCCATTTAAGCTGTCATCGCTGTGCTGGTAGGAGACACATTCCAGCTATTGTGACTACAGGCTGCAGACCCTGATGACCTTAAAAAGTCACGAATCTGAACCCTTCATGCCAATCTGAATAGCAACAGTCAGATCAGGAAAAAAACATGTACCAAGGAAAGGTTTCTATTGGTTAAATGATTAGGAATGACTCAAGACATTTCAGAGAAAGCATGTGGAGGTTGGAGGGCTGGTGAAAAGTCCCCTTAGTGGGGTCCAGGGACACACAAAGGTTTTCTAATACTTACATGCTCATGTTTATGTTTAAAGAGTTATTGGTTGCTGTAATGATTCCTCTTTACTGGCCGTGAAGTGATCCTTTCCTAGCTCGACGCCTATGTAAGAGATAAGGGACAAAATTGAGTCCTCATTCTGTGTAAAAATGCATTGAGAACTTCAGCTAAAGCTAAATGAGGCTTCAACACTCCAAGTTAGACAAATGTGGCTGGTATCTTCCAGAGTTAGTCTTTTTGGCTAATGTGACTTAGCCTAAGCAGTTCCAATGTAGACGTGAGGTCTGGCTAGGCAGCATCTGCTCCTTGTGTGGGCAAGGGTGGGATTCAGAGTTTGAAGTTTAAAGGTATGTTAGGTCAGGGTTAGAGACTGGTGTCACCTGTTCAGAGTCTCAGTAGATTTATGACAGCACAGCCTCATACCCACTGCAGGGCCTAATGGTAGATTAAAACATTTAACATTGGTACTTGACCTTCATAAGAATGCTTACCCAACAATTGGCACATTTCAAGCTCAGCCAGCTTGGTATCAACTCATCCCTCTGCAACTGGATTCTGGACTTTCAACTTCACCTCCTCCACTATCACCCTGAACACAGGCATGCCACAAGGCTGCGTGCCGAGTCCGCTACTATTCTCCCTATTCACCCATGACTGCGCTCCTGTTTATGACTCCAACACCATAATCAAGTTCGCAGATGACACCACGGTGATAGGTCTGATCAGAGATGACGATGAGAAGGCCTACAGGGATGAGGTACTGCACATGGCTACGTGGTGTGCTGACAACAACCTGGCGCTCAACACCATGAAGACCAAGGAGATCATTGTGGACTTCAGGAGGGCTAGAAGCAATGCACACACCCCCATCCACATTAACGGAGCGGCAGTAGAGCGGGTGCCCAGCCTCGTTCCTTGGCATCCACATCTCCGAGGATCTCACCTGGTCCCTGAACTCCTTCACTCTGGTGAAAAAGGCACAACAGCGCCTTCCCTTCCTACGCAGCCTTAAGAAAGCTCACCTTTGACCCTGGATCCTGGTGGACTTCTACCACTGCACCATTGAAACCATACTGACAAACTGCATCTCAGTGTGGTATGGCAACTGCTCTGCATCGGACTGCAAAGCACTCAAGCGGGTGGTGAAAACCGCCCAACGGATCATCTGCACTGAGTTACCCCCCATTGAAAACATTTATCATAAGGCAGGTCGAGAAAGATCAAGGATGCCTCTCACCCAAATCATGGACTGTTCATCCTCCTCCCATCCGGCAGGCGTTACAGAAGCCTCCGCTCCGTACCAGCAGGCTGAGGAAGAGCTTCTTTCATGAGGCTGTGATCCTGCTGAACTCCGCTCCACTATAGCACCATTACACCCTTACAGTACTATTATGGTGCTTATCAAACCGTTTTGCACTTCTCACACCTTATCGAACATGTCATTGCACTCTTCATATTCTTGACCAGCCACCACATTGCTCAATTAATGTTACTGTACATACAACCAACTGTACATGCTGTTTATACTGTATATATTGTAGTACACTTCTATTTGCGCGCTCATATATACATATATATACATATATGTATATACATATATACATACATATATATACATACACATATATACATACATATATATACATATATACATATACACATATATATATATACATACATATATATATATACATACATACATATATATATATATATATATACATATATATATATACATACATACATATATATATATACATAAGACAAGCATATATATATATACATACATACATAGAGAAAGAGAAAGACATATGAGAAAGAGAGAGAAAAGAAAGAGAGAGAAAGAGAGAGCATAGAAAGAAAGAGAGAAAGAGAGAGAGAGAGGGAAAGAGAGAGGAGAGAGAGAGAGGAGAGAGAGGAAAGAGAGCAGGAGGAAGACACACATACACATACACAGAAAAAGAGAGAGAAAGAGAAGACATAAGAGAGAGAGGAGGAGAAAAGAGAAAGAGAGGAGAGTGGAGAGAGAGAGAGAGGAGAGAGAGAGAGAGAAGTGCCATCTGTATATTGTAACTTCTGCACTTTCTGTAAATATATACTATGATTTTGCACTTCTGGTTAGAGGCCAACTACATTTCATTGGCTTTGTACCTGTGCTCTGCACAATGACAATAAAGTTGAATCTAATCTAATTTCACCATGTGTAATGAAATGTATGACATTCCCCTTTTCTACAGTATGTACGTATAGTCGTGGGAGTATTGTATTAAGATAATGACAACATTATGAAAATTAGAAAGGATCCCTACAGCTTATGCTTCTTTGTAAAGGATGGCTGGTCAAAATGTAAGCAAATGCAGATTTTGAAGTGTTTTTTTCCCCAGTCGCGTTCATCATCAATACACTGAACCATGTGTGTCTCTTATTGTGGCCATGCATTTATAGTGCAGCAGCTTTAGGTCATTTTCACATCATGTTCCTTTATTCTGTTATTCTAAATTAACAGAAGATTATCCTTATTGTTAAAGTCATTGGCTGAATTAGTTAGTTTTTATTTGTTTCTGAACAAAACACTCTTGAGTCTGGTGTCCAGATTCTGGGGATGTTATTTCCCAAAATGATATGATCCTATTACCTCCACTGTAAACCACAATAAAATAAAATAAGTTTGTGTCAGGTGACATGACCAGGGCCTCTGTATAGTTAGACTTCACAGTGCTTGTTTCATACTGGCTTTTATCGTTGTTTTTATAGCTGTTTGCATGTCTGTGGAATTTCCCAGATGGTACAGTTAACACATAAAAATACGAGAAACTATATATAGATGAAGCGAGGTTGTTGTATGGGAACTGAGCGGCTGGCCTAACTCTCAGGGTGATGATTTCTATATTGTTGTTTTTGTCATTTTCTTTCTTAAGAGGGCACAAGGTTGAAACAGAAACAACATGTTTGAGAAGTTTGTTCACCAGGCTGCTAACAGTGCCCCAAACATTAGTTGTGCAATAAGCCTCTTTGCATAGAAGTATCCCCAAAATAGACAAAATTAAGAAGAAAGAAGACAATTTAAGAATTAAAATTGTGTTTATTTTGGGGAATCATTAACATAAAATGGTTTCATGTCTCATAAGTGGCATGACCCTGTTCCACTCAGCTGCAGGTTACATGTTAGGTGGAGAGAGTAAAGGTAAAGTATCTCAGAAGTGAACCTGTCCTGTAGCTGCAATGCATTCTGGTCTGTTTTGTGCTACTGTGTGTTAAGAAGTTTGTTTCTTTGTCTCTTCTATAGATTTCTCCTGATGTCTGAATATCAGTGCAAAATGGCAGTATAAAGAAGACTTAACTCTGTGATTCCAAGAGTTTGAGATCAAAAGTTGACTTTCACTGTGGTTCAGGGGTTCCCCACCTGTAACGCCAGGATCCTGTCAAGGGGTCGCAGGATTAATGTATTGATTAATGGGATAGGAAGGAAGAAAAAGACGACTTTCTGCCCTGAAATTGATATTTATTTTGGACTTTCTTCTGACATCTGCTTCTCTTGCCAAGTACAGCATTGTTGCATATCTTCTAAAATGTTTAAATATATATATAAAAATACATCTTGTATAACTGATAAGGAAAAATCAACCTCTCTTTGGTTGAAATCTTCACAGCTCAGAGACACTTACTTACACTTAGATTGCTAAAATCATTCTCTGCTATCAGACTCCATTGCTGTATCTGTAGTGCACGCGTGTAAACATTTTTAGCATGGGAAATTGAACCTCACACTGTAGCAGAGTTGCTGCCCTTCAGATTCAGCATTGTATCACTCTCAGACATAAATAGGTCTGTTTGTCCTTGAAGTCATTAGATGAATAACACATGACTTAATACTCTATCAGAATAAGGGATTAAGTATATTAGATTAGGGGAATACATGTATTATAAATCTTATATCATGATGAGCTGAACAACTTGGCAACACCAGTGCTGCAGCTGAGAAAGCATAGCAAACTAACTTTGTTCATGTTCAGCAGTATTAAAAGTCCTCTCTTGCTTCACACCTCTACTGTCCCCTTCAAATGGCACTGGTGAGCAAAATCAAAAAAAAAAAAAAATTTTATTTTTTCACTGTTCTTTTCTTTCCTCACTTTGAAATACACAACGAACCAGCTCAACCCGACCCAGTGTAACAGAAAGACACCGATGTTCTTTACGTTTAGGTTGAACATTTAGTGAAAAATTGGAAATTGTGATTTTAAAGACCATTAAAACCTGTGTTTACCCAGACAACCCAAATCAGATTTTTTGACAGTTCTAATAAATGTCATTTTGTGGACATGTCTAAAAATCACTGACCACCCTAAAGATCAAATCACAATCCTCCTCTTTTCATGTTTTTAAAAAAACATTTATTAATAGATAAAACCACAGCTCACTTATTGCCAGTTGCATTGTGGTAATAACAAATCACTAAACGATGCCCTACAAAGCTAAAATGCTACATATTTAGTTAAAGTGTAGTTTAGACCTGAATTATTTTGCCATGTAACTCTTTTTATGCCATACAAATGTATAATTCCTAAGGAAACAGCATGTTATATGTGCAGTCACAACAAAACAGCTAAAAACCAAACCAACTACAGAGCTGCTAAAAAGCAAGCTAGCCTAGCTTAGCAGGGTAGCAGTAACTGCCATCTCAGCTTTTGGAATTCATGGTTTGGTTTGGTTAAGCTACATTATCAAACTGTAAATTACAAAGTTCTTCTTTATACATTCATGCTTTGAACCCTTTTTATCTCATCTGCTGTCTGCCTTTGTAGGGCAGTATAGTCTCAGTTTTCACTACAACTTTTTTTTTACTGTCAACTAATGTAAAAATGGCAGAAAATTGTGCCACTAAAATCTGGTGCAGACTGGACACTTGTGTACAGTTTCATAGCATAAGTAACATTTTCCTGCAAGGTTCAATGAACACAGCTCGTAGATTTGTATTCTCTGTCTGTCTGCTGAACACATGCTGCCGTCTGTCATCACAGCGTTCCACAGAAGATTTGCAGCAGCAGGCAGGAGGATCAACAGACCTTAACGCCCACCACTGACATGCTTCAGATCTTCAGCAGTGTCCAGCTACAACACTGATTATAAACTTTGGAGTCAGGTTTCTTTGACCTCTGTAAACCTGGAAAATCTAATAATACCTACTGTAACCTACTTCAACAATCAACCTTGTGTTTTGTTTTTTTATTAGAAGTGAGATTTGGTATTGGCAGCTTTATCGTCAGTCTTGTTATGTTAGTCTCATCTTTTGATGTTCAAAATGATAAACTGCTTCGAGAAAATACGTGTATAAATATTATAACTGCGCTCTGGTGGCCTAGGGATTAAAGGTTAAAAGTTAGACATTTTGGAAAATACACTTTCTTGCCAAGAACGTGTATTCCCTCAATTACTCGTCAACTTGCTACTGCACTTCTGCATTCACAACAGAAAAGCACATAAAATGACTATTTTGTTAAGGTTAAGGGACCTTCGTCGTCATGGTTAAAATAAACACGAGGGTTAGGGAATGACTGTGGTCATGCTTAAAAAAAAGGAAACAGCATTTACTGTCGGTTCTAAACAGGAAAACAAACAGCTGTCTCACATGTTAAAGTCCAATGTCTTGTTGAGCCATCCAACCACCCCGACCTCCTCTCTATGTGGACATTGTGGCTCTATAACAACGTCACCTGACTTCATCCTTTGCTCTTTGTTTAATATAAGTATATGTAATTTTGGGGCACTTGCTGAAACGATTCCGTCATTATTGTTGGGTGGACAGTTTAATCTAAGTGTAATATGGTAAAAAAACGTGTGCAGTCTAACAATTGAATCCCATTAGAATAAGACATGAAATGTGGCTATCTACAGTAAAATACATAATACATACTGTACATATTAACCAGGAATATACAGGTTAAGGAAATAATCCAGTGGAATTGAGACCAAATTCTGTATCCCAGTGCAGTGAAAGGATAATTTCAGCATAGAAACAAGAGACTGCGAATTTACAAAGAATGGACTGCAGCTGCTGATAGCACCATGAATGGCACATCACTTGCAACTGCTATCTGCCCCGTCTCAAGGTCCCATTCACAAAAGATATTGCACTACTGACATCACAGTGTAAACACAGCCATAAAATTTTGCAGCTGAGTGCAATTTGCCCTTGTTTTGTTTCTGATTGCAGTTATCCATGTGGCAAAGTAGGCTATAAATGGTGGCTTTTTGCCAAGAACACAGTAGGCAGGACAACGGCAGAGAGAAGGAGAAAACTGATATTTTCAGACTGCGAGCTACAATCAAAAAGTGATATTCTCCTTCGAAATGTCCGCTCACAAGCACACCTGGGCCTGGCATGACGATGCCTTCGCCTGGCTACAATAAATACTGCCCTGATCACTGGAAAGTCTGGGCCTGACACCCCTTATAAATACGCTTCAGTTACCACCAACTCTCTGAAGACGCTAATAATTTTCCCTCCAACTGTGTGTGGCTGTTAGCGCTGGTGTTTGTGAATTGGACTTTTCTTGGAATGAGGCTCACTTGCATAGAAAGGGGCCAATTTTGCGCCAAATGTATGGAGCACCGGAGCACCAAGACATTACAATGGTTTATTTGTACACAATAAACATACGAAACGGAGGAGCTGCTGCTCAGAGCCAGTAACAAGAAAACTGACTGAACCATCTGACCAGCAGCCTAGAAGATCGTATAACTCTTTACTACTGTGTGTGTGTGTGGGTGTGTGTGTGTGTTTGTGTGTGATATGACAGTCTCTGTACGGAATATGAGAAGGCATCATGACAGCTAGTTGGCTCACTCTGAAACAACTGATACCACACCACTCTCTCCATCCATCTCTCTCTTTTTTCTCTCTCCGGCTCACTCTCACCACTCTTCTCCTTTTCTAACCACACTCTCTCTCTCTCTCTGTTTCTTTCACACAATCTCACCCACACACACACACACATATAACTGAAGTATAATTCAACACCCACTGAAGGCAGATCACGTTAGCAGGTTGCCAAGCTGGTACAGAACTGTGTCCCTGTGTGCTTCCATAGCCCTCAGCAACGTGGCAGTAATGAAGATCGAAACCTTCACACAGCTCTCATGTGCAGTTCTTAGAGGTGCTGCATCCAGGAACAAACACAGAGGCCTGCTGGGAGAAGATCGGATTCGGATTTTTTGCTTATCTGCATTATTTACTAGCCAAAATCATGACAGCTCAGTTTTCAGAGATTTTGTTCTGGAAAACATCCAATGAGAGCCTTGCTGGTGGAAGACCAATCAGCAAGGTATCGGAGTGGTTTAAATGCAAATTCTGATGCCTAAAAACACATACTATATGTAAACACCCCAATTAAGGAGAATCTTAATGCTACAGTATACAAAGATAAGACGAAGAATATTTGTGGCAACAATTTGGGGCCCTTTCCTGTTTCAACAAGACAATGCTCACATGATTAAAGCAAGGAGAAATGGTTTTCTCAGTTTGGCGTGTCCACATATTTTTCCGAGTTTTCTGATGTGGTTAAGGTCTGGTTAAGTTAAAAGAGCTACTCCACAGATTTAGCATTGCACTCCTATTGTTGGACTCACGTTGGACAGTTTTAAAAAGGATCAAAATCTTCTTGACCTGGCACCTACATTACCCACAATGCAACTCAACTGTCAACAGTTTGGTTGGAGAATCAGGTGTGTTATGCTAGTAGCGACTACTGTAGCCTCAAGCTGCTAGCCTCAAGCAGAGATGAGAAGCAGGCCAAAGACTCACTTTTTTTTTCTAACTCCACATCCCCAGATTTTTCTCATTTTTAAACTTGTAGTCTTCAGCCCCGACTGATGCTGAATCACTTGAGGCAGTTTATCAGACTTCACACAACTCCCTCTGGAGCCACAAAAGGGGTTTATAAAACTTTTTTCATATATGCAGTAGTACTCCCCAACACCTGTAAACACTGATGTGTACAATTGGTGGAGTTCCCCTTTAAGGTACCTAAAACGACTTCGTTAAGGTAAGAGAAAGCTCGTGCTGATTATCAACAGAAATCAATGTTGATTGTTGGTGGGGAACAGGACGTGACAATTCGTCCTCTGTGCTTTTGCTTTGTACTTTTGGGACTTCTCATCCATGTTGGCCTAAAAGTTAAGCATCAACTTTGATTATTGACCTTTTACCAAAATAATTCCAAATCAAAACTCTGGAAAATGCAATGAAGTGTACCTTGAGTTTGGATTGTTTGAGAGTTTGAACTCTATCCAAGGCCCAGAATTGACTTTGTCCTTAAAGTGCTTTGGATGAAATCATAGAATCTCCACCTACAACTTCATCCATTAAAGAGGACCGGTTGGTAAAAAGCTTGTAAACTGATTTTTTTGTAAGAATATGTTATTTCAATAAAAGGAACAATGCTGTTTTTTTCTTAAACAGTGCAGTCATTGTTCACAACATGATGCTTGTCAGAACATGGTTGTGTTTTAAGCTCTTCAACAAATAAACAATGCTGTTGTTTTTCTGAAGAGTCTCTTTAGATAATGACAACAAGGAGCAGGACTATTTTGATCTTGAACTCGGAGCTGATTCATCACAGTCATACAGTACTTAAACCAAGCATTATAGCATCCTTTTGCAACTGCATGTCCCATTCCATTTAACACATTTATCGAAAAACAGATTCTCAGTGGATATAGGAGGAATCCGACATTTCCAGAAAAGCTGCTGTATTTTTCCACTTTGAAATCCTGAAGGAAATGAGAACTGGCCTGGCTCTTGCTGAGGCAGAATAATTAGGGCAGACCCCTCCAAGAGAGACCATTAATCTAAATCTTGGAGACCAACAACAGAGTAACCTTTCATCCAAAACCTGACAGGGTGTCCAACCTAATGCCCTCAGGCACTTGGTGAAACGCAGGAGGAATTAACAACAGCTTACCTCTCAGTTTGGACTTTCGGTGTTAAAATCTCTTTCAGTGATCTGGCCCACAGTTGAGACTGAAACCTGCAGGATATGAGAGACGAAATCTTTTATTTTATTAATTCATGCCTCAGGGACCTTGTGCAAATACAATCTCAAAGAGGCAAGATGCTTTGTACCGGATTTAGGGTCTAGCTAATTTACATGTGGAATATGCTACGTTCTTACAGGCTATATGGCAGGTTTATGACCACAAAAAGAGGACATGGTCTTGTTAACTGCTAATTGTTAAACGGCATGTGATTAGTTGCACTTCTGCATGTAGGTTTAGGTATGCTTATTTCTGATTTGCCTGTTCTTTACATTATACTCAGAAAAAGAAGGGAACTGTTGAATGCAAAAAAATAAACAGAGATTTTAATATACTGACTATGTGCAAAATACAGGCACTCAATGGCATGGAGAACACAGATGAGCCTTGGATCAGCAGCTACTTTGGATTGCAACGCGTTTACAGCTTGGCGGTCTTCCTCAGGCAGCATCAACGTGAAGGGAACACAAACCCTGGCTGCACTAAAGGTGACAAACAAACAAGACAAAAGTAGTTCTATTCAACACGGACACTCATCACACTCACGAGCAGAGGAGAGGTGAATATTTAGCCTGGCGCAGTGTCCCCTCATGGGCATCATGAGGAACTAGATCCGTCTTGTTTCATCTCAACCTCTTGTGTAACATGTGTATGTTATTCTGTATATCATGCATTTTCACCTACGTTGTCCTTATCACCTGATTTTGACATCTGTTAATTAAGTGTTCCACATCCAGATTAATACATTTACTACCCTTGCAAATATTGTAAATTGGTTTTGTGTTTAATATGTCATTATGTTAGAGGGTCACATGTTCAGTACTCTATCAATAATGAAAGCATCCCATTATTGTTTTGTATTCACGGGCGGGGTGTTTGTATTCGACGACTCCCTCCCTTCTTTTTTTCTGAGTATTATCACTGACCTGTGTGGGAGACCTTTTTATCCACTGTTCTTTATATTATGACACCAAGATGAATTCAATCCAGGTGACTTGCAAAGAATCCATCCTCTGTATCAGATCTCTATTTCTGATGTGCACCTTTCATGTAAATTGGGAAAATGATTATCATTTCATATTGATTTATCAAGGCTGTACCTATCTACATGCACTGACTTACCAAAGACCAATAACAGAAACTACATGGGGACCAGTTCCCAAAAGCATCTTTGTTGCCCTATTTAAAGTCAATGGGCTACGATCATCTCCATGTCACCACCAGGTCAACCAGACGTGGCTGCAGTGTGATCGACTCTGTCACAGCTGCCGTAGATGATCCGCCACCATTCTCGCTGGTGAGCCAACGTCCACAGGGCACGTGAGCCACATGTGACGCCCTCCGCCACTTTACATGCCTGCTCTATTTTTGTCTGACTAGCTTGTGTCAGTTGACATGACATTAATATTTAAAGATTATTGCATTGACACCGTCTTTATGTACATATAGCAAAACTACTTCTTGTTTGTTGAGGTCGCCTTTAGTGCAGCCTTAGTTTGTGTTGTCTTCATTTTGGATTTCACCCTTTATGTCTCCAATCATATCCTTCATTGTGGTTTACAAACTGATTTTTGTGCCTTTTCACCATATTACCGTGTTACTGTTTGGGTTATTCCCCAAAGATCATCTTTGTACTGTTGTTTTGAGATATAACAAAGGTTTTACTTAAAGATTCACTTATCAGTTCTCTTATTCAGAGAACACTGATTATGTTGTGAAAGCTGAGCACAGAACACCTCAAGCTGGAAAGGTATCCCTCCCCCAACTATTGTTCTTGGAAATCCAAGTCAGATAGATGACAGTTCACATTGTTGTTTATATATATATATATATATATATATATATATATATCTCTTATTGTCCATGATCCTAAAGGCAAATGTAAAGACTGAAGTGTGCGATTCTTGTTTGGTTCCAGCATACAGTACAGAATGGAGCAAAGTATGCGAGCAAGTTTGGGCTAAAGCTCAAGATGTGCGGCTAATACATGAAACACTGCTGCCACTACTGCTGCTGCTGCTCACATAGCATTTCATAAACAAGCTCACCAGGCAAGAGGCTGCACTCTGTGCTGCTGATAAGGACATTCTGTGAATTTGTCGGTGGTTCACCGTATCAGTTGGCGGGCCACAAAAGCACACTTAAATGTTAAAGCTGGAGTTTTCTTGTCAACGCCGTCACCCACTTGGGATCATAATGGTTTGTTCCCCATTGATCAGATGCAGGGGATCACTTTTTTTACTTCACCGAAACTCTTGTGCTAACATGCATATGATGAGTGGATGTCCTGGTTTAGTTCTTTTGGCGTTTGCATGTTTGGCAAATGTCAGTTAGCATCATAGGTTGACAGTCAGATTCAGTTATCATACGCATTAATTTGTTGAGGGTATTTTATTGCGTCTCTGCATGACCTGGGTGATGTCTTGGTGCCTGCTGGCTGCAAAGTTCTGCTCTCATCAGGCTGCTGCATCTACCTACTTTGTGTGTGCAGGTATTTGCAATGCAAATTAATTGAGCACATTTTACTTTGGGTTGTTCTTTGGCACAAACATTTCGATACTTTGATTATGCTGATTTCCGTTTGTAGGTTCAGGCTGGAATGGTTTTGCATTATATTTTCCCCTGCTGTTGGTAGCCTAATTTTGGTGGGATTTCTTGACTGTGCCTTAGGTCACTTGTAGAGGCTAATATATATTGGCTTCAGGGCTGTACAATAAACATCTCCCCAATTTACACAAATGTGTCACATCAGGATAAAATCCAGATGGAATTTACGACAATTTTAATTAAATTTCTCTGTTGGTCAGATCACAAATCTGATTGCAATCAGTCTTTTCCTGGGCTACATCCAGTCAGGGTCAGCTGTACTCCAGTCCAGAAGATGGTGGTAATGCTGTTTAGTAACTGCCAAAAACGGCAGAAGAAGAATAACTCTGCACTGTAGCATTTTATTTAAAACAGTTTAGCTAGCATTAGTTAGCTAACAACTATCCATAAGCTAACACAAACACATGAATGAATGATAATATTGTTATGGAGACTCACGCTGCTCACTCACCCTCACACATACTGTAGAGCAGTCTGATTAAACTAATCACGTAAACGCTACAACGGCTCTGTCGCTTTCTGTATGATCATATGTACTGACAACGTTAGAGCTGCTTTTCTCCCCGCCTCCAGCAACAGGGAGATCGACAGCTAATTTCAGTGTCACATCAGCGTAACTTTAGTTGCTATTATCACAATGAACAGACCATGTGAGTGGCTACTGACGTAGTTACAGCTGGGAGGAGTAAAGCTTGCGTTTGCATCTTGGAGAGACAGAAGCATTTACACCAAGCCCCCAGGAAGAGCGCCAGGCTTTGAAGCCAATTTGACATAGTGGCCAAACCGTGTAATTACAACTTCCGGGTGACCAAGTGTAAATGGAGTAATTGACTGTTGTCTTGCAAAAGTCCATTCACATAATTATTTCCCTGTAAAACTGGCTTCAAAGGAATCACAAAATGACTAGCCACATAGTTGTATTCACATTTTCTCCACGCAATGGGTTTTTGTGACCGCCTACTTTACTATTCTTCATATAACTACATTTCTTCTGCTGTACTATTTAGACTGTTGCTACACTCAGGAGAATGCATTACCAACTTCAAGCTATTATCCATGTACTGACAGTAATTTACTTTTTATCAAAGCTATACAACATTTCATAAGAGAAACGTCAGCTTCAAGCCATACAATATGTTAAATGATCATTAAATAATGATTAGTGACTTGCCCTCACAACGTATTTGACATTACAGCTGGAGTCATGCTCTGTACTCTAGCCAATGCTTATTTGGGGGGTGTATGTTTGCAGGGGGTGATGGTCTGAGACTAGACACCAAATGCACATACTCTATTCATCTGACTGGCTTTTATTTGGTCCCGCAAATGTAAGAGACCTGTTAGAATAAATCTTTGAACGCTAAGCTAGGACCAAACGTAAGCTGTATCCAGATAAAGCTAAAATCACATTTTGTTGCACATCAGTTGAATATACCGTATTCTAAAGTCAAACAGCAAAACTGAATCCAACCTTAAAACTTTAGATTCATACCACATTTGCTATCTCTTAGAAGTCTGACCACTAAAATTTGATTCCATTTTTTCCTGTCACTTCCTGTCTGAATCATTTAGTGTGACATGTTTTGACACGAGCAGAGAACTAATGTCAAATCCACTTGAAACAGCTGGAGATGAATTCCTGTCCCGGCGTGATTCATCCCTGCTGAGGTGAAAATTGTCTTGCCAACTCAAAAATGTCCATACTGTCCATCATCGGCTAAAGGAGAATTAAGGTCAGGTTTGCTCAAATGTTTGTTATTGCAGTGGAACTGAACTGCAAGTGGAAAAACCTTCACGTTCAACTTTAACTACTAAGCAATAGTCTTATAGTTTTAAATTCTATTCATCTGGCAGCTGAAGTCCTGATGTAACTGGGTGGTTGTGTGAACTGGGTAGAGAACAAAATTGAAACCATAACACTCTCCCTTCTCACACGCACTCCAAATATTGGTCTTGGGGGCCTACCAGGTTCCCATATCCATTCAGAAATCTAACCTCCTCCTCTATCCATTCATCTGCAGGGATGAGCAACATGGAGATTACCAAGAAGTTTGTCTCCTCATTCATCTTTGATTTCTCGCTCTTAACATCATGTGATTGATATAAAGGTTAGGTAATCGTGCAGGCTGATCTCCCTGGGAACTTAATACTTATTTGTACAAAAGGAAATATATTTTCATAATTTAAAATAGCCAAAAGATTTAACCAGCAACTCCTTCTACATTTATTGTAAGTATGCAAAGCTATGGTATAATCATTTAACCTAACTTCATAGTTTGTTACTGTTCATGTACATGCAGGAATGTGTAAGTCTGTTCATTTGTATGCGACTATAAATCATCCTACTTCCTATCTGCTGAGGTGGTGGTGGAGATGATATGATTTGAGAAGATTGTACGCACACACACACACACACACTAGTGTAACTGATCTCTACTCGTCGCAGCATGGGGGACACGGCTTCCTACAGAGAGTGGGAAGAATGAGAATGTGTGTAGGGCCATGGCCAATGACTACATTTGTGGGTATTACAGACCCAATCCTTATTTTCTTTTGATCAAATACATTTGTGATATATTCACATACATTTGACTTTTTTTTTTCTTTTTTTTTTTTTTAAATGCAACTGATCATAATTGAAAATATGCACCCATTTTACAACTTGGTTACTAACATTACTGATGCAAAAAATCTTCACAACATCAAACGGCATCAGAAAGAGCAGGCCTGTCTTGCGTTTTTCATTTTGGTGGTCGACCCCCTTTATTTACGTTTGGATGATAGATTGTGCCTTTGAATTTAAGTTTTACTCTTGTGGTGGATTTTCTTTCTTCTTTTCCAGGTCTGGATATTGTTAATTAAACTTCAACTTACTATAAATTATATAATATAAAATAGGTGAGGTACCACTACCCTCACGGACGAGTGACTTTTAGTCAAAGAAGAATGCACAAACAGCAACAGAGACCGTGTCAGTTCAATCCACGTAGGTTTATTTGCATCAATACAGAATACAAGCAAACCGTGTTGTCTCGAGAGCAACCACCGAACAAAGAAAAGTTACAATATTTTATACCCTAAACTGGGTGGTGTCCGTCACGTCTTACCTCATCTTAGGCTGTCTGTCTCAGATTTTTAGCCTTCACATACTTAACATACTAAAAATTCTGTTTTGACTTGGTTTCTATCTTCCCAATTATCATGGCCAAGGCTGATAGTGACCATAGTCTCTTACCCAGTTCACAACACACACACACACACACACACACACACACACACATGTCATTGAAGGCCGAAAGTTGAGACAGACAGTCTGGCAGAACATAAACCTTAGAAAAAACACTACACTGTGTGTGTGTGTGCACACACAATCAGGCTGGTCAGTACACACTCTGGTCAGGTCAACCTGGACTTTAACTCAGCAGTTTGCTCCTCCTCCCATTCCAACTTATCCTGTTACTTAGGTTATTAGGTTCCCATGCAACCTGACTGTAAGGTCAAGTACACACACATACACCTCATATGAGTACAGAGTGAGAGTACACGGTTAGTGAGATTACATCAAGATTGTTCTATATAGATGAACTAACAATTATAATATAAAGAAAGAATACATGACAGTTATTGTATATGGATTAACTAACAGTTAACAGTTACACTTGAAGGCGGGGGTGAAAAGCCGGCCATCATAGAGAGGGGGGGGGGGGGGGTCATTTCCTCCTCCCCAGAGGTCTACTTGTCATATCTCACAGGTGCTTTATTCTGTCATTGTCATTGTTTTCTGTTTCTGTTTTAATTAGTGCATTTTAAAAATACCAATGCATTGGGGTCCTGGGAGACCTGAGTCAAAATCACCCAATCCACCTATGTAGTTTTAATAGATACCATCTAGTGAGTCCATGTTTGCCATGCATCCTAATTCAAAATATCACACTATCAGGGGTGTAGTGGCACTCGTCATTTTGAAGGAGACATATGCAGCAGACACGGATTTCCTCGTGTGCTCTGACGATGACCCTAAATACTTTTCTTCCTAAGGTAAGACGATGTTCAAAAGTCAGAAATTACACAACATGCAAATTAAGTAACTGTCCTAAATAATAAGTTTTTACAGATGACAATAATTACATAACTAATAATGTTTTGAGAAGAAATAAATTAACATTTTGCCATGATGGCTGTTTATTCTTGGGGTCCCCAGAGACAGAGGATGAGGGTTAAATACGGGGATAACAGTGCACATTTTCAGATAGTCTCTCCTGGAAGGCATTTACAGTGTTGCACTACATTCAAACCCAGCTTACTTTCTAACCTCCACCTCCTGGACAAGCAGTTCTGATTTAGTATACTGGCGCTTTTTTCCCCTTTTTTATATTTTTTTCCTCTCTCTCTCCCTCTTTCTTTCCTTCTAGCTTTCACATCCTCTCTCTCACTCCGTTTCTCTCTCTCTGTGTGTCTGACACTTTGAGGACAATGAGAACAGGTGTAACGTGAACTTGAGATCATCCGCACTAGTTTCTGATAGCAAAGCTTGCTCTCACCAAGCACCGGGGCACACGTACGCATGCAAGAAAAGCTAAACCATCACAACACGCTTAGAACACCAGACAGTCAAGCCACCAGCTCTCACTTAATAGGTTTTGAGTTTCAGTAGATGGTTCTCTTTTCCCTTTCTGTTCAGCTGTGGTGTCCATAGCTGCTCGTGCTAATGCTAACTAAGTCAAATTACCCACGGGATTGCACACAGGTAATTCCTACTGAAAGGAGGTGGAACCATGACTGTCCATAACGATCGCTGTCAAGTAGAAAAATCAAGCTCACAACAAATGTCACACTTGTAACCAGGTGGTGAAAGTGGAAATATAGATTAATATATGCAGGCAGTAGACCCCTGTAAATAAGATGCAGTGCTGCTGTTGATGTAGACCTTGGACAGCAGGGGGCACAGTAGCTTGTCATTCGTGAATTAGGTAGGACACTGTCAAACGACGATTCCTAATTTATTGTTTTGAACGTCTGTACAATGATATAACAGGGCAGTGTTATAGAGGGCCACTGCCGTATTGTTCTTGTGCGTATTATATCGTATTTGTGCTAAAATAGTACAGAAACAATGAAGACCCACAAAATTGCATTTGAAGTTCTGTGTGCGATTTATCCCGGCTTCAAATCTTGGTACCAGAAGTGGGGTTCCTTTTGTCTTTCCCGTTGAATCTAAATTTAGAGGGCAGCAGCATGCACAATATAATATAATCTAAAAAAATACAGTAGTGGTGAAGATTAGCCTAAGCTGCAGATCCTGGGACAAGGATAGCCATGTCTGACGGTGCAGAGGACAAAGGAAAGTTCCATAGGGTGCGTTGGACGAGGCGAGGCAGACCAGACAAGGAGGCACTGGTGCTAGTAGCTGGAGAGAACGTCATCCAAGGTTGTTGCCAGATGGAAAGGAACTCCAGGCTGGAGCAGACATCGCCCAGGAACGTCGGTTGAACTCACCCAACGACAAATGTATCCTTTGCCGGTGAAAAGGAAAAAGACTGAACTGTGTTAAAGAACAGAAAGAAAGACATATCGGAAAAATTAAAATAAATAAAAAGACAATGTCAAACCAAGGTGAAGATAATGTAGTAGAAGATGGACAGGAGATGGGAAATAACCAGGACAGTGGGTCTGAGGATAAGGTAGAACAAGTTGATGTACAAAGGCAGATTAGCGAATTAGCTAAAGAGCAACAAGTCATGACTGCCATATCCTCATTGAACAGTGCCCACTAGGTCATATGTTTATTTGCCAAGAGAGCGTCATATTGCAGCATCTAGTGGAGATATTGAGAAAGATGGAAGGTCTGTGGATGAATTTGTTGGAGGTAGAACGAGTTCTTTCTGCCAGAAATCAGTCCCCACCTGAGCAGTTTGATTTTGTGATGTCACTCTTGAGAGGGTCAGCTTTAGAGGAGGTGCGCTTATGCAAAGATGAGGAAACTGACCAGACAAGTGACCTATTTATGTCATGATCCCACATGGACACTGTTTGGTCTTGTGTACAGTTTTATTTTGTATTCCCAGGTCTTGTCTCTTGTGTGTCGTTTGTTTTCCTGTTTTATTTTTAAATCCTTTCTGTCTGGTCTGTCTTATTCCTGTCCTCGTGTCTCATTTCCTACACCTGTTCTCCCTTGCTCACCTGTCCCTTATTGCCTCGTTTACCTTCTCTCTCATATATAGACAGACAGACAGGTCCTCTCCCTTTGTTCTCGGTCGGTTCATTGTTGGTTGTCTCTCCTTGTCGCGTTCCTGGCGTTTCCCTGTGTTTCGTTCCCTGGTTTCCTGAGTTCTGTAAGTTTTTGCTGCTTTAAATAAATCAGTCATCTGCACCAGTCTGCCTGTACCGTCTGCGTTTGGGTCCTTTCCCTGCTGCCTAGATGGCTTACCCTAACAATTTAGCTATCTCAGGGAAACTTTTGGAGATAAACGCAGTGCCTCCCAGCTGCTACAGAACTTCTATAGCTGCAAACAGAAAGGAGGAGAGGACATACGTGACTTTTCACACGTCTTATCACAAGCGCCAAGTTCAGTTCTGAAACACTATCCCAGCTCTGCCCATCACTGAACTGACTAAGGCAGTAGAGGATTTGACTACTCATAACCAAAGCCCTAGCACTTTGGTAGAACTTTTGGTCTAATAGCTGCCAAAGTTCACAGCTGATGGTAAACCAATATGCTTTAGATGTCAGACTGAAGGTCATGTTGCCAAACATGATACAGAAAGCTCTCCTGTTTCAACTCAGCAGGGAAACGGGAACCCCTGGTTGCAGTGAGTCGGGCAATGCAGGGGCAGATGTTAGACTCAACCAAACCTGAACTTACACGAGAGCGAGTGATTGAGCGTGCGATAGGCAAGTGTCCAGCAGTCGATCTCAAGCTTAACAGTGCACCAGCTTGCTGTTCACTGGATATCAAGGTTATGTTGAACTGGACGTCGAGACAATGGGCTTGAAAATCCCCAACTGTGGATTCCTGGTTTTGAAAGCCTCTGATAGTACAGCCATAGCAGAACACTGTATCATCGGTATGACTATCATTCGCAGGTGCCGACAGCTACTCACATCAGAGTTTGATACAGTGTTGGGAGGAACCTTAGATCCTGGGTGGAGAACTGCTTTCCAGCGAATGCAGACATGCACTGTTGAAAAGAAAACAATGGCCAGGGTCGCTGGTAGAGACAAGGTGCGTGTACCAGCTGCCTCTGTAATGGTCAAGGGACACTCAAAAGGAGCAGGCAAGGATGCACAACTGATTATCGAGCCTGCAAACACGTCACTTCCCCCAGGTGTAGCCGTCATCCCAACGCTTGTAGACAGCAAAAGTCACATCCTTCCAGTCCAGATTGTAAACTTCTCACAGGAGGATGTGTGGCTGTGTCCAAGGACCAGGCTAGGTATCATCTCTCCTGTTGAGTGTATTAAAAGTGACCAGACCTGTGAAGTTAAGTTTCATCGCATCTCTGCAGGTCTCCGACACAAAAGACGAACAGATTGACAGTAAAGTACAGTCTGTCTTAGACAAACTTGACATTGGTGGCACTGATGACGAGCGTGCCACCCTGTGTGCATTACTGGCTAAGTACGTTGATGTATTCACAGAGCATGATGATGATCTCGGTTTTACTGACAAAGTAATGCACGAAATGAAGTTGGTGGATGATGTACCTGTCACGCAACCCTATCGGCGTATCCCACCCAACCAATATATGGAAGTCCAAGAACACATCTCCAAGCTGTTGAAAAAAGGGCATAATCCAGGAAAGTGAGAGTTCATATGCTTCCCCTGTGGTTGTAGTTCGTAAGAGTGACGGTAGCATACGTCTGTGTAGACTATCGCAAGCTGAACCTGAAAACCAAGAAAGATGCGTTCCCACTCCCTCGCATCGATGAGAGCTTTGATGCATTGAAAGGTGACAGATATTTTTCCACCATTGACCTTGCAAGCGGCTACCACCAGGTGGTAGTAGGTGAGAGTGACAGGCATAAGACTGCCTTCACAATGCCATTTGGGCTTTTTGAGTATCTGCACATGCCTATGGGTGTTTGCAACCGTCCTGCAACCTTTCAAAGGTTAATGCAGGCAACCATGAATGACTTGATCTTTGAGATAATGCTAGTATATCTAGATGATATTCTGGTATACTCACCGTCTTTCCAGGACCATTTGGAATGGCTTGACATAGTGCTTAAGCGTCTGAAGCACACTGGGCTTAAGATTAATTTGAGCAAATGTTATTTCCTTCAGAAAGAAGTCAGGTTTCTAGGGCACCAGATCTCTGCAGATGGGATTGCGACAGACCCCTCCTAGGTGGCAGCTATTAAGGAATGGCCTGTGCCATACACAGTGAAAGAGCTACAATCCTTCTTGGGCCTGTGTAGTTACTACAGACGGTATGTTGAAGGGTTCTCAAAGATTGCTGCCCCTTTGCATGATGTGGTAATTCAGTGTCTTGGTGCTTACACACTTATGTTACATTATTCAGGTTGAGAGCAACACATTTCCTACTACATAAAGGTTAATGAGTGTTAATTCTTAATACTTGTGTCATAACCCTTTTACCTTTGCATGCTGCATGTAATAAGATTAACGTTTTACTGGTGCCCTTATGTTTCATATCAGCTCGTTTGTTTTTAAGAGATTATTTCCAACAGAGTAGACATTTCCTTCTCTTCCTGTGGGTGTTATGTGACCTACAGGAAGCAGAGGAGAACATAGTGCAGCGCAGGGATGAAAACTCTTCAAACAAAAAAGGCAAAAAGTGTCTAAACCATAACAAAACTTAGTGCTGCAACCTCAAAAATATAACTCAATTGTCAGACCACAAACACTCTTAACCTGGGGAAATAAGGAAAGACATTATTTTTCATACAGAACAAAAAAAAACAAAATATATTTCTTATAATGACCAGAGGGAGTTTGGTCTGAGTAGGAAATTTCACTGCATTTTCTACCATTGCAGAGCAATGGCAGATTGATGACTGTGGCTGTCGCCTGCCATTTGACACGTCTTCTGTTTGAAAAGCCAGGTTTTTATCTGCACAAGCGTCTTCAGAACTGTTCTAACTCAATTCAGCAGTAGACAGACTTGGGACACCTTCACTGACATAAGGATTAATAGTAAAAACATTATATAACATATATGTTTTTAGAAGTCTCAGAGATAATGATTGTACCTGATGCTCCAGATTTCGCTTCTTGAGATATTAAATAGTGAAACAAAAGTAAGGAACATACAGTACATGGCCTTTAGGGGGGATTACACTGCAGGAATTAAGCACAAAGAAACTGGATATGCACACATGTAACCTCAAATGCATAATTTTACACTCTACACCGAGCAGAAGGACGGAAAGAAATGCAAATGTGTGTGGGATCACAACACACACACAGTGTCAGATACTGTTGCTGACCATCACAGAGCAAAATAATGGTCTGCATCAGACCAAGTGTTACATCAATAGCCTGGTTTCCACACATACAAAGTGCCGGTGCTCAGTGTCAGGTCACTGTGTTCCCCGTTTTTCCTGAAGCTGCAATGTCACGCAGCCTGCTAACATTATGCATTTATTTCTCACCATTTATAAAAAGGAAAGAAACATGTCCTTGAATAACAGAGCCAGCTCACTTGACATTACAAATTTCCTCTACAGAGACCAGACCCTGAAGGCAGCATCTGCCAAGAGAAAGTTAAACACTGCAACCTATAGACTAATCAAATTAAAATCATGGAGGAGCAAAGTCGGGAGCAAAGTTAAAAGTCATCGTGTAAAGTGCTAAAAGAAAATGAGAGCAAATTCAAGATTAACTGACATAATTGTTTGGCTCCTTTAAGGCTTTAAACTAGTGTCATAAATATATCACACAGCTCACACCAGCATGGACTGCAACCAGGTTTTCCATAAATATAATGCCCAAATACACATACCAGGAAAAAATAGAAAGCAAAAAATGTTGTGTTGTGGTTTTACATCTCTAAATCTTGTTGTTCTAAACCTTACTTATGCAGGGTGGAAGTAGTCTTCTGAGCACTGGGTCAGTATCGGGTTGAACAGCAATGCAGCAGCTGCTGTTGAGGGGAGCAGGTGGGATAAACCTGAGTTTGAGTTTTTAAGGCCCTTGGAGCTTTTGTACTGTAATGAATAGAAAAATGTGTTCATATAGCTCTCAGATGCAAACATGCTGACATTTAACATTTAAAGGTTAGCATGCTAGAAGAAGCTTTATTATTTGCTACAGCACAGACCTGCTTTGTAAATATGTCTTTTTTGGGGAAAATGGTACCAAAAGGAAGAAATTCATTTTATATTTTCCTTTTCTTTGTTGCATGGACAATGCATCTACCAGTCTGGGTTGTTTCTCTTTGTGTACATTGACAGAGATGATGTATACCAATCATTAGCATATAACCAATCATTTCATTTTCACAGTATTTACATCGGTCTCTGCTCTATAATTGGGTGATGACACTAACACCCAGACAGCATTTGGAGAAACAACGCAAAAATTAACTTTGAACCGCTACATAAGTTTAGTAATTGCAGAAAAAAGGGGTGAAAGAAGAAGCTGGTTTTCAAGAAAATTAAATCGCCAATTGATTTTTGAAAACAAAAATGGTACAATGGTGCCTTAAAGGCCCCAATTTCTCAGTGGTACAACTGGTTTCAGTTTGAATACTGTATGGCACCCTGAAGCAGCGAAACAAAGCTTCGATGAATAGTAGAAGGCTTCTGTTACATGTGGGAAAGAGTGTGGACAAATGCTGCAGGGCTTTTACTCCTCAGACCTAATAGTAGGAGAATCAAGTACACAATCTTATATAAACAGCTGAGCACCTGAAGAGTTTCGTTGCAATATGAAACCTCCATCAACCAGAGGAGAGAACAGCAGCATACGAGGAGCCTTCAAGAGCAATTCAGTTATTTGATACTGCAAGTCAAGAGGTTAATGAAATTAGATAACAACCATGTGAAACAAAGAGATAGAGAAATGCACTTATGCATCCATAGCAAACAGTCTCATTTTAAAAATGACATACACTGTGCCTGAGTCCTTGGTAACAATTTGACACTTTGAAATTAATTGCTTTTCCAAAAAATGTGCCTGGCGCTATCTTCAATTTCAGCTCCCACACTGTAACACAATGGCTGTAACCAACAGGCATCGGCAGGCATTGGACCTGCCACCAAACTAAACTGAATAACAAAACCTAAAAGTTGAACACAATCGGTCGTATCCAAACCACTACTTGAAAAATGGTCCACCATGATCTGCATTAATACTGGGCAAAAAAAAAGGAAGAAGTGAATAAGTTTGGATGAATGATTCCCTGAGCTCAATATATTCACTGGACTGTAAATCCAACAAACCACTGGTTCTGTGAACCATGATTGGCCTCCAAACTAGTTGCAATGTCATGCTTTATCTTGGATTTAAGGTGAGCACAGAGAAAACTTTCCCTCGTCAGCAGATGAATGTGAAAACAGCCGCCTAGTGTCAAACTCTGTACATACATCATTCTGCACAGTGAAGGTCAAACATCCGAGTGCAGGGTTCGTTATGCTTTTTAGGACTAAAATTCAAGCACTTTTCAAGCACCTTCAAGGTATCTAAACCAAAAATTTCCAGACTCAAAGCCTTCGTCATCACATCTAAATTGCTACTATAAATGCAATTGCGAAAAATGTTTACAGAATTTCTGTACACCCACAGCAATCAATGTATATTGTCACTTTGTTTATTTTACCAGCTGTTCACGTTAACTTTGATTGTGTGTATTGATCATGATTATTTAATGCTTCCTAATTTCCAGAGTGTAAGGGATCAACAGATGACTTATCTAGCACAAGAAACTAACGTATCCTTTTAGATCATGTTGAAAATTAAGCATTTTTTCAAGGAGTATATTTGAATTCAAGCATTTTCCTAACCTTGAAAATATAACTGTTAAAATTAAACATTTTCCAAACTTTCAAGACTTTGTACAAACCCTGCAAGTGAAGTCACTATAAGCAAAACACATTTTGGAGTGGAGGGGAACTCTAACCAAATAGTTTCAGTTGCCTAAACTTAACTATACCTTCGGCACGAATATGATCTTTCCCTCAACTTAAAAGATGTTGTTTTGATGCATGTGGGTTGTCATGAAACCAATACATCTACAACGAGGCAGAGCTGAATGTGACCCTGGATCGCTTGTAACTGATCTGCGTGATTCTAAATAAACCAAACACAAGGGCAAGTGTCTGCTCTGGGTTAGAGCAAAGCAACCTGGAGACGTACCTTCAACAACATATTATTCCTTGTGACATTGACTCGAAATTAGTTAAACAAATGTGTCACTAAACAACAATGTGTTCACTCCAGTTGAAACAAAAGTTTGTAATCTGTATTTGTAATTAATCAGCTTTTTTTTTCTGTAACACTGTTGTCATTGTGTCAGCCAAGGTCTTCAGTTCCCAGCTATCCTTTACCAGAGGCTGACGGGGCGGGACAGGACAGGAGAGGGGAGCGTGCTAAGGAAAGTGATCCGCCACTACAGAGAGGAGAGGAAAGCAGTGAATACCATCAGTCAGTTGAGTGTAAAGTTATACCTGCAGGGCTGGTCTACCGACAGCGGAGGTGAAAGGACACATCAGCTAAACGTATACAATGCAACTCACTGATACCAATGCCAACTTTGAAACATTCAATTACAGACAACTGTCTGGTTCAGGTTGACTGAGTGACGCCGTAACAGAGGAGATAAAAAAAATAAATAAATACTGCTTACCCAATTACAATACACATCCTCTACCCACTAGCTGTGTCTAGCCATGCAAGTTTTATTGTTTTTATGTGCTGAGGATTTAAAGTATCCTACTCTCACATGTCTGCTGCCATCCCAGCTGATACCAAGCCAGACCAACTCTGTGGCAAAGAATAGGGGAGATGTTTTCATGTGTAAACAGTGATTTGTGGCAGTGGCAGTAAACACAACAAATGATAACTCTTGAGCTTTATCCTGACCTTCTCTTGACATAGTGGGGTTGACTAACTGTAACTTAACCATTCTAGATGGTGTTTACTCCCCCATGGCTACAGCTACATGCTAAGACTCTCAAACACCATCTCAAAGCTGCACAAATCCATATTTCTATATGAACAATGGGTCAAATGACTAATGTGAAAGAGCATTTTGGCATGTTTCAGCTCATTGTTCTGTTCTTTACCGTTTTGTTTGTCTCACCGCTCACATGAACCTTGTTTCTAGCAGAAGCAGGCAGCTGTTCTAAATGGAACAAGCTCCGATAGTCCCAGTGTACACTACCTGCCCAGCACCAAACAGCAGACAAAGTTATCAACTTGCTGGTGAATATGATGGAGCATTTAGTAGCTAAAGAGCCAGATATTTTTCTCAGGAGTTAGTGGAGACCAAAACAGAGCAAAAAAGGAGTGAATATTGGGCTTAAATTTGTCGAAAGGCCAGAAACACGACTGCTAATGTTTCTAACAGGTTCACCACATCAAATTTATAAGATAATATGTCAGTGTTGTGTTTACAGCTTGTTCCACTGCCCCCAAGTGGCCAAAAAAAGGCAAAAACTGTTTTACGTAGGTGAGAAGTTAGCCTAGCAAAAACACATGTAGGTCACCCAGAATATAACTCCTTAAAGGGACACGCTCAGCCTTTAACACAGTAACAGGGACACTCACTTGAAAGACACGTTGCTGTTGAATTGTTTACATGTAATTTAGCATTGCAGTTTCCCTAAATGAAATTCCATTCACCTATTGTATTGGGGTGGAGGCAGATGTCTCGGTGACAAATATCACAAAAGCTGCACAAATTAAACCAAAACTAACTACGTGGCTAGAACATCACTGGAGGTAGCTGAGGAAATGTGTCTTTGTAATTTTGGGTGAAATGGCCTTTAAAAAAAAAAAAAAACGTTGTGACTCAGTATGTTTTCTTCAAGGAGCTGAAAGGCTGTACAAACAATATAAAACATCTCAACCTAAAGAAACTTATATACAATGTACAACTGAATTAGATAATAAATCTAAATATCGGTGTGAAACAATGTGTAGAAAACAGCCTGCCTCTTGCCAGGATACATAATTCCTCATGTAAAATCTTGTATTATCCCTGAACTTCTGTCTATCTGCGCTCCTCTCCCCTCTCCCTGCTGTGAACCAGATATTTGATACTATTAAATTATTCGCTTAAATATTACAGGAGACCGGAGGAAGAGGTTAGATCCACAGAGAGCTCTGCAGGGAAGTCACGTTTTACTGGCTGTTGGGAGTGTATGTGTGTGTGTACTTGTACAGCTATCTTTGTGAGAACCAATTTGAGTTTTAGACCTTGGGAGTGAGGACATTTTTGGAAAGTGAGGACATTTTGGACTGGTCCTCAATTTCAGAGAGACCTTCAAAGGGGCTATTTGAGGATTCAGACGTGGTTTTAAGGTTCAGGTTAGAATTAGGGTTAGGTTAGGGGCTAGGGAGTGCATTATGTCAATGAAGGTCCTCACAAGTATAGAAGTACAGGGTTGTGTGTGTGTGTGTGTACGTACAAGAGAAACAGTGAGGGAGGAGGGGAGACATTGAGGTGCATTTGTGAGTTTGGCGACTGCATGCGTGTGTGTGTATGCCATATGAAAATTGATTTACAGCCACTTTAAACACTTGCTATGACAAATGATTAATCGATAATCAAAATGGTTGCCGAGTCCACTTTCCGTTCGACTAAACGATTAATCGACTAATTGTTTCAATTGTATTTTTAAAACCAAAACTTGATGTTTTGGAAAAGTCTTTTAGTTTGATCGTTTTTAAAAGAAACTTTAAAATTCCTTCCTTACTTTTTTTTTTTATTACGATCAAGGAACGGGAGCTGTTTTAGACACAAATTTGTGCACCGTGACTTTCTGCTTATGAAACAAGAAAAGGGAAGAACGAGGAAGAACTGGAGCAGAGTGACAGTGAAGAACACCGAGCTGTACTTCAACACCCTCATTCACAGAGGAGGGATGTAGGTCACCTGTAATCAGACCACATATCAGTATCAGTGTGTGTTTGGGGGGGGTGGAGGTTACACAACCACACACAGACTCAGACATGATTGTTCTGACCCACTCGCCTGTTGAAGGGAAAAGGATCATCCCACCGCAGGGGGTTATGGGCTACAAAAGAAAGAAAGTACAAGATTGTAGCTAGAGCATGAAAGTGTGCCGTCAAGTGCATTTCAGTGGTGGTTCTGATACTGTACACCAGCCAAACGGCAACCCTAACCTTAATCCTAGCCTCTTTCTTCAACAACATGGAGTTCACTCCATGTTTACTTTAGCAAAATCCCATAATCAATTTACTATAATTGAATCAATTAATCTTATACAATTCCTTCAGTTAGATAAGATTGTCAATTTCAATTCAGGTTGTTTCAGAATGTATAATTATGAGTTCAGTCTTGTAATTTTAAATGAGTTGACTAAATGTCCAGCTGATCATTCACTTGGATCATACTAAATTGTTTGCAAATATTGTTAGCTTATTAGCATATACTTCCCAGCATGCACTGATTTGGATTGACACCAGAAAGCCTCCATTTGTTTTGTTTTTTTTGTAATTTGAAGAAAGTTACATGATGGAACCTTGTTACAGTATGTGTCCTTTTTTGTTTCTCAGATGAGTCACATGGTTTTCTCTCTCGCGCTCTCAAAGTTAATACAGTGATGAAAAGAAGTATCCACTTCAAACACTCTAGAAATGGAAACTGTCTTGATTTTGACAAAGATGAACATTTACTTTGTCAGCACATGAAAAAACTACAGCTCCCATGAAAATTTACCAGCACAAGTACTTGTGTCATCATAATTTGGTTTTATTAAAGAGTAAGATCCTTTTTTTTTTAACCAGAAACAGAAATCTTGCTCAAGGAAAAGTCTCGCTCTGAAATCTTGCGAGAGGTTGAGTAGTTGCAGGAAGACGACGGTGGAGAGAAGAGAAGAGTTTAACGAAATGGTCACTTCAAATATCAATCTGAGCCTGTCAGTGGCAACAACAAGCACTTTTAGTGGACGTACTTTTCATGGCCGATATTGCCCCAAAGGATTATGTTGCAGCCACTGCAGCCCATCGCAGATGCCGGCTGAGGCGATCTACTGGACCAATTCCAAAACCTTTGGTAACCATTAGTCATTTAGACCCCAAAATTTGTAAAAATAGGACCCAGGTTTAAAAATACCAGAGTTTCCCTTTAAGATGACATTTAAAATGTTATCAGAATGTTGCCTTGAAATTTTTGAGGGGTATTTTTTCACTTTCATGTTTACAGTGGGTGTACCAAGTTGGCCACCAGCACAACTGGCTGACACTTGTTTGTTTTTTCAGTGAGGATTTCAGTTATGCAGCCTAGAAAGCAGTAAATACAGCAGTTAGAGTTGTATAATAGAGTAGTCTCGTGCATAAAGCCAATTACAGACCCTGACTTAGACACTTTGTCAGCACCATTACACTGGAACCAAAGACAGAAAATAAAAAATCCTGCCAGAGGGAAACCAAAGCCACCACAAGCGTGCAGAGCTGCCTACAGTCAGGACTGCTAAAGATAGACTAAATACCAAAAACAGACCCCAACCAGCCTCATCACCCAGTCCAGACTAAAACTCACATTAGCATCCTCATATCAATTTAAATCAAATCAAGCTGCTGCTGACTATTTGCAATTCTTCTTGCAGTCCAGACAAATACCAACCAACTGCACTCCCAGACCATTTCAGACCATTTCAAATTCAGTTTGTCATATTGTAAACTGCTCAGCTGCGAGAATAAATCATCTCTAGGCTGACAATACTGACAAGAACCACTGTTTGTCCTATTTCTCCCAATAAAGAAAATCTCTGAACAATAAATGTAATTTGTCAGGAACAGTATTTGACACGCCCCTGTTTGTGTGCCAGCACAGGACTAAACCCAAACCATCTTTTAGTCAGTAGTTGTTTGTCTTAGTGTTTGTGGTCATATTAGTTGTACAAAAACATCAACGGCTTCCAAACCCAACCCCTCACATTTCAGGTTTCTTTCTCACAGTGGAGTTTTATTGCTGTCTGAAGATAAAAACAACATGTCTGATCTGCTGATTTCCTGTTTACTCTGTATTTGATTGGTTTCGTATCAGCGGGGGGAAAATATGACTGTTCCAAACCAAAATCCACACACCAGATTCCTTTTTCGCATGCAAGCTGCCGTTTGGGGTTGGATAAATCCTGCATTTGCACAAAAATTCCCAACTATAACTTATAGAGTTGCTCAAATGTTAACTGAATCTGACAAGACGTAAAACTCAGCACCTGTTTTTCCTCTCATGCTTCTGTAACCACCACAGAAAGTTCTGATGAATTGATACAGATCAAATGCTAATTAAAGCCAACTCATCCAAACCCGATAGAAAGCACCCAAGGAGCTCGTACCTCTGCTGAGGCTGTGTGATCCTCTAAAAGTCATTCTGAAAGTAATAGAAAATGCTTTTAATTTTTTTTATCTGCATCTGGTCCAGACAATCATGGGATAATCATTCAGCAAGGTGAAATTCCCCCCAAAAGTTGTGAAATCTTTCAAAACTGCCCAATCTTGCAACATCAGAAAATACTGATTCCTGCATCCACACCAAAATCTTATTACTTGCTGCTTTGTTCATGACTGAACATTTCACAAACTTGAATAGAAATCTGTTGACAAATTCTCGATACTTGCACATAACAACCCTGTCTTCTAGAAATTACATCTGTAAACTAATTTGAACAGCAAATACGTTTTGCTGCTTGAATTACATTTTTTTTATCAACATGAGGAAACATTAATAGAATTATCTGCCCAACCCAGTCTCAAAGAAATGACTTCATATAGTGATAATATTGTTTTCCTAATTACGCTGTGGTGGCACACACAAACACTGGCCGGATTATTTTTCACAGGCAGCATATTTACGAGGGATTGAATCGCTACATATATGCACTGCACAGAAGTCGTAGGGAGGTGGTCGGGGTCAATGGTGAGCAGCAATCAACATTTTGCAACTTGTCAGATACATTAATTGCCAGCCTTTCATCATTACGTCAATAGAAAATGTAATCAGCAGCTTTAAGTTTCCCCCAAAACATATTGTTGCAGATATCAAAATTGAAGAAAATGTTGATATTGAATGACTACGTTAACAGACGTTCCATTTTTTTCATTTTCCTGATATCAGTTCTTGCAATACAATATCTGCTCAGAGCAACTAAAGGATGAAATCCACCAAAACGTATTAATATGCAAATTATTTGCTTGCTGTCACTCCATTGCTATTAAACATTTGGTACATTACTCCATTATAATAAGATGGGAAAAAAAATGTATACATGAATAAATAAATGTATTTTAATATTGTATTGTGTAATGTATTAATATCATGTATTCAAAATTCAAATACAGGAAGTATATATGGTCAGAAAAGTGATTAGATTGGGCTTTTAAAGAATGAGTGGGACTTTAAACCCAAGCCAATCATCCGTCTATGCTAATTGTAAGTACTGTAGCTGGATCAATTCTGCATGAAAATATGACTCCTGCCAAAATTTCAAGTAAACAAATGCCTGAGGCGAGAGCTCATTATGGCTTCTATTACATAAGAGAAAATTCCGCGGCGCATTAGCTTTCCCGGCATTTCTTTAAAAATTTTGTTCACTCTTGTGCAAATGAGTTTGTGACGTCCAGTGCAAATTTCATAGTGCCGGTTAAAGAGGATTTTGAAGGCAGGGTGGTAACAGAAAAGTCAAATCAGTTTTCTTCATGGATTGCAGGCGTTGCCGGTCAGGTGGGAGTTGAGGTAATTTGTGCAACAAAACACTGAAATAATATATTTTTCATACGTTCATTCTCTCCAGCATAAATACATCTGTCCATTGGCCGTCTCTGCTCTGTCAAGGTGTTGAGTTTATTTGTATAGCACCTTTCATCACCAAGGCAATTCAGGGTGCTTTACATAAGACATGAAATGCATTACACAAGGCAATAAAAACAAGCTAAAATAGAATAAAACAGGAAAATAAAAATGATTAAATGAATAAATAGTGCAAAATTTTGTTTAATACTATTACTAATACTACTACAGCTTCTCCTTAAATCTAACAGCAGACTATTTCAACAGCCAGCAGGTGAACACACAGGCAGTTAATGGAGATGGATAAACATATCACAGAGGTGTCACAGAAACAGACACGCTCTCTGTGTTTAAAGTCTGCCTCAGCAGCCGGCTGCTAAAATAGTGAAAGGGTTCATGATGGAGGGGAACTCCAGAATCAGACAGGTGGATACGTTTACTTTGTAGCTCTGATGATCCAGGTTCAATTCCTGTGTTCAACTGTTTTTCTATGGTGCAGGCAAAATGCCAGAAGTTAGACTACTGTCGAAGTCGACAACCGATTTAGTCACGGGTAAGACGGCGGTGGTAAATGAGAGACCATCAGGATCTCTTCCTTATCACTCTCCGAGGCGATCTACCCACTCTCTGAGCTAGGCTGTTCATTCGCCAAGCCAGGTAGTTCACACGCCTACCTCAGCAACCCACTAGATGTAACTGACTTAGCTCGTCACTAGCATGCGGGTCTAGCCAAGCGGGTCGCCCGCATTCTCAGGCTACTCCAACTATGAGCTATTTAAAGGCACATTTGTAAGGGATTCTGTTTAGAACATGCAGATGTAAAAGGTCCCAGTGTTACTGCATCTTAAGGCAATGGCTTCAGCTTTCAGTCATGATGGCAGCCACTAGCCAGCATTACCTACTGGAAAACATGTCCGATCTCTAGCACAGGATCCAAAAATGCAAGGGAAGGCTATTCTTCTTATTCGTTTCCTAACTTCATGTTCAACTCATCATATAGTCATCATCAAGGGGTTTTAGTGACATGGGTTATGTGGCTGGCTCTCCTTTGGTGCCTGGAAGTTTTGTAGCAGCAAACTGTTCCAATAAAAAAAAGGAAATAACCAACAGAAACCAGCTGTGTTTAAATCAAGCTACATTCACCTGCTGCAGCAAATAAACAGACTTTTGATGATGTGATTTGTTGTCGCGAGCACTTTCTTGCATTATGTGTGCAAGGTGAGGTTTTTCCTTTCACTCTTGGCTGGGAATCCAGGGTCAAATTTCTTGCAAAGCCACTGCTGGTTATTTGCTTTATATTAAAAATGCAATACAAATTAGATTAATGCTGATACTAAACACTGGAAGACAGGGCTTTGCTGGTCACCTCAGCCAAATCAGGTGGTTGCACATTTTGTCTTAGATTTTCCCATTGTGGTCAGGTGATTTTGCTTAGAGGTAAATCAGTGCACGGGTTCAGGATGTCCCTCTGCAAAATGGGTCACCGAGCAGTGTCCGTCTGTCTGTCTGTTACATATGTTTCTGATATCTCCGTGGTTAGTGGTTAGACAGATATTTCTTTCTTCCTGCATTCATGTACCTTTCATTTTTCTCTTATCCTTCCACTTCATACTCCTTCCTTCACCTAATCACTTCCATTCATTCCTCCACTGTCTCTCAGTGCCTCTTGTTGTGCTCCTTCCTTCCTCACCTCCCTTTCTGTCCTCCCTAATTATGATCTATCATCACTGATGCTGCCTGAGCCCACATATGCAAGTGCACATTAACCTGAAGCTAATAAATTAATGTTATTATAAGTTATGTCAGCAATAAAAAAAAGGGAAGCACTAAGATAGATTAAGAGGTCATGGAGGAAAAGAAGAGGTAATGGATGAAAGGCATTCTAGAGCTTAGTTTTCCTGACTATCCTCCTCTCTGATCTCTCCTCTCGTCCATGCCCTCCTCCTCCTCCTGGTCTGTGTGGTGAACCACATGGTTAACTGTGGTCCAAGCCTCAACGGCTGTTTTTCGTAGACCTTGTGGCGGCACAATAACACCCTGGGTGGCCAGTTGCCACAAAGCTCCGCAGTAAAAACAGCTCCATCAACCAGCTGCTAAATATTCCAGAAAATTCTGTGACCACTTTAGGTTAGGGTTAAATCAGACAATTTAAGAAGAAAACATATCCGTGCCCATATAGCGGAGTGGTTGAATCCCTGAGGAACAACACATTATGCCGTTTAAGATCTAATTCCATCTAAACGTTCCTCTTTTATACATAAAACATGGACATTAAGAATCAGTTTAACTGTTGAAATTACATGATCAAAAAGGTCCACTTTGTTCTGGAACAATCTGGCAAAAGTTTCTTTAAAAGTCATTCAAGAAAAAAAACAAGACAGTTTGATGATTGTTTACCAGAAAAATCCAAATACTATATAAAAACCACAAGACCAAGAAAAGAGAGAAAGGTTAGATTTGTACTTTGCTTTGTGATCAAAAAGTCATAACAAAAAAATACCAAGGCACACTGCTTTGCAAAAATTAGAAAGCCAATAAATGGCCGTCAAAAAAAACATCATCCTCATTCTTGATGGGATTTGTGAGCACAGTTTCATGACTGTATAATATTCCTCATTAATTTAAGAGTGCTGGAAACTCTAATTTATTTTATTTTAAAAGATCACGTCAAGTAGTTGACATATGTGAGAATAGTTGTTTAACTCTGCGAAATATCGTTTACTGAGACCAAAGCAGAGGAGACACGGAGTCAGCCTCAAAAATGAAGAAAACAACAACAACAACACAGAGAATTGCTTAACTTATTCTGCTTATGTTTCTGGCTGTAATTCACATTTCGTCCGCAGATCTATGGCGGACCAAACTTTACTGTGAATCTTGTGACACATCCATGTTTTTTGCCTGCTGTGCTTTGTCTTAACTGACCAAAATCGAGTCAATTATGGTCAATTTAGAAAAAGAGCGAGGGTCATGAAATTGTGCGTTTGTGGAGAAGGCTGGCAGAGCAGAAACAGTATAAATGAGTTTTTCATTTTGATCAAATATGTGAACTGGCTCAAATCTCCAACTGCACATGTACACACATTTAGTGTTGGCACTATAGAAACTATTACCAACATACAAATAAAAAAAGATTAAGAAGCATTTTGCTCAAATCCTTTTGCTAAACCCCAACCAGCACGTTTGTGAGCTGCAGTCAGCTGCAGGGAATGTAGTGTACAGTGTGCTGCATAGACTGCTGCATAGACAAAGTAGACAGAAATGAAAATGTCAGCCTTTGCCTGTCTGAGGATTTCTTGTTTGGTAAAATTAGATGTTTTTGCATGCTTCACTTTCTTAAGTGGGTTAGCCTTTGTGCCCACATTGTGTGGTCGCTTGCTGCCGGGAACTGTTAAGATGAATTTACACACACACACACACATCTGGATCTTTTATATTTTGAATTTCATTTTAACAACTTTGGAAAATTAGATTTTTACCTCGAAACCCAAAAGGGTTGTAGACTAGAAAATTAGGAAAAAGTTATTGAAATGCTTGCACTCTGGAAGATGAACAAGTCTAACAATTATATCTCAGCTCTAGCACATGCCCATTTATTCTCCTCTTTTTCCCCCTCTCTTTTTGAAAAAGCCTGTAGTTTACTTTATGATGATCATTTTTCAAAGTAACCTCAGGTTGGGAACTTACTACTCTACAGATTAGTATTTAATGAAGTGATATAATTAGTGTGCACTTATTGATTTCTATTGGCAGTAGTTTTGACTGTAGTTAAGCTTAACCTTGGGTAGATTTTACATTTCTTCTCTTGTAAAAATCCACCTCTTAAGCATGTAAATGTTTCTCACTCAACAAGCCCTCTGCACTTCAAGAACATCATACTAATTACTGCTTTACCTCTGAATGCAAACGTGTATCATTTTGAGCCATTTGTTTTTTTTCCTGCAACATCACCTTTGTCTGTATTTACCTCTGTCTATCTGTATCATCTGCCTCATAAATTCATCTGTATTTTACACCTAGAGTGGCCTGAAGGTGTACAGCAACAGGTGATTTTGTGCACATAAAAAGTGAAGATAGGATAGAACGTCTGTCATCAGGCAACACAGACAAATAAACTCAAAATATGAAACGTTTTAAAGAGGAAGTCCAGTATGTGTTTAGTCTCCCCCTCAGCTCATTAAAACCTGTCAGTCGTCTTGATGAGCTCGTCTCTCCTGAGAGCTGCTGTCCATAATGCCTCCACAGGTGTGAAAGAAACAGATGGTGATCGTGCAGCTGATCTGGTACTGATGTTCACCATATTTCTAAATATTTTGCTTTTTTTCATCCTTCCGTCCTCCAGAGAAATCCACAAAGGCAAATAAAGATTGAAGAAACAAATATTTGAGTAAAAACTTTTGTGACTGAAAGTTTTAGGAATATGTCAGGACGCATTGGGGGAAATACATGGGACTCATGTGCTGCATGCATTGAAACAAATATATAGCCACAATAACAATATAACAAACTTGATGTATTTCTTTGTAAAAGGACACAAATTGCACACAAGGAGTGCACCGACATCTCTACATGAACATGTAGACTACAGCCAACCTACAACATGTGTCTTACTCTGGCCACTTCATACCAGACTCAGGACAAGATTATGACAAATTATGACAAATCGTGATACAAGACAAAAACTATGGTTTGTGTAAATATGCAGATGTTATGGCCACTGTAAATGTGACATGACTGGAGATTTGACATAGCTGGACCATGGCATTGCTCTCCTGGGTCCTTCAGTAAAACAAAAGAACTGATTATCTGTTCCAAAACAGGACTATTCCACTCACTCCACCATAATCAATGGTCAACCAGATGAAACTTGGGAATATCCCTCAATAGTAAACTAAGAATTTTGATTATGTTGATTATAAGACATTTCTATTAAACATGTATCTGCTCAAATGACTGAGGAGTAAATCAGCAAAATATACAAGTACTCTCTAAATCTGAGAAGTAACCTAAATGGTAAGTACAGGAGCCACGCACCACCAAGTGAGGTGCTTGGCGGATGTTTGAGGTCACTCCTTTAAACTTGATTGATTGATTGCACAAAGCACTTGACAACAGGAGGACCGGGGTTCATATCCTGTCTCACATTTCAATATGGTGTTTACTTTTTCAATATTTAATCAAGACCACAGTCGTTCCCTAAATCAAGTGTAATTTGTCCAAAAATAACCATAAACAGCTGTATAGCTGATACTGTGGCAAAGACAGATAATGCATTATAATACAGATACAGTCTAATATTCTACTTTTGTTGTTTTAATTTAAAAACTGTTGCATATTGTTGCTCACACACACACACCAAGCTCTGTGTCTTGAAATGTCCGTCCTCATGTGGGTGGTGTCAGCAAGCACCAACCACAAGACTTGACCAGTTCCCAAAAACATGTTTTTATTTTTTGCACGCTGAAATAACTCCTGTCCACTGGTCCCTAAAAATTACAGCATACATGACATTGTCCCAGGCATTGTCCTGTAACAGACTGTTACAAAAACCCTTTGAGTCAAACAAAGGGTCCGGTGGGAAGCCAGCAGCGTGAGACTAACTCCTCCAGACACGTACAGTATTGTTGCCGTGGTCATAACAAACCAGGAGCTGTGTATGTTAACAAGCTCGGACATGCTAACCACACCACATGCTGCTGCTTCCTTGTCTGCCTGTTGCTGTTGTCATGTGAAAGCCTCGTAACAGCACTTGTGGTCATCTTGATGTTTCACAATTCACAATCCCGCAAGATTAATTAAAAAAAATGTGCTGCCTTAAAGCTGTAAGCAAGGTTTTGGAGATACAAGGTTCGTCATCTGACAATAAGGACAGGGAGAGGGAAATGCGACCAGACAGGAGAAAGTGACATGAATAGCCAGGACACCGGGTGCCTTTGCAGATGAGGGTGTGTACCATGTAACGGCCACATTATTAGTCCAATGGCCAGTGAGCTGTTAAATAAACATTTTGTCTTCCTTCTCTCTCCTATTTTCTCATGTCTTTTTTTAAATGCAAACAGTTTTAGAACCTCTGTACAGACTGGATTAATATTTCTGGGTCAGTACTTTTTTTGCTTTGCTCTTAAGAGATTTTAGTGAAATGCTCCCATGGTAAAGGTCAAAATGTATTCTCTAATTCACTGAGGACACAATTTTAGATTTTAATTGCAGACCACATTACTGCCACTTGCAACATTTTTATCAGAAAAACTTCACACAAAATGAATCTCACACGGATACTTTGCCACAGATTATTTACTTTTTATATTCATGTTCTGGGATTTTATTTGAATGTCAAAATTCCAATTCTCACTGAGGATGGTGGGGGGTGGAGCATGTCCTCCTAACAAAATCCTAATTACAGTAACTCCAATATTGCATGAATGCAGCATTAGCTCCATCTGTGATTTGAGCACTCCCTAAATTACTCCGTGACTCCATACGTTAAATCGCGTCATGATTCGAATCATGGAGTAACCAACGGTCACGGTACCGAGGTCACTTGACGCGAGTTTTTTTAATACTGTGGTCATTTGCCATCACCACAAGTGGACCCATGAAGATGAGAAGATTGATCCCTCTCATGTCTGTACGGTAAATTTGAAGCTACCGCCACCAGCCAGTTAGCTTAGCTTAGTTGATAGATAAATTGGAAACAGGGCAAAAGCGATGAGCGTAATTCCCCAAAATGGCAAATTATTCCTTTAAAATTGTTAATAGTTGTAATTATTGTTTGTTTAAAAAGGAAAAAATAAAAACTATGTCGATGTTTGTGTCAACACAAAAAGTGAGGAATTTTCAGATTGACTTTAAACAATCCGAAATGCCTGCATTGACAAATTGTGTAATCTCAAATGCAAAGAGAAATCTCAGTACAGAGTACAGAGTAAGGTATAAGCAATACAATCAACAACAAATTATAAAATCGATTAATTGTTCAGCTGGCTCTCATCCTCTGGCCTGGTTGGACATGTTTTGTATACAGCTAAATGATCCTCCATTATAGCACCAGGTGAGTGTTGCTAAGAAATTATGATGTAACTGCAAAGCATCTCCTGCCCAGCAGAGTCACAGATTATTGCCTTTGTTTTTGCATTCACGTGTTGCCACGTGTGCACGCTCTTCTTTCCATGTGACCTTTTTTTGTCATTTGAATTTCTCTGAGGCCTCCATGTTCTCTGAGGCCTCCATGTTCTCTGAGGCCTCCATGACCTCACCATACCTCCTGTCCACACAGGTGACTTAAACCACACACACATACACAGACAGAGGACCCAGGTGTGTGTGTGTGAGAGGGTATATGGTATGTAAACCAGCTTTACCATCACTTATGTAATACACCTGTTCAACTTGCAGCTCCTGTAAACTGTACCACTGCAGTATGCAGCTGCAGTCTTTTACTGCAGCAAACATTGTTTGCTAACAAGTTTAATCACACCTAAACAAAGTGTGCAGGGTTTATAGCTACTTTTTAATTAAAGTTTCATTAATTTCAGATTTGATTTATGTTGAATTTCCCATAATGACGGCTTTGCAGTCACCTGACTCACATTTATTGTACATTATGATTATGATGTGCTGCCTCATACTACTAATAAAAACTTTGACATGGCAAAAAAATGTTTTGACATTGACTTAGACTAATGATTAGCAGAGTCATTTAAAAACACGTAACTTACCCAGGAGTTATGATCCTCTACAAGGCCCTGAGTGTTTGGCCCATGGAGCAAGAGTCACTGCAATACTGTGAAGCCTCCCAGCACAGAAAGATGAAGGCTCATCATCGCACCGAGGAGCAGCCAAGAAATCCAAACTCCCAATCGGCTAACAAGGACGTAGCCACTGTTAGGAACCTCGCTCTACAGCACTAAAACTATCTTTACCACCAGCAGCCGTAAAGTTTTGCAAAACGCACCCACCACGCAGAACTGAGAGAATGGTGAGCTTGGCTGTGCATGAGCCCCATAATGTACACTAAGCACCGGTCCCCAGGAACAGAGACCAGATGCTCAGCTCTGCAGCTCTCTTTACTTTCACAGAGTCCCTGACAAAGTCCTGATTAGACACAGGTGTAATCATTTGCTCTAATGAGCCTATACTCAGTTCTTGTTAAGTCTTTGAATCAACCCATCAAACTGGGGTTAATATGGTGAGGTGCAATTGTGGTGAATGTTTAGCAGCTCTGTAAAGGACCATTCCACTGTTTTTGCAAGCTTTATCTCCTTGACTACAAATCGTATTATTTATGCAACTATTATTTTCTTATTGGCAAAAAAATACTCTAAAAAATAGAAAAATGGACTTCACTTATATATATATAGGACTTTATGACCTTAATGGTTCCCAAAGTGCTTTTACAGATTGGTCTCATTCACCCATTCACACACTGATGGCGACAGAGCTCCCATGCAAGGTGCAGCTCAGGGTTCAGTTTCTTACCCAAGGACACTTCGACATGTGAACCTCCAACCCTGGGATTAATGGACAGAATAAAAACTGTAGAGTTTCAGATTTTCAATATATTTTTCCAATCATTGGTTGCCATTAATATAACACCAATATGTTTTGGCAGTTACATTTTTGTAACTGTCACGTGAAAAATGAACGAAAGACTAACGAACGAACGACCCAAACCAGTCAGCTATTGTTGCGCAGGCGCGGCCAGAATGAGCGAATGACTCTCTGAGACAACTCGTTACTACTTGTTCATATCAAAGAGTCGTTCAAAATGAAAGATTCCTTCATGAACGACACATCACTAACAGGGAGAAGGTGCAAACTCCACAGAGAAAGGCCCCAGCCAACCGGTGGGTCCGTACCCAGAACCCTCTTGCTATGAGGCGAGTAACAACATGTATTCTCAAAATCAAATGATGGTCTTTGTAAACTTTCTTAATATGTGATAACAATGTTGATTTAAAATGGTATCAGAGCAAACAGTCATTATTTTGTTAGGGCAAAATCACATCTTCCTCTCACAGAAAATGACTAACAAGAAGGCAGTTGAAGTCAGATTGAATAACACAGCGGTAAATTGCCATTCAGTCTAAATTATCAGGATAAAATAAAAATGAAAAAAACCCCAGAGAGAGGTAACCTAATAAACAAACAGAGAGGAAGAATACAATTAGTGCTGTATTAAATTGTTCTTATGACTTCACGCTGGTGAAAACAGGATCTCTAATATAGAGTACACATGCATCATAACTTCAGCAGCACATATACATACACACACATAAGTTCAGGGCATTTTTAGAACATTTGGTCTCCCATGAGTCACTGCTGCCCCTCAGCTGAATGACTACATCAAAATGAACACACGAATCATCACACGGCCATATGAAGTCACGTTATGCAGGCACATGTAACAGCAGCAGGGCTGACTCATATTCTCAGTCACATTAAAAACCTGCAAATAATCTGATACAAAAATATCTTGTCTGTTATTATGAACATCACAAAATGTCAAGGCATATGGAGTAACCTCTGGGTTTTCAAAAGTTTGAAATTATTGGGGAGATGTAAAGGAATGTGTAGTGAAGTACACGAGTGAAAAAACTTCAAGTTGAAATGACGAGAGGATTAAATCTTATTAGGAAGAAATTGGATTATTTAATATGTTTTACAGTGTGCGGAGTAATTGTAGAAAGTGCAACAAATAGAAACTGCAAGAAGCTCCATTTGAGTGGTGAAACTCTGAGGAGTAAACAATATAAAAATGAGGCTGCCGTGTCCTCTACGTCCTGCTGACTGTGCCAGTAGTCAATTTCAGAGGAATTCAGACTCATTAGCCTCTGAAGCCTTCATTACTGCATAATAACAGAGAGGAGAGACAGCTGTGGCAGTAGCTTAAGAGGTTAGAGAAGCTGGCGTCTGACCAAAAGGTTGTTGGTTTAAATCCTGAGGCCTGCAGGGGTAATCTGTTTGGGAAAAGGGATCGACAAACGTCTTTTATTTCCATCAGCAGCTACAGTTAAAGTAAAGACATGTAAGTCCTAACTGCTCCAGGGGAGCTGCTGCAGGAGACTGTGGTCACACTGGGCAGCTCTCAGGTATGAACGTCTGGAGTCACCGCAAAAGCCTCTCTTTGGATCTGAATAAATCTCACACAATGTTACGAAATGAGCAAGAACCCAGATTACATGTTGATCATGAGGATTTTATTTCTGATATTATTATATAATACTGTATATAATATTCTTCATTCCTCTGTCATGGAAAGATTACATGACAAAGCCACAAATTAACACAACCTGTTTTCACATACATGAAACTTTTAGCTAACAGTATGGTTTCGGCAATAACTAAACTGCTCTGGCTATGTTTGAAAATGGTTTTGGTCAGTGATTAATTTCAGTGTTTGTAGTGTTCGAGAAAAGTGTCAAACGCTTGAATAACACAAATGCATGCAAGGAATATTGTAATAGAATATCTGGATTGCGTAATGACCAATTTACTCGGAACGAACGTCATTTTATTTTATGTTATTTTCATCTAAACTTTAAGACAAAGTGGCACTACGAATTCACATTCATAAAAACACACACACACACACACACACACACAGCAGTGCCTGGGTGTCTGCTCTTGGACTCAGCAGGCAGATCTGCGCTGGCATCATAAAACGGTTGTGGCATCTTGGTATTTTCTTGCCATCTGTCCTGCTCTCTTGTATAACAGATCCCTCTGGGCTGTTATTTTCAACTTCTACAATGGGTCACTTGTTGGAGAAAAAGGACACAGGGCATTAATTTGTTTAATCACAATAATTGAAATTCTTGGCTCTGCATCTCAGTCAGATTCCAAACAAATAAGTTGTCAGTGTGGATGTCCTGCCTACATGTCTACTCTCTGTTTATGCTGTACTCGCTGTGCAGTCATCGTCAGCTGGATGGTAAATAACAGAATAGTTCTGGCTCCCAGCAGGCTATCACCACGCATCAAGCATTTGAGGGAACATCCACAGAAATGTGTTTTTCTTCTGATCCTTAACCTTTTTGAGTGAAATAAAAAATATAAAAGGTACAGATTCCAGGGAACAATATGAAGGACCGTGAAGTGGGACTGGGACAATTTCAGGCTCACTTGATTTTTTAAAACCTGAATGCTACAAATTTCCCTTTTTTAAAACAACACATTTAGCAGCATGTTTTTAAAAGTTTTGATTTCTTTAAATAGATCTTCATATTTGTTTTTATTGATATATTTTTATGGCAGACCAGACGTTTAAAATGTGCCTCTACAAATTAAAATCCATCACTTTTTGTGTCTTTCCTGATAAACCAGACCTAATCCTGTCCATGCTTCAATATGTTATTTGTTATCTTTCTAACTGAAAAGCGTCTTTAATCATTATAGGCCGGGAAGATATTTTGTTGTTACGGATAAAATGATCCGTCCACGTGTTTCACGTTCAGTAAAGACAGTAATAAGTTGTTGATGACAGTGATAACAGTGTGCAGCCCAGTGGTTCCTGTGGTTCGCTGTGCCGCTGCTGTCTGATTTACAGCCGGAGTGTTTAGAAGACCTCAGAGACAGTAATCTTGGTAAACTCCCAATAAAAGGCAAGAAAGGCAAGCATGTTGTGTTATTAAAGCTAAGCTGAAGGCCACATTTTACTCAATACTTCCATGTACCTTGTTGTGTTGGCTACTCTGAGGTTACTATACAATAGAAAAGTAACGCACACCAGGGTTATAGAGAGGTGCTGATCACTGGAAGTAGACTTGACATAAGGAAAAAAGTGTCGCACACTCTGGCTCCATATGCATTTCTCTGTTATTCAGATGATGTTTCGGCCCTCGGGCCTTCTTCAAGATCAGCAGTCAAAGTAGAACACAGGCACTGGTACGTTAAATAGGCCACACCCTGGTAACAAATCTGATGGTGATTAGATAATCATGGTCCACCATTAGAGTGAGAAAAGACAGTCAAGAGGCCTTCGGCAAATCAAAACTTAAAACAAACAGTGGACAGGAACTACAGCCAATCAAATTACTTCAAACAAAGTGACAACTATGTCTCATACCACATATAGAGATTCAAGTTTTACATACAATTTTTAGCTTCAAAAATGTTACAAAATACCTTAATTTTGAATAGATTTCTAATATACAGATATACAGAAAATGTGAGACATCAGCTCTAGATGAACATCATAAATGCCCTTGTCTAAATATCCAATAAATAGAGGTACATTACAGAAAACACAAGTCATAATCTATATTCAATCCATGAGGTGACGGGGTTCTCAAAAGGTGGATCCAAGAGTGTTCCCTCCTGGAAAGTAAAACATCCGAATTACCTCCTCTTGGGGGGAGTGATACCTTCTCAATCCCGATAAATCTTAGATAGGAAATGGATCTCTTTACCTGTGTGAGGATGTTTAAAACTGTTACAGCGGTAACGACACTGACTACAACTACAACTACAATGGCGGTTGCCCTCAGGGATAGGTGCTAAAGTAGCTTGAGCTGGTACTAATTGAGGAGGAGGTCAATATGAGTGTACCAGGTGGTCTCTCAGGTTTTTATCTCTTTTATATACCATTAGAAGTTGTTCTTTGAAAGTTACTGACATGATTTAAACGTTACTGGAAGTAAGAGGATGCTGCTGTTGCTGCTCTTTTCATGCCAAAGAAACACTTTTAAACAAACGCAAATCTCAGTCATTTTATTGTTGCGGCTTGTCCATGCACACTCATTTTAAAAGTGTCACGCAGTCATGCAAACAAAAACACAACTGTGCCCACATTTGCATATACACTTTGTTTCAGTTGATGATCCTACAGCGAAACCTGACATGTTCACTAGCTTCTGGAAAGCCAACATGTTATTACAAGACTCTTGTATTCTGGTTTTCTACCTCACCAGAGTGATCCATCACGAAAAGATTTGTGGATGTTGTGTTCCTCAACGTTCTGGCTGTAAGAAAATACTGTATCTTTCCTGGCACTACTGGTAATGTTTGGTTAGAGTGTGAATTTGGCTTGTTTTCCCACTGGCTTCGTTTTTTGAGTCCAAACCTGAGTTTGGCAGCCTGTCACACAAACCATACGATCCTTCACATTTGTTTGCTGTTCTCAATGTGGTACACACACGTAACCAAAGTGCAGCTGTGTATGACCATTGCCAGCAGACAAGTTTTGCGAACATTTTGATGCACACAAGGCAAATTTAGTAAAATGTATGGTGATGTGTATTCCTTCTTGTGGATTCCAGTTGCTGTTTTTTATTATGAAAACAGAAGAAACTATTTGGGTGAAGAGCACAAATTTTGTTACATTTTTTCCTTCTGCAAAAAACGGCTCAAAAGGCTGGACCCAAGCGCAAAACACAGACAGGTCAGGTAGGTTTAACAAGAGCTTATTTCCAGAGATGAGTTCGTGGGCTGTGGAAGGGGATCCAGGGCTGGGCTGCGGGACTGGCAGGTGAGGGCTGAGCGGCAGTGGCAGAGGAGACCTCTGGGGAAAGTCCCAAGGCTGCAACCAGAGGAGTTTCTACAGGAAAACAGAATTCGGTTCCAGGTATGGCAAGCCACAGGGAAGCTGGCAAACAGGGCTGGAGCAGATGATCCTGTCCACAATAAAAAACGGTTAAAGGTGATGTCAAATGACACAAGGAAAGCACTAGATACTAGAGTGGCCGGGAGTGTACTACCACACGGGTTAGACAACAATCTGGCAGAGATGGACTGGATTGCCGGAGTTCTTAAGCTGTGGAGTTGATGAGCTGATGGAGAACAGGTGCGTGATTGCTTCTGAGCTGGAGGGCAATGATTGGTGGTATTGAGAACGGAGCCAGCAACTAGGAAGAGGGAAACAGGGAGAACCTGCCCACGCCCACAGACAAACACACAGACTGACATGACATACCTGACAGACAGAGGGAAGCAATAGAAACACCAGGGAAGGGGGAAACACAGGGGAAACACTAGGAAACACTAGAGGTGGAGGGAGCATCCATGACAAATTTAACCTCTTCTGTTTCCTTTCTTACTCACATGTAACAATACATGGACTTGCGCTCTCAGGAACAATTTCTTATGGCGTTTTCACACCTAACCTGTTTGGTTCGGTTAAAACGAACCCTGGTGCGTTTGCCCGGTTAGTGCGGTTTGTTTGGGCAGAGTGAACACAGTAACCAAACTCTGGAGCGGTTCGATTGTGGTGGGAATGTGATCCAACCTCGATCTGACCCAAACACCAGGTGTACTCCGCAAGTTTAAGCTCAACGGCTCCTGTAGCCAGGTGTGCTTTGCATTCTGGGATGCGGTAGAGCACACAAACTGTTTGTAGTAGCAGCAGCTAGCTGGAGAACGAACCAGCTATGTTTCTCTCACAGAAATATGCACTAGTCCAGAACACAGGACCTTTTTCCTGTATTTACTTTCTTGCTCCCGCTCCAGACACATCTGACCAATAAGCAGAGTGAACCTGGTTTGTAGTGATGCATTTTAGTTCGCTTGGATTTTGTGAAAAGAAACCGAACCAAGGGGAAAACACTGATTCGGATCGTATGGCCAAATGTTTAGGCAAACTGCTCCCAAACTTTTTCTGATGTTAAACTCAGACAAAACCAAAGTTATTGTACTTGGCCCTGAACACCTTCGAAACACATTATCTAAAGATATAGTTTCTCTAGATGGGATTGCCCTGGCCTCCAGCGACACCGTAAGGAATCTCGGAGTTATCTTTGATCAGGATATGTCCTTTAACTCCCACATAAAACAAACTTCAAGAACTGCTTTTTTTCACTTACGTAACATTGCAAAAATCAGGCACATCCTATCTCAAAAAGATGCAGAAAAACTAGTCCATGCATTTGTTACGTCTAGGTTGGACTATTGCAACTCTCTATTATCAGGCTGCCCCAATAAATCCCTTAAGACTCTCCAGCTGATTCAGAATGCTGCGGCACGTTTACTGACAAGAACCAGAAAAAGAGATCATATTTCTCCAACATTAGCTTCTCTACACTGGCTCCCTGTAAAATCCAGAATAGAATTTAAAATCCTTCTCCTCACCTTCAAAGCCCTAAATGGTCAGGCACCATCATATCTTAAAGAGCTCATAGTACCCTATTACCCCACTAGAGCACTTTGCTCCCAGAATGCAGGGTTCCATGTGGTGCCTAGAGTATCTAAAGTAGAATGGGAGCCAGAGCCCTCAGCTATCAAGCTCCTCTCCTGTGGAACCAGATCCCAGTTTGTGTACGGGAGGCGGACAACCTCCTCACATTTAAGAGTAGGCTTAAGACTTTCCTCTTTGATAAAGCTTATAGTAGGGCTGACTCAGGTGGCCCCTGAGCCCCCTTAGTTATGCTGCTATAGGCCTAGACTGCCGGGGGACTTCCTATGATGCACTGAGCTCCTTTCTCCTCCTCTTCCTCTCCATCTGTACGCTCTCATATCCCATCAATGCTTGTTATTAATTCAACTTCTTCCCGTAGTTGTGTGCTTTCTCTCCTCTCTCTCTCTCTCCCCTTCTGTTGCTTTCTGCAGGTATTTCTGCCTCCGGAGCTGTTGAGTCTGGATCTATGGTTGCGGCCACCTGCTGCCCCCGTGCTCCTGCTCTGTGGTGTGCCCTTAAAACAGGGAAAATAGTAACGGGGAAAGATGAAGAGACAAACATGCAGCTCTCGTCTTCACTCGTCTGTATTGAGTGAGGAAGAGGAGCGCGATCCCCCTACTGGAGCCCCGAGGCATTACCAACAGATCGACGAATAATTAACCCACACAGACAAGGATCTGTGTTACCTATCTGTGTTTGCATTACTGGCTGCACATTCTACAGTGACATATATAACAGTGAACAGCACTAATACACATATATACTATCTGTCACATCTGCACCCGCTGCTGCTATTGCTGTTGTTGCTGTTGTTATTAGTATTGCTATTATAATGTTGCTCTTAGTGTTGTTTCCGTTGGTGTTAACATCAATTCCATTACCATATCTATGCTGTATTGAGCTGCTGTATGTTCTCTTTCCTCCTGCTCTCTCTCTCCCGCTCCCCCCTTCCCCTTCAACCCAACCGGTCGAGGCAGATGACCGCCCACCTTGAGCCTGGTTCTGCTCGAGGTTTCTACCTGTTAAAAGGGAGTTTTTCCTTGCCACTGTCGCATAGTGCTTGCTCATGGTGGGAACTGTTGGGTCTCTGTAAATATAAAGAGTCAGTCTAGACTTGCTCTATTCGAAAAAGTGCCCTGAGATAACTTGGCGCTATATAAATAAATGGCGCTATATAAATAAAACTGAATTGAATTAAAACAGCTGCCGTAAACTAAAAATATGTCTCCGGAGCTCTTATAAGACTTAAAGAGATAAAAAAACAAACACTGTAAACATAATCCAAGTGAATAATTCACATAACTCATGGTGGCACACAGACCAAATTATTTGTGACCTTATTTGAGTATAATCTTGAATCTCTCTTCCCTCGTTGATTAGTTGCCTTCATCTGTTCTGTGGCGATACAGTAACATTTAACTGCTTTTTGACAACAGAACCGTTAATCCTGCATTAACTGATTTTATGGCGCCCTGGGGGCATTGCAACAATGTGGAACCACAACACTGACACATTATTGTCTTATAAAGTTGTTAGGGCGAACACATTAACGAACAATTGCTTCACCAGCTAGTTTTTTTTTCCTTTTTTACAGTTTTTATTAAGTTTATTTGGGGTGAGTAGGGTGAAACAGAAGAGAAGTGAAACACAATGTAAGGTACGGGAGTCCGTGTCTGCAAATTATGTAATTTGGAGGCAGCTCAGCTGTACAAAACAACACTGAATGTCGTTTTCACATAACTGATTTGTCAGTGCTGGTACTCTTTACAAGGCCGGGTCTAATTGCTGGTGTATAAATATTCCACAACATCAGTCTTTTTTCCACAAGATTAAAAAAAGGACATTAGGGAAGTCTATTTCCTCTGCACTTTTAAACCCATCATTAATTAATAAGATGTCATCATTTTGTCAAGGCTTCAGCAGCGTTAATATTTTATCTTGGGGGGGCAAAGGCAGAGAATTGTGAATCCTGACGAAATGGGCCCAAATGAAAAGGCCCTGTGTTGTTGGTACCTTTGGGTGTTTCAGATGGAAACTAAAAATAAATCCAAATGTCAGAGATAGATTTTGGCTGGAATAGGTAATGAATTTAAATACTTGCAGAACTGGGCTCTAAAATAATTAGTCTTGAGAGATTATATGAATATTCTCTTTCACCTGCTGGGAGGCGGCCATGGCTTTGCCACAGTTTTCTACTGGATACTTAAGGCCAGTTCAGACCAAAGATTTGCGACGAGATGAGTTCTGAAACCTGCCAGTTTACACCAAAGCGACTAGACGAGACGGCGTATCGTTTCCATAGCAACAACTCTTTGTACTTCCGTTGTAACTGCCGGCTTTTCAGGCGGATTTTGCAGCTAAATATAATTTGTAGCGTCTTAAAATATAAATGACGATAGTGATAGTGAGTTACTTGCTACAGTTGCATTTTTAGTATTGATGAAACGGCAAAAACATAAAAAAAACGAGAGGGAATTTGGAGCCGTCCATGGGTGCTTCAACAGAATATCCAGGGGGCTTATGCAAATTTATGCCGTGAACTTGAGACAGATCTCCCCTCTTCTGTCAATTCCTCGCGTCTACTCCCTGAGCAGTTCCGTCGTTTAGATCGGTTGGTGTCACGCAGTGTGCAAAATACTGACAATTGGGGGGTCTCGTGGCATGGCCAGGAGTGAGTGAGTGAATGAATGAATCTCCATATAAATCATTTTCACTTGTGTTTTCTGCTCAGACAAACTCAATAGACATGCACTCACACCTCTCCAAAACTATGCGTAATATTATGCACAGCTGTAACAGCGTAGATACTTTCATTAACTCACCGGGATTTAACTGTTAACTGACCTTGTGAGCTTTTCTGACACCAGTGAGCTGTTCCGAAAAATTCACAGTTTATACAGCGACATCATGAATAGCAGCGGAACTGCAGAGTTAGAATGTACAGTGCATCCGGAAAGTATTCACAGCGCTTCACTTTTTCCACATTTTGTTATGTTACAGCCTTATTCCAAAATGGAATAAATTCATTTTGTCCTCAAAATTCTACACACAATACCCCATTATGACAACGTGAAAAAAGTTTGAGATTTTTGCAAATGTATTCAAAATAAAAAACTAAGAAATCACATGTACATAAGTATTCACAACCTTTGCTCAATACTTTGTTGATGCACTTTTGGCAGCAATTACAGCCTCAAGTCTTTTTGAATATGATGCCACAAGCTTAGCACACCTATCTTTGGGCAGTTTCGCCCATTCCTCTTTGCAGCACCTCTCAAGCTCCATCAGGTTGGATGGGAAGCGTCGGTGCACAGCCATTTTCAGATCTCTCCAGAGATGTTCAATCGGATTCAAGTCTGGGCTCTGGCTGGGCCACTCAAGGACATTCACAGAGTTGTCCTGAAGCCACTCCTTTGATATCTTGGCTGTGTGCTTAGGGTCGTTGTCCTGCTGAAAGATGAACTGTTGCCCCAGTCTGAGGTCAAGAGTGCTCTGGAGCAGGTTTTCATCCAGGATGTCTCTGTACATTGCTGCATTCATCTTTCCCTCTATCCTGACTAGTCTCCCAGTTCCTGCCGCTGAAAAACATCCCCACAGCATGATGCTGCCACCACCATGCTTCACTGTAGGGATGGTATTGGCCTGGTGATGAGCGGTGCCTGGTTTCCTCCAAACATGACGCCTGGCATTCATGCCAAAGAGTTCAATCTTTGTCTCATCAGACCAGAGAATTTTGTTTCTCATGGTCTGAGAGTCCTTCAGGTGCATTTTGGCAAACTCCAGGCGGACTGCCATGTGCTTTTTACTAAGGAGTGGCTTCCGTCTGGCCACTCTACCATACAGGCCTGATTGGTGGATTGCTGCAGAGATGGTTGTCCTTCTGGAAGGTTCTCCTCTCTCCACAGAGGAATGCTGTAGCTCTGACAGAGTGACCATCGGGTTCTTGGTCACCTCCCTGACTAGGGCCCTTCTCCCCCGATCGCTCAGTTTAGACGGCCGGCCAGCTCTAGGAAGAGTCCTGGTGGTTCCGAACTTCTTCCATTTACGGATGATGGAGGCCACTGTGCTCACTGGGACCTTCAAAGCAGCAGATATTTTTCTGTACCCTTCCCCAGATTTGTGCCTCGAGACAATCCTGTCTCGGAGGTCTACAGACAATTCCTTTGACTTCATGCTTGGTTTGTGCTCTAACATGCACTGTCAAGTGTGGGACCTTATATAGACAGGTGTGTGCCTTTCCAAATCATGTCCAGTCAACTGAATTTACCACAGGTGGACTCCAATTAAGCTGTAGGAACATCTCAAGGATGATCAGTGGAAACAGGATGCACCTGAGCTCAATTTTGAGTTTCATGGCAAAGGCTGTGAATACTTATGTACATGTGATTTCTTAGTTTTCTATTTTTAATAAATTTGCAAAAATCTCAAATTTTTTCACATTGTCATTATGGGGTATTGTGTGTAGAATTTTGAGGACAAAAAATGAATTTATTCCATTTTGGAATAAGGCTGTAACATAACAAAATGTGGAAAAAGTGAAGCGCTGTGAATACTTTCTGGATGCACTGTATTATTGCGTCGCAGAAGCGGGACCAGTAACCAGAGACCCCTCAAATGATTTTGCCGTCTTCGGGGGTCCTAGTTAATTAGGGGGTCCGAGACCCCCCCATATTTCGCACACTGGTGTCACGTCTAATCAGCAGAGAAAACACTAACTATCGAGACAGCATTTCACCAGGGGATCGGCCGATGATAACGCTTCTTGGCGACAGGTGGACTCAAACGCAACGACTCTGAGGCAGATGAAAAGTTTAAAGGTTTATTCAAGGGTTCGGTACACAAAAGTCAGTCCAGGTAGAGGCAAACAAAGCCGACAGGGATAAGGCAAAGTGAACGTAGAAAACAGGCAAAAGGTTTCTGCACTTTCTGTAAATATATACTATGATTTTGCACTTCTGGTTAGAGGCTAACTACATTTCATTGGCTTTGTACCTGTACTCTGCACAATGACAATAAAACTGAATCTAAAAAAAATAAAAAAATAAAAAAAAGATTGTAACAAGAGAGCACTAGGAAAAAAAAACGCTGGAGAGTTTTGACACGGAAGTACAAAGACAATCTGGCTACAGACAAAGGAAAGAAGACTGGTATAAATACAGAGGAGGCTGATTGGCTATGGGACGTGCCTTACGTTCTAAAACCAGCCGCTGGCGATTTGACAAGCTGAGTTGCCACTGAGGCGACGCCATCAGCCGGCTTGAGTCGAGCTGAGATGGGTCAGTTCACACTGCTGCAACTTTTCCCCGCGAAGTTCTAAAACGGTGTTGGGTCGTTGCGAATCTTTGGTCTGAACTGGCCTTTACATTGTTCTTTGGATGTATTTGTGAATTTACAGAGATTACAGATTACAAAATAAATTCTACCCTGTAATACCATTTGTTATCAATCTGATTATAATAAAGTTCACAGCAAAAGTTTGAGCTGGAAGAAAATGTCTTTTTTATCACCCCCTGAATACATTTGGTTATCTGCTCAGGCTTTCTGTCAGCCAGCAATCTTGCTTGAATCAGGTAGGCAAGTTGAAATACCATTTAACAGCTCTTTGCTGTCAAGTGTCAAGTCAACTAAACTATTGTAAATAAGAATTTGTTCTTAATTACTAGCCTGGTTAAATAAAGGTTAAATAAAATTAAAATAAAATTAAATATCAAATCATAAATTTGCCTCAAGGGGCCTTACAATCTATACAGTATAAAGCCCAGTTCAGACCAAAGATTCACAACAAGATGAGTTGAAACTTGCAACTACTTGCAATGTGCCGGTCTGCACGGTTCTCAAACCTGCCAGTTTACACCAATACAACCAGACGAGACAGCCTCTATCCTTAGACCCTCGATTCGGATGAGGAAAAACTGCCCAAAAAACCCTACAATGGAGAAAAAAATGGCAGAAACCTCAGGAGGCAGCAGAGGAGGGATCCCTCTCCCAGGAGGACAGACATGCGATAGATGCTGTGTGTACAGAATAGACCAACATAGTAAAATTACAGTATGGATAATCAGGATGACAAAATTATAGATAGATTATAACATATAGGAAGAATATGGATGTGGGAGGATGCTGAGCAACTTCAGATGTCATCAAACTGATAGGACCTGAGCCCCACGACCTCCTCTCCACCATAGAGACCTGGAAGAGGACGGACTACACAAACACACAAGAGGCAAAGCTTAAGGACACAATTCACACAAAGATAGGAGAAAAGAAACACACACACACAGAGGGAGAGAGAGACAAGGACAACATGCACCTAAGGGAGAGAGAAGAGGAGAGGCTGAGTCTCCTGCAGGACGAAGATCCAGATCCAAAACATCTGGAATGAGACAGCCAGGTGAGAGAGAGAGAGAATATTGTGTTCAAGTAAAGTACTGTTACTTTAAGGAACTCAAGTAAAAGTAAAAGTACTTGTGTAAAAATGTATTTAGATAAAAGTAAAAAGTAGGTCAGTTAAAATGTAAGAGTAAACGTTACAAATGCATTACATTTAAAAAACAAAGGGAGGGGGGATGTTTATATTGTGTGTATATGCATATGTACTACTGTTAAAGACACTGCACAGTTTTTACACACTGCTTAGTGCACACACATACAGTGGTAGTGATGACACTCTGCTCTGTACAGTGAGTTACATCACCTGTCATTTTATGAGTCGTGTGCACCTGAAGTCCTCCACAATCAGCTTCTCTGCTTGTTCATTCTCAGCATAACCAGTCCACTCAGCCTCTCTGTCCCACTGCGCTCCTCAAAGTTTTCAAAACGTTGGCTCGGCAGTCACATCAGGGATCATCACAGGCTGCAGAGAGGCATCTATGGCGTTAGATTTATGTCATATCTCGCGAGCGCAATAAAACATGCTCACGAGCAAATTATATTATTTCACAGGCGCAGATATTAACTGTTACTCGCACAATATAACTCCTGGCTGACAAATTCAACAACAGAGAGTTGAACAGGCAGCTGCGAGCGAGAAACTAAACACAGGGAGAGGCAGAGGACTGCGCCTGCGTGTGGAGAACTAAGCAGCACGCGCACAAAGCAGCCACCACACGCAACAGAGTTTGTGCTTGCGAGCGCTGGAGCGCAGTCACGCTCTCGCAGGTTAGCTCTGCTCTCGAAGCTGAATTCTGCTCGCGCGAATCAACCTGACTTTTGACAGTTGGGGTTGGAAACCAAGGGAGGAACTGGCCCTCTTATGATTGGTCACTTTCAACGTGATCACACACCCGACCTCCTTTGATTGACAGCTTCTGTTCTGTACCGAACAAGCGTATTACTCCACCAAGTAAAAGAAGGCTCAGTCCAGAAGTCCAGTACACTCGACCTGGGAGCAGTAGAGATAGCAGGGTGCTCTTGCATGGCTGGCCTGGGGAAGTCATGCAGCTTCAATTTTGTGGAAGGTAAGAAAGTAGGGTGTATGTTTGTTTTTTTAATCTACAATGACTATCAAGCATATAAGGGCATAGTGCTCTATTTGAAAGTATAAACTCAAGTCACATTAGCTGGCAATCTTTCATAATATAGTTAAATTAGGTTAAAAAATGGTCAGCTGTTTTCTCTGTCTTGTCTAACCAGAAAATAGAATATTACAGGAACACTATTGACCCATGTAATGCAGCATATAAATTATTTGCCACTACTTCAATTCGAATAGCCTCTCACATAACTGAAACTGTGTGATAATGTACAATTTATACCATTTGTATATAAAAAATATGTTCATATTAAAACATGTTAAATGAAATTTGACTTGTAATGTGGGTAATGCTAACATGCTATTTGTGTATCACAGAACTGTGAGAATGAGAATCATGGAGCATTTGTAAGTGTCTAGTCAAATATTGGCAGAGGAAGGTTAGTACATAGTATGTAGTCAAGGTAAGTGAGCTACATCAAATCTTCTCTACATTAAAACATGATGTATCCAATATGAAAGGACTCCATGCACAAAGACTGCATAGAAATACATCATGTTTAGTAGTTCCTCCCTTTGGGTTGGAGGTGAGTTACTGCCCCAGACGGGGGAGTTCAAGTATCTCGGGGTCTTGTTCACGAGTGATGGTAAGATGGAGCGTGAGATGGACAGGCGGATCGGTGCAGCATCAGCAGTAATGCGGGCGTTGTACCGGACCGTGGTGGTGAAGAGGGAGCTGAGCCGGAAGGCAAAGCTTTCGATTTACCAGTCGATCTACGTTCCAACCCTCACCTATGGTCATGAGCTTTGGGTAGTGACCGAAAGAATGAGATTGCGGATACAAGCGGCCGAAATGAGTTTCCTCCGCAGGGTGGCTGGGCTCACCCTTAGAGATAGGGAAAGGAGCTCGGACATCCGGAGGGAGCTCGGAGTAGAGCCGCTGCTCCTTCGCATCGAAAGGAGCCAGTTGAGGTGGTTCGGGCATCTGATTAGGATGCCTCCTGGACGCCTCCCTTTGGAGGTTTTCCGGGCACGTCCAACTGGTAGGAGGCCCCGGGGCAGACCCAGAACACGCTGGAGGGATTATATATCTCATCTGGCCTGGTCCCCCAGGAGGAGCTGGAAAGCGTTGCCGAGGAGAGGGACGTCTGGACAACCCTGCTTAACCTGCTGCCACCGCGACCCGGCCCCGGATAAGCGGAAGAAAATGGATGGATGGATGGATGGATAGTAGTTCCTCACTAAGCTGAAGCCGAACACTCAGCAAGCACCTATTAAATGTGATGTACTGCAATGCAGTCTTTGTGCATGGAGTCCTTTTTTACCTGACATGCTTCATGCAACTCTTCTTCCACCTGCAACAAAGTTATTAAGAATGAATTAAGATTTACTGAATCTTACATGACAAAAAGTAATTTCAGCTCTTTGACTCATTCATTCAGTATAACCTGTCATATTAAGTAATATCTCTTGAGTTGTCACTTTCTAAATGATAGTAACCGAATCCATTTCTCCAGCCATACAGAAACAGGCTGGAGATGTCACAGTAAGTATAAGTCTAACCATAACACTTAGATCCAAAGTAAGTTTATTATTAGGATATTCAGATGTCTGCCTTTTTTAATCTGAAAGATTTAGAATTGCTGTATATTGATCCAACCACTCCATTGTTACTTGAAACAAATGTCTATTTTCTTCTGACTGTATTTGTCTCTGTCTCAGGTCCAGGCTGCTGTGTCTCAGGGACTCACTGATATAACGTGCACTGATGAGCAACGCTACTGGAATGCTGGAACCCAGAGGAACGATTTCATTGTTGAATGCTTTTGAAATTAGTATCTGTCTTTAATAAAATTTGTTATAATTTACAATTTTACTGTACATGCATTTTATGTCTTTTGTAAATAACAAGTAAACACATTTTACTTGGGATGAAGTCACACTACATCTTTCAGCCAAGCCGTTCTGGAGCAGATTAAGCCTCCGCTTCATCAAAGTCAGCAGAAGCTGGTCTGTTGGGTCGAGCTGGAAGCTACCTATATAGAGAGGTATAAGGTGTTCAGCCCCTGAATAAAAGGCAGCAAGCGACAAGCCAGTATGGAGCAGAGAGAGAGCTTCGGTCCTAAGCAGAGTCTTGTGGAGAAGTTCAGCACATTGTGTTCCCTGGTCAGCAGCGGTGGGCAAAGGCATCAGGGGGAGACTTGAACTGTAGCTATGGTCACTAGGTGTGCAGTCCTCCCACTGGGTCCCAACATCTCTCTGGGAGTTTGGCACATGTGGTTGATCCATGGCCTCATGTTCCATGCTGGCTGTTGCATTGTCATCTAGTAAAACAGTCAATTGTATTTCTTTAACAATAAATAGCCTATAAACTATACAGTACAGTCTGCCTGTTGGGTTCGGTACAGAACAGAAGCTGTCAATCAAAGGAGGTCGGGTGTGTGATCACGTTGAAAGTGACCAATCATAAGAGGGCCAGTTCCTCCCTTGGTTTCCGCCCCCAACTGTCAAAAGTCAGGTTGATTCGCGCGAGCAGAATTCAGCTTCGAGAGCAGAGCTAACCTGCGAGAGCGTGACTGCGCTCCAGCGCTCGCAAGCACAAACTCTGTTGCGCGTGGTGGCTGCTTTGTGCGCGTGCTGCTTAGTTCTCCACACGCAGGCGCAGTCCTCTGCCTCTCCCTGTGTTTAGTTTCTCGCTCGCAGCTGCCTGTTCAACTCTCTGTTGTTGAATTTGTGCGCGAGGAGTTATATTGTGCGAGTAACAGTTAATATCTGCGCCTGTGAAATAATATAATTTGCTCATGAGCATGTTTTATTGCGCTCGCGAGATATGACATAAATCTAACGCCATAGGCATCGCACACCTTGCTGAAGGTAGAAGTTCCTCGGTGGACGCAGAAGTCGCCGCTGGAGGATCCACCGTGAGCATTTTAGCATTCAGCATGTTAACCAGACCCAGCATGCACCTGTTGGTCACGCAACATCGGGGTGTGTTTGATTTGGGTCGCTTAGCTTGTTCACCATGTGGTGCATTAAATCATTAAGCATTGTTACTTCCACACCTGACAGAGGGTTAGAGAGAAGTAGTGGTTTTCAGGAAGTTTACAGTATTTTCGTTGGCAGGACAAACATGGACTTTAAGTACTAGGCTTAATATATTCATTGAGACCGACCTGCTAGAAGGATACTGGTGACAGGTACAAGGCCTGAAGTAATCAAAGAATAAGCAACTAAGTCAAGGTGAAAAGATGAGTTTTAAGTTTGGATTTAAAGCAGGGAGGTTATTCCAGAGGAATGGGGCACGGTAGGAAAAGGCCCTGCAACCACCTCAATGGTGGGTACATGTCATAAGCAGGACTTGTGACATGTCATCCAGTCCATTAAGTCCTTCATTCTCCATTTAGAAAACGTTATTATATAGAATGGATTACACAGCATCTAAGTGTAAAATGCAAAGCACCCTAATCCATATTCTGAGCAACGTTTTATGCCAACCTGTTGACCCTAAATGCATTTGTTGAAACAATGACATATTATCAACTTTAAAAAATGGATATGGTGAACGTGTTAACAAACAGTTGCCTTTTTAGACAGAGAGCAACATTATCATTCATTTGTGGTTGTGTTTGTGGCCACCTGATGAATTTAAGTTGAGTATTTACTCCCCTTTTTGCTTCGTTTTGGTCTCAACTCCTGAGGGAAATATCTGGCTCTTTAGTTGCTAAATGCTCCACTATGTTCACCAGCTAGTCGCTAACTGTGTCTGTCTGCTGTTTGGTGCTGGACAGGTAGTGTACAGTGGGTTTATCAGAGCTTTTTCTTTGAAAACAGCTGCCAGCTGCTGTGGGAAACGAGGTTGATGAGTTGCGGGCCGTAAAACCAAAACAATTAGCACTTCGTAAAGCTGAGGGGAACTGCAGAGTTTGGAGGATATCTAAAAGTAATAAGTCAAAGGCCCACAGGTGATCTATGTTCAAGCTGTATAACACTTGTTTAGATGTTAAAGGCAAAGCACTGAACTATGGTCCCATGCTCAGATATATTGTATTCTTTTATACTGAACATCAAAAAGTATATTTCAAATAGCAGATTTAAGAGTTAGAAATGCTCCACTGTCTTCGTAGAGATTTACCATTGGTGGATATTCTGCCGTGGCTAGTGATCTCAGCACTTCCTCCTCCTCCTGTTTCTCAATGCCACCATGAAATCTGAAAGAGGAAACAAATATATTTGCTCACACTATCATAAAAGTTACTCCAATTAACACCGAAAAATCTTCACAGAATAAAAGAATCGATCAGAAACCCAGTGAGTCCTGCGCATTAACCGCGGTGTGGAGCGCGATCTCTAACAGACAGCCATTAGTGAGTCACACCCTTTAGAAAGCTAGAATGAAACCAAGACAGATGGCAAGCGTGGGGAAGACGGCACGAGATGAGACCAAATGGTCAGCCAGTGAGCCACAATGCTGCCACCACACACTGTTCATTTCGCATCACCAAAGAGAGGTGTGTAGGGACCCTAACAGTGTACCATGCAATCTCCACATGGCAGGCTCAAGGCCAGACTCATCTGTCCCACATTTAATCAGTAATGTAGTTTGATTTGCTGGCATGATGGAATTCTTTAGCTAATGTCATTGATTGATTATGGGATCCTTTGACCTTATTATAGAGAGAACACTGGGTGAAGTATGAAAGAAATGTTAGGCAGAGGAAAAAGTATGTCTGGGAAATTCTGATCCCAGTCTGGTTTGTTTGCTATAGACTCATGTCGCCAAGTTTTAATTCTTGTAAACCAATTGAAAGAACTAAATTTAAACTCCTGTTAAACTGATAATAGATAAGATTTCCTCATTTGGCTGATTCCACTATATCTATCTCTTCTCTCGCCAGCAGACACAGAAAAGGAACCATGATCAGCAGCCAAATGAAAGGCATCTGTTCAAAGAGCTGGTGGAAAATGACAGCACAGCACTAAAAACACACACTTTTTCTAAATTGTTATGTCAAAGTGTAAGCATTGTCATTTTGAATGTAGAAATGATTAGATCAAAATCAATACCACCGTTTAAAAAAAGGTGACGGAAAAAAAGATGAGGAATAAGATGTCATTGTTATCTTCTTTGATGTAAGATATGTCTGAGCAACACAAAATATCATCCATCATCTAGTCAAATCCTTCTGCGGTATTATACCATGTCCTGTCTTTGGCTTGACGTTTTTAAAATGTCACATGTGGCACCAACATTAAAGCAGCATCAGTTTTTTGGCCACTTTGGTGCCACAACAAGCTGACTATCATACACAAGTTTGCAATAATATGGCCTTATGAAGTTAATAGCAAACAAGTGGCTGATTCACATTGATTTTGTGCTAAAATTAGCTGCCAAAACGGTAAGGTTGCAGGACTGTATAAACCAAAACAATGAGCTGAAAGATGCTAAAACGCTCCATAGAGCTACAGTTGGCTGATAATTCTCTGCAAATAATTGAAACAATTAGTACATTTATCTCATAAGAAACTTATGTTATGACAAGGCCTATTTTAGTGCCCATTCCACTGTACTGAGTACTAAATACTAAAGATGAGTACTAAAGAACTGACAAAAAAGGTCTGGACCAGCAGTCCCAGGAGGATTCCGGTCACTGTGTCATCAGTCCAGTTAATACCAAGCACTCACATGCATCATGAACCGGTAGTTCTAAAGGTCAGCAGATCACTGGCACTGTGTTCCTGCAGCCATGGTCACAAGACCTGGATTGTATGACACACACACACACACATGCATATTATGTACATATACTGTACAGTAAGTATATAATTAATTGCCTAAATCCTACATAATGACTTTATGGTACGCTTGAGTGGACGTGTGGAATGCACACTTAGACCTTCCTCATTTATACATTTTAATAGCAGAAGCCTCTATACAAATTTTGATCAAATCAAAGACTATTTAAAATCATTAAAACAAACATTTCAAGTCATTGCTATAACTGAGACTTGGTTAACAAATGAAAAGAGTGCTGACTTTGTGTTAGAAGGATATAACTTTTTTAGTGTAAACCGGATAAATAAAAGGGGTGGTGGCGTTGCATTTTATGTACAGAAAGATTTTCAATGTAAGGTAATTGATAGTACAATTGTTGATGATGTATATACAGAACACCTGGTTCTTGCATTGATCAATTTATAAATATCACCGCTGATATTTTTGGTAAAGCATGTGATAAGAAATCACTCTTTGTGTGTGGTGACTTAAATATTGATTTGTTAAAATGGAATGAACATAAACTAACAACAGACTTTTGTAATGCAATGTTTAGTTTTGGTCTTTGGCCTTTTATTGACAAACCTAGTAGGATAACTAAAGAAAGTGCCACACTTATTGATAACATTTTTACCAATGTTCATGATCAAGCAACAAGTGGTTGGCTTTTAAGCCAAGTGATCATCTTCCTATTTTTGTGATCTTACATAATTTGAATGTTAAATGTTCAGTTGGTGTAAGTGAGTCTTTATGTACGTAATCTTTATGTAATTGACGTAGCCGTCATTTACAGTTTCCCTACAAAAACGAGCCATACATATACGTAATACGCTGGTTATTATGATCACACAAATCCACTGTTGATAAATTCCCATGTTATGAAATTTAAGGATTTGGTATATTATAAAATAATGCAAATAATGTTCAAAGCTAAATCAAAGTCACTCCCAGATTGTGTACAAATTTTTTTTTCCATACTGGAGAGCAAATATGATTTGAGAAGTGTTTGTAAGTTTACAATACAAAAAGCTAAAAAATTTTTATATTGTTTATACTTACTGTATTATGTATGATGACTGAATAAAAATACTACTACTAAAATATTACTACTACTACTACTACTACCTGCACACAAGCTAAGACTAACACTGTTTCTTTCTGCAATCCTCTCTCTCTCTCTCTCTCACTCTCTCACACACACACACAAACATAAAAAATTGCACACACACATGCACACATACTGAAACCCAAGCCCAACCCTTATTTAACAAGAATACGAGTGGTGAAAATTACATTAGTTTGTAAATGTGTTCTCAATCCAAAGTTCTTAGAAGTCAAACCGGTTTCAGAACGCATGCTTTCACGTGGAAAAACAGTATGCTTGTCAACAGTAGCATTATGGCTGGTGGCATATTTAATCGGATATTAGGGGTTGTGCACATTTTTCCATATTGTATTCTCCTGACGTAATGTCATGAGTGTAGGAGACAAAGAAATACAAAGATGACAGAACAATGTAGGCCGAGGACGTAAATATAAATCCAATTAGACTGGTTTAGTTTAATTCCTCCTGTACTAATGTAACTGTGATTTTGCTTTGGCACTGCAGCCAAAAAAGCCATCAGGTGATTAATTTGACCTTCAATAATAATAATGAATAAAGGGGGACAAAGGAAGACACTGCACTCTGTACGATGCAGCATTTTGGAAATGATTGCATCTTGAATGACCTACTTTTCTTTGCAAGGACCCCATAAATATCAAAGTAAAAATGTAAATGTACACAGGTAACATCGCAGCTTGCTCTCAGATGGATGGAGCATGTTGCTCAGGGTTTGTATTAAATTGAGGGACGGGGTGCTCGAGAGTTGCCGTAGTTTGGTTTCACCGTCTCCATCTATTGGGTTAACTCTCCATTTCTCAAGTGTGTGACTGCATATAGTGATACAGCTAAATGAGCAACCTCTATGAATTTATAATGCCTGGGGCTGTCTGAATATCTTTCTGCAAATATGGAGTGTTATTGTACACAAGCTGAAACACACTGGGCTATGCTTTTGCGCTGGTGCTGGCTGGAAGAGGTGTGAACTGTGGCATATTTGACAGTCGTCTCAGGTGCAAAATTTGTCCACCTGCACCTGTTTGGTAAATTTTGTGGCTCGCAACAAACAAAGATGGATGTCGAAGCTGGTGTTCATACTGTATGGATCCCTTGAAAAAAGATGTGTCACGTCTTAGCGCAAACACAGGCAAGTTCAAACACAACGAGTTACTTCTTTGACAGCAGCCTAGGCAAGGAAGCACAAACATATCTATACAAACGTGTTATAATGTAACACACATATATACACTGTGAGGTCCATTTTAATAGTCTGAAAAACTCTGCATTCTCCTTTAAGTAATAAAAGTTCTTCTTTGAACATGATTCATATAATTATAGGGGTAGCTGTAGCCTGGAGGAAGGGTAGACAATTGGGCTAATGACTTCATGACTGGAGGGCCGATAATTTGAACTGGACTGACTGGGAATATCTGGGTGGGGGAAGCAAATGAAAAATACTCCTTTTTCCTTTTCTTGCATTAACAGTTGCTCTCAATGTGCCCTTGAACAAGGTTTACTTCAGTTCAATCAGGCGAAACTAGGTTACAGAAAGAAAACAAAGTCAGGACTTAGTCAAGGTCCGCCAAGTCAAGTAGTCTGTGTTTTGTGGTTTCCTGTTTTATTTTGGTAGTCTTGTGTGTCATTCCCCATGTCCTGTCAAGTTTCCCGCCTGTGTGATTGTCTAATGTGTTTCACCTGTGTCTTGTTGTCCCCTCCCCCTCAGTGTATTTAAGGTGTATGTTCCCTTCCTTCTGTGCCAGATTGTCTTATCTTCGTGTGAGCATTCCAGCGTTTTCTTCGTGCATGTTTCCCGTGTTTTTTGGACTTGAGTATTTCGGATACCTCTGCTTGATTGGACTGACTACCCGTGTACCGAACTGTGTTCATTAAAGTATCTGGACTTTCCCTCCGTGTTTGTGTCTGCATTGTGGGTCCTCCATCTTGTGAGCCTGACAGACTTTTGACGCAGACTGCAGACTAACATGGCCGTATGCTTCACTGGTCTTAGCAGGGTTATTTTGTGTTTCCGTAGCTGATTACACAGTACAGTGTTGTCATTTATTCTATCAAATACCAACCCTGTCTCTTAGGAATAACATTTGTACAGTGCTAATTTGTTTTCTCAATTACATTTTGCCTTGTTTTTCAAGAGAAGGAACTGCTATATATTTTTTTTGTTGTAGAAAGCGCAGGAGTGTGACAACTGAGACCAGAGTCTCTGGGTCTTCACATCCTGAGTCCCATGTGTGGCTAGGTTTAAATTTTCAGCATGGTCTGTGTGGCGACCCACGCACGATCTCCCATGCATGAGTGTGTGAGCACCGAAGACTGTATATAAAGATGGACGACACGACAGCTCCCCAAAAGTGAAGCCGAAGCATACTGATCGCCCACTGGTGGTAAACATTAAATAAAAGCTTGGTTTTAATTAGTTATTTGATGCTAACTTGTGGTGTGCTCGTGATTGAGTCAGGCGGGTGTATGGGCGGGACTTCGATACCGCGGCTCCACGTGGGTCACTACTGCGCAGGCTACGGCTCCAAATTACGTCACCAGCGCAAGATGGCAGCGCCCGTATCTGTAGGAGGTGGAGACGCGTCGTCCATCTTTATATATAGTCTGTGGTGAGCACTGTGCACAGGTGCATGTGCGTGTTTGCGCAAAAAGCACTCAGCAGGTCTTAGGCATCAAAAATATGGATTATATCATTCTAAAAGGTGTACTTGAAAACAGGGGTTTGTGTCTGTAACCGTAGTTTTGCAGACTTGTACATTTTGTTTTCTGTCTGCAAACTCCGTTTTGCGAGTCTGCACATTCAGACACAGGCTGCAAACTCATTTTCACAGTTTCGGCGGCAAAAGTACTTACGCCCGTGTGCTCGCACAAGCTTAAGGACTTTTGACACATTTACCACGTGGTGTGTTTTGTAAACAGGGTTTCGCAAAAGAATCAGACTATCCGCGAGGGAGGGAGAGCGGGACCTCCAGCTTCTGACCAATCAGTGTCTTTGGAATCGCTACACACAACACAGATGGCTAGTTAGGGTGTGTTGTAGTCTGGCTTTGCCTTGCTTCAATACAGCAAATGGGGAGGGCAAAGTTTGACAGCTCTGACAGCAAACAACGCTAGTTAGCAGACAAAAACAAGTGAGGAGGAGATGTATTAATGAACAGCTAACAGTGTAACAGTGTCAGTTTTGCCACCGCATCTTCAGTATAGAACTTCTTTAAAATACACATCACATTACCTTTGACTTTCAGATCGGCAGGCTTTTACATGTATCATGGCTTTACTATTTCAATCTGACTGTGATCCCAGTAATCATTACTAACACTGTAACCCGTTCAAGAGTACATTTATCAAACACTGCACATGAAAGCTCCTTTTATCACACTAGACACCACAGGGGATATCTTTACAACTTACATGCTGTGTTTGCATTTTGGTACTACTGAATGAACACAAACACAGTAATCCTGATAATACATCTGTGACAGTGCTGGCAGCCTGATTAATAAAGCCTCAGTCTATAGTATAGAGAAGAGATATTACAGGAGCCAGTTGGGATTGCTCTCTTTAATAAGAAGACATGATGACCAGCAACAGGTGATAGAGAGTGAGGGAAGAGGGGAAGTGGAGAGAGGAATGAACCAGCCAGACAGAGAAAAATAAAGAGCTGCAAGAGCATCCCACAATAGGATCAAAATTTTGGCAATTTTTGCAACTACCTTACTCTGATGATCAACAATGTAGTACATGGTGTGTGTTACAAAGTGATGGAAGCCTGTAGTTTCTCCAGAGGTGCGATAGGCCTCTTTACTTCCCCAGTTTCTTAGGACAGCCTGCTTGAAGCTTAGGAGGCGTACGGTGTCTTGCCCTTCAGTTATGGTGTCATACAACTGCACTATGTGTCTTGAGATTGTGGGGTGACTTGGAATTTTATACCGTAGCTCCAGTTCTGTCATTAGATCCTGAAAACCTTCTCCCAAAACGATGCCAATGGGCCGCATTTCCTTGCATATACATTTTAGTATCTTTTTGGTGACAGCCTTTTTACGAGCTTCTGGTGAGGGTCCTGAGGATGAGTGTGGTGAAAAGTAGGCAGTCAGACGAGGTTTTACAGTTGACATTGCTTCACTTGTTTCTGGGGCCTCTGCTGCCTCACTTGGGTTGCAAGCTAGCAGGTGAGTCCTCAGATTTGTTGTGGTTGTAGAGTAAGGCAGCTGCTTTTTACAAAGTCGGCAAACAGCCTTATCTTTGTTGGTTTCTACAGTGTAGATCCCAAAATACTTCCACAGACTTATCACTAAATCACACATTGGTTGCACAAAGATGATTTCTATTCATATTATTATGTGACTTCCTAAAACAACCAGTGATGTGATTTAGATGCGTCATATTAAATTGGGCTGATATATTTTTCACTTTAAAATCCTTATTGCATCCACTGTCATTCAGTGTAGGGAAAAAAACAGTACGAGGGGTGCCAATACGTTTTATAGGCAAAGCTTTGGCTCATTGAAAAAGGCAGGTTTAATAAGACCATTAAAAACATGTGTCCTGACCCATCTCAGTTGTTATGCAGAGCACACCACAGGACACAGTAGCAGCTCTGACAGATGTGCTTGACATTCCTGCCTACTTTTGAATGGGCAAAATGTACATGCAGTGCCATCCATACAGAGAGTTTTCTCTGTTCAAAGAAAGAGCAGCCACTGTACAGAAAGGAAAAAAAAGCCATTGCCTGGTGGCAGATGGTGACTATGACATGAAGTAATTTGTGAAAAAATCTGTGATGCAAAGTGAAACCAGAGGTGTTACATTTGAGAACACAACAATTGGATGATTTTCAGGAATGAAGACATTATGTTACTTAGTACCTCCCTACTCACGCTGTGTACTGGTGACACAAAGCCGCGCCTCTTCACAGCTAATGAGGCACTGCAGCTGTCCAACAGCAATGCTACTTCAGAGCAGTACAGAGTAAGAGGCAAACACTGAAGCACTCACAACGCCCCTAATTAAGGATCATATCTACAAGGAGTAGTAAAAAAGCAAAATGTCCTTTTCAAAAGAGCTTTGTTATACATTTGTTTCATACTTCATAGCTACAATATACAAATTAAGGACAGCATTATACTGTCTTGCTTACATTTGTGCATTTTTCAATTTATTCCCATAAAATGTGGGACCGTATAATTCATGTTCCCCACAGGATCAATTGTAATAACTTTGGTGATCCTCTGACCTTTCATGTAGCACCATCATCAGGTCAAAATTTAAATGTGTCCAGTACTTTGGTTTATGACTCATCCCTTCAACGTCAGCTGCTCTTTGTGTTTAGTGTTAATTAGCCGATGCTAACATGCTAAACCAACAAGGTAAACATGATACCTGCTAAACATCAGCATGTTAATATTGTCAATGTGAGCATGTTAGCATGCCGACAGTAGCATTTACCTCAAAGCACCGCTGTACACCTTCACAGAGTTGTATGCTCTTTTTTTGGGCAGAATGGGCCTAAAATATACTTCTTTATTGTGACACAAACGGCTGTAGATGATAAAACTACATCGTTTTTAAGGTAGCAGCCAAGATCAAATGATCACAGCACAAAAAGCAACAATCATCACAATATGGCACAACTTTGAGTACGTAATTCCTTGTGTAAGACTTTAGTTAGCTGTATTGACAGCATTCAATAGCAACTTGTATTCAGTTATAATTGTATTACATTATATAAAACTAATAATCCATTATTTGCCCCTGTATCCCCAAGCAAATTGACTCTCATTCTAAAACTGGACTCTTAATGGATCTCTACAACTTGATGATAAGTGTTTAGGTTGTTCCATGATATCCACTGGGTGTTTGAACTCAGAGGAAACCTTCTCCATCCTCCAGTGTACCGTTTCCTAGCATTACAACCACAGCCCCGCAGTTCTGACTGTGATCCCAGCCTGTATTAAAATGCATGGCCAGCTAGGGTTTTCTCATGACTCACCATGCCCTTGCAGAGAGGTGCGAGCAAAGAGAATGGGTTGAGAAGGGGGGAATTGGCCGGCCTGCCAGCACCTGGAGTCTAAAGCCCCAGAGGGGAGCTACAAGTGCAGCTCCTTGCCTGAGGGCCACTGGCCACTCCTCCATCCGCATAGTGTCGACCACAATCCATCAGTGTGTTTCTCCACACTGTCTGGTTTATCAGTGGTAATGACCCAGCCCGTCAGTCACGACTGCCTGGGGGGCCTCATCACTACGCTGACGCAATGAGATCCTTGCTCTCTCTGGATATGTTCCTCAGTTCCACACAATAGTAGAAATGTGTATTCTTTTCCCTGTTAGCTTGTGTAATGAATGGCAGACGTTGATAACAAGAAGTTTGCATGCAGCTGCAGGAGAATCTGAAACTGGGGCCAGGGATGGGATCATAGACAAGAAGCCAAAAGGTATTTCTGACAGACAAAATGTAGGTGATTCTTCTCTCCATCTATGTGTCGCTCCAATTATGCCACCATTCCATTTCCTGACCCACTTGGATTGCAGTGTTGGAAATAAAAACATGTTTTAAAGTGACAAAGCTTGCGAATTCTTTTAATGAAAACTGCATTTTGATCTCCTCTTAATGAAAGGTCAATGGTGTGTAATAAATCTTGGAGAACCATTCCACTTATTAACTGTTTGTTCAACTGCTAATGAGAAAAGCATTTAATACTGTGTACAGTATATTATCCTTTTTAACAGACTGGGGCAATAGGTTGGTATTTGTGGGTCTGCACAACATCTTTTCAGTCTTTGATTACATGAGAAGTACCACAAGGCTTAGTCTTTGGACCAATTCTTTTCTGAAGACAGTATTCTGCGATTGGGTCACATAAATATATATGACATTTCTTTTCATCGCTGGGTGATAACACACAGTTGCATATTTAGCCCAGTTATTGAACAGGTTGGACTCTGGACATGTTTCATTGAACTGAATAGCTAATAATAATACTGGACGGATTACACTGGATTACGCTCAATGACGACGTATTTTTTTATGCCCCATGCCAAAATTTTAATAATTCTTGTTTTCTACAAAATCTGTGCATGGCACATAAACTATGGTTCAGGTATAGTTAGAGTTAGGCAACTAAAAATGTTAAGGTTAATTAAAAGGCAAATGGTAAATGCTGGTCTGTGACAAGATGCATCTCACTTTCCTGGTCTCCTCCAGGAAAGTGAGATGTGCTACACGCCCATTCACCACCTTGACCATCAAAACCTTAGAATCCACCTCACTACATTTACACACAGGGCACACTACTTGCATTGACACTGAACTTTGGTACTGGACATAAATTGTGAGCTGCTGAATCTTCCAATGTAGACATAATTCCTAGAGATACTGTGCTGTCTCAAGGAAATTTGTATTGGTGTTTGAATGAAAACCTTTCTATTTATGCTTGTCCTATTTAGAGACAATTGCAATAGTAGAATCAATACTAAACTGCAATGATACAATGAGGATTCCTTTCATCTCACATTGACTCCTGTAATGCTCTGGATATTTGCCTTCATAATTTAGCACCTTGAGCGTTCAGCCATGTTTCTTTTGTACTGCGTCTTCATGAGGGTTGAACTGCAATGTGTGTTGCAGCTAAATGGCTTCTTTGGCTATCAGTCTTTCTCTATGAATCAGTGTTAATTACCCATTTTTACTATCGCACAGTGTGTACCTTCAAGTCAGCAAGCATTACAGAGCAACAAACAACTATCCTGTGGCCATGTTGTTGTTGCCTATGTTTGAACATACACAGACACACAGTCAGCTGCTAGTAAATTAAATTCTTCTGCTTGACTAAGCAGCTATTTTACTCTACTAATGAGAGGCCAGGAGATTCTCTTTAGTTTAGCCCTCTCAATCAGAATCAGAATTTCCTAAACACACCCACAGTGATAAGACAGTGGAGCGGTAAAAACACAAGGTGAACAATCTGAAGGTCGCTGATGGAGGTAATCAGGAGAGGGATGATTTTTGTCTAAGGTGACTGCATGGGGCAATAGCCTTGAGGCTAAGATATTAGAGCATCTGTGCTAATGAAATGGTTCACTTAATGTACAGGTCTACAGGGAGAATGAAAATAAGCTTCCCTCATGTGAACTAGCAAGATACATTGCAGGCCATATCGTCATGTATTATGTGACTGTACTCCTATTGCTGAAGATTAAAGAATCCATCAAGTCACATTGCCATTTGCCGCAATGTGCTGTTGGCTCATTGTGACTCAGTAGGATAGAGGAAAATGGTAATATATGAGGAAACCTATATTGTGTTGCTTCCATTTTGTTTACATATAACAGTTCCCATATCCCGCTGCGATGATTATTTACTGTTTATCCACTGATCATGTGCTGGCAGTGCTCCTATATGAGCCCTCTCCCTCTGAGCAGAGGCCAGGAAGGATGTCAGAGTCGCTTCTTATATATGATCACTCCTGACACTAATGCCTTGCTTTGAGGACCAATGTGTGTTAGCTGCCTCTGATATACCTTCATGGGACCACAGTAGCATACAAAGCCTGTCTGAAAGGTGAAATTGCAGTCTAGTAAAGTGAAGTCCAAGCCTCATCTGGGCTGAGGTGCTACAGATTAGACCCTGAAATGTCTAAATAAATGTTTAATAGCAGAGGAAATCAAATCAAGCAAGTGAAGAGTGGGAAAAGACAGAAAGGGGGAACATGTAGAATGGGGTTTTACCACATATCAGTGTCCATCCAATACACTCCTCTTCTACAGTACTGCTGTATGGGTATTGACTCCTGCACAAAAAGAGAGTTTCATTTACAATGACTCCACTCCATGGCAGTGCAATATACACTAGACACACCACTAATTATCTAGAGTCGGGTGATAATTCTCTGTGTGTTCATTACTACAAGTGACCCCTTTCACATTACACACAGTGATTTGATGCATTGTTAATATAAAAATATCGATTTGTGCAGCTTTAAGGACAAATTGTGATCATGGTTAAAAGAAATCAACGTTGACTATTGGTAGGAGAGAGGATGCGAAACTGCTGTCTCTAAGAGCTTCTGTGGTGCTACAACAAAGTCGTGCTACTTCTGCCTTTGCTTCTGAGAGAGGAGGATAAGATATTCCCTCATTTAGTGTTTTTATGATGGTGGTGGAGAGTGCTCTCTACCACATTGCTCAAAAACTCCCAAAGGTGTTCATTTAGGTTGAGATCTGGTGGCCATAGCTTATGATTCACATTTCTCATCAAACTGTTCAGTGACCCCTCATGTCCTGTGTGGATGCATCTGTATTTGTTATGTTTCTCCACTCATTTATTCAGGTTTTTCATTCAATTTGTCAGCTGTCTGTAGATTTTTCCAAGGATTTGAACAAGTGATCACTGGTGTATTTTTTTTGTTGGTGCGGACAGTCTATGCAGTACAGCCACTCCATACAGTAGTATGTGTACAATATAGTACTGATTGGAGAAGCATGATAATAATCCTAAACAAAGAGAGCATGGGTACATTTTACAGACGTGCTCATTGTACTGTGGATTATTGCGCTGTTCTGTCTGAAATATTGCTCATTTTCAGAGCTGAACTTACAAGGCAAGCATGGCCACTGAGGAGCCAAACAGCATCCACGCAGCAAAAGCCCTGTAATTGTTTCATTCAGTTACTGTTCCCTCTGATTCCCAGCATGAGAAAAACTTCCCCACCTGACTTTGTGCCTGAAGGCTTACAGAGAGGAATGTGGTAGGAATACAGATTGAGCTTTCCAGCATGTCTCGATACAAAAAGGACAAGAACTTCAGAATTAGTTGTTGTTAGTTACTCAATGGGTGACCTTGCATCTTTTTTAACATGTTTGCACAATATGGTGTTGTGTGGCAAATATGCTTTTGTAACCTGTAAGTGGTCTCTGGCAGTATTGAAAATAAATAGGAAGAGCTATTAATTTGGCCTTCAAGATATCTAAGAAGCATTTGAGAGCCATGTTCTTTTGTACATTCAGTTGCCCAGACATGATGTCCATTAGCCACAGTCTTTATGGAAATGATGAAAAAGTTCTGTCAACATCATTATTTTTCTTTACATTCATGCATCTAATTTTTTTTTTATGAGAATACAATCATTTTAATTACGCTAGCAACGTGGCTCAGATGGCAATGTCGGCTGGTCTGTCCATCTCCGCAACAATTGAATGGACTGCCATGAAATTTGTACAGTCATGGTCCTCAGAGGATGAAGCCTACTGACTTTGGTGGACCCCTGACTTTACCTATAGCGCCACCATGAGGTTGACATTTTTAGTAAAATATCTATTGCATCTATCTATCTATTGCTTGGATTGCCATGAAATTTGCTACAGATATCCAAGGCCCCTAGAGGATCAATTCTAATGACTTTGGTGATCCTCTAACTTTTCCTCTAGCGCCACCAGCAGGTCCAAGTTTTCACTCCTTCTGTGATAGCTTGTCATCTACCAGATGGATTGACATATAATGTTGTTCAGACATTCAAGGTTCCCAGATGGTGTATTCCAATGTCTTTGGTGATCACTTGAATTTTCATCTAGTGCAATCATTAGGTCAAAAAATGCTCTAAACTTAACCTCTATATTAGGTATCCAGTAAGTAAGTGGTGGGTAATATATTCATAACACCCCACATCAGGAATTCCACACCTAGGGTGGCCGTTTGGACGAGCACAAAAAGGAGATTCCCTTAAAATTGGAGTGAACACATACTGCAGCGATGTTGTCCACCGCTTGTACCAGTTTAATGCCGTGAAACTAGAGGCCCGACAGTCATGCTGCGATAATGAAACAAAGTACAGCATAACTTTATAATCTCTGAGGTGAATGGGTCCTTGAAGCGTACCCACACTGCACCAACACCTGCAGCACAGCAGAGCCTTCACAGAAAAATGAGTGTGATAGGTTGTTATGGGGAATGTAAATTAGATGCAAAATGTAGTCAATTTTGCTACAGTATAGTGTGGAAATGCCAGACCCTGCTGAACACCATATTGTTGTTAAGGACAACTGAAGAAGAGGAAAAGGGAAGAGAGCTAAAAAAATAATAAGGGCAGAGGTGTTAAAAATAACACATTAAAGACCAATCAAACAGTGAAGCAATGGAAGAACCCATAAGAGACAAAGATGGTGTTGAGAGAAGGAGAGAAGGAGGAGAAAGTTGAGAGAATATAAACCTGTGTGAGTTGTGCAGTAAGCATCTGCATTGTTCTGCTCTTGCTCTTTAGAATCTGACCTTTTCTGGTTCTTGCCAATCTTCCCTCTGAAAAGATCTTCCTTCTGAAATATCTCAGATCTGCAGTACAAAAGAGAAAGTCAAAGAAAGTCAATTGTGTTCCATGTGGCAACTCACCAGTCCTTTAACTTAATAATAAATAGTAACAGCCCTGTCAATACTAGTGTACTTGATATATTTCCTTATGTTTAAGGTGTTGTGTCCTAAATTACTGTTGATTTGTCGATTTGCTGTTTTATAGGAAATGATATATACTTTGTGCTGTGTTTTATTTTTTGAATATGCATTGTGTTTGCAAAACTGCTATGCTAACGTTTATGTATTCAGGTCGGTATTAATGCACCTTTTCAGCAAAACCTTTCCTCACATTCACAGTTACACACATTCACACACTGGGGGCTTCCCAGTACAACATTATGACATTTCTCTGCTTATCTAGCAATTTGGAATTCCACCTCAGCAATTCTACTGATTTAAGGCTTACGTGAATACGATAATCCTAGGAAATGTCATATAATAGAATAACTGACAGTGCTTTCTTTCTTTCCATCTGCAAACTTCAATGTAATTGTGCTGCAGTCTTATCATAGCTGATATTACTTTAGTTTACTGGCTTTACACTGGTTTATGTGTGTGCAAACCTGAAGTGTGAATAAAGCTGACATGTATGACAGAAAGATTAAGCACAAACATAATACATAAGCTGTTTGCTTGCTGTCTACAAAGTCATTACATCCTCGTATGCCAGCAATGGAATTTTTTTTGTCTCTGTCATGCCAAGACATTCCTGTGGATCTATCGTATGTGGACATTTCTGAGTTTCTGAACAATTTCCTCTCCACTCCCCTCTTCCTTGCATGTAAAACTCTCATGGCCATAGTCCTGTAATGGCTCATCATGTGATCTGAAGTAGTGGAGATACTTCAGTCACATCAGCACACAGAGTTACTGTGCACAGCATCTCTCAACACATTCAATTATAAAATCAATAAAAACATGTGTGTTCACATAGCGAGCGACTGTCCTTGCTGTTCTGATATGATTACACTGCCTAATTGCATTTTATAGCGTGGATAATATGATTATGACTATGGAGGCCAAATGTGAAGAGCCCAAATGTGCCATGCTATAAAACTGTAGGGGGAATTGTTGGTAATAAAATGATGCCTGATTACTGGGTGTTTTCCCCTTCAAAGGTTCAAAGTGAAGAAGCAATCAAATGGGGCCAAATTCTAAAAGGTTTTGTTCAAAATGCTAGTGGACATTATTTGAGAGAGTACATATCAGAAAAAGTTCCTAGGATTTTTAATAAGTAAATCTATATGTATCTGACTGTCAACCAAACTCCCCCAGTATCATCCAGCTGCAAGGTTCCAGGTCACACCTGCAGTTCTAGTCCAACCTGCACCACCTTTAGAGAGGAAAGTGCAGCAAAAATCCATTCATCATTTTTTTCTCTCACTGGTATGATCATACCAGTTAGAAAGAAATTGTGTTTTTTGGTTAAAAGCTCAATTTGAATTGCATCGTTCACTGTACAATTCTTGTATTCAGTGAACCAAAGTGGCAGAATTTACTAGTGAGCGCAGTTGTGAAACAGACATTCAGTCCGACCAAATTCCTCCTAACAAAAAACAGGTTATGAAAGTTAAAAGATGATAAATTGGTGGTTTGCTCTGAGAGGCTTGATATAGGTACAGTAGAGCCATCCCTTTTTATTGGAAATTCAAACTTTTCTTTGTACATGGGAAAACAATTCAATATTGTAACTGTAATGACCTGTTCAAATTCCAAATTTACGGTCAATTTACTACAAGCGCGGCAGCGTTTGAAGTAGTTTGCCATGGGGTCCAGTAGAGGGCTTATCAGCTTAACCTATTGCATGCCTTATTGATCTATTAGTAAACTAAACTAAACATGCAACATCCCTCCGATTATGCCCTTGTAGGGCCACAAGCCAGTGGATGATTTTAATAGATGGAAGATGTAGGTAAGCCTAGGGTTTGGCTGTAATGTCAACCCCCCACCCCCCCAAAAAAAGCAAATAAAAACCCGCAAAGCCAGGCATAAAAACAATGAGTGACTTTTATGATGTCTCTAGTATGCAAAACAACAAATCCCCAAACTTTGCCAAGCAAAGGTGCCTGTCAAATAAAGAATTACCATAAATCAGAGTTTTGTCTGGGTCCATGGTTAGCAAGCAGACCGTTCAGGCCTTGAATAAAGAAGCAGAGGTTTCACGGATACTTCACAGTCTACATGAATCAACCTTGCTTGTCAGAATGGTTGTGTGTCACAGTCATGCAGCTCAACACTTCCTGCTGCAGTCAGCCTCCAGTACCCACATACGTACCTTACATGGACTTGATGGCATGGTAGAAAAAGTGGGTGATGGTGGGGAAAGTCTACCTATGGAAAGAAAACACATCTCTTAAAAAGGTGCAATCACACCAGAATTACTTGCACATTGTGGAAAGAAACTGGGAAATAGTGTGGGCAGGGTTACAAGCATTGGCTGTTAGAGCTACCATGAGGACTTTGATATTAGCATTCCACATGTTGAAAATGATGCATCTTATCAGATACTGTACCGTCTTCACTATCCCTGCTCTTGCATTCACTGCCAGACAGCATCCTTCCGATTATGCAGCCCATGGTTACATAAACAAGAGGTGCATCTTATTTCTCTTACTCACCTTGCTTTCCTCAAGTAGATGGTGCATGGGTCAAGAAGCTGGTCGTCATACTGGGCGGATTGGGGTGACAGCCATTGCCTTTCTCTCACTTATTTTTAGAAATACAACAGATTACCAAGAACAGATGTTTGTCTTCCACATAGGGTGCATCTTGTGTATCCTTGCTGAAGCCTCCTCTGGGAAGCTTTCTTTCTTCCCTCTCTCCTGTGTTTAGAGAACTCAGACGTGATTGGGGGAGATGATAAAAGGGAAATGAGGTGCACCTAAAGATAGACTAAAACAACAACAATCACTTTGCCCTGAGGCCGGGAGAGGTCAGTCCCGCCATCACTTTCACATTGGCAGGGCATTGGTGTGTCTCAGTATTACCCAGGTGAGTGTTCACCCAGACTGACCTCTGTGCGAGGAGAGTGAATTGAGATCTGTATGTACCTAGAAACTAATACATTCCATCCCCCTTCTTCACTGGCACTCAGTGCTAAACCAGTATGGAAATGGGAATATAAAATCGAAATATAAAACTCAACATTTGACCAAATGATCATATACATTAAGTGACCATAGATCTCTGCTGTTAAAATATTTTGGTCAGAGGCAATATCTCTTGCCTGAACGAAAAATTCAACCACGAGGGCACGGTGCAGAACCCCGACAGCGTAGATACACACACACACACACACACACGTTATCTTCTAGCCCATCTTCAAAGAAGGCATATGCATTTTGGATTAAATAACTTAATAATTAGCTTTGCAAGACAAAGGTGAAGTACTTTGTGAATACTTTGCACGTCATCACCCAGATACTAATGTTAGCGGAGCAGAGCACCAGACAGGAGCACTAACAAGCAAGCCGACCAACCAACACACACTGCAGCAAAACTCTCGAAGGGCTCTCTCTGAGCTACTTACATACAAACAGTGCATACAAAGGTCAAATGGCAGGCTGTAGAAGAAGATCTGGCTGTAGTTCTCCTTCTCTTTGGTCAAAACAGACACAATGATAACACGAACTCCAATCCTCCAAACAAAGTCATTAAGGATGTGTTGAAAATGGTGGTGTTTAGTAGGAGTAGTAGTAGTGTGCTCTACATGCCACTGTTTTAATTATCAGTACATAACTAATCTACAGTATGTTAATCAATAAGACAAATTTATGAAACCATTTGTCTTATTATTTTGATTAATTCCTTGTTTGATTGCAGTAGTTTTAGATTTGGCTAAAAATCAACTTTGATGATGAAAAAGGAAGGAAACAGTATTTAAACGCGGATGGTCTCTTCACATTGAGATCTAAACATAAGTAAGCTGAACTTCGGCAGCACAACAGTAACTGAGAGAGACATCTGTTGGCTGCCTGGAGGGGGTGAAAAGCCAAGTTGTCCCTGGGTGAAAAGACTAACAAGCTGCTGAGACAGACATTTAGCAGCGGTTATTTATCAGAATAAGGGAAACTTGCAACTTGCTCTGAATGTCATCAGCTAAAGCACAAGCTGCCCAGACATAAGCAATGCAGACATGAGCACAAACAATAATTTCTTAAATGTTATTCAGTGATCAGCATTTTTTTCTAAAGGGTACAGTTCTCTGCATTTAAGGGCACCATTGCAGCACTGCAATCACTGCGTGTCTGCATTGGAGAAGCTCTGTAATTTCATCACCAATGTCTGATTGGGGACATGGGGCAACAAATCAGATGTTTTTGGACTAAACAAATCAGTTGTATGAGTCTGACAGACTGGCCGAATCAGAACAAATCTAATCTAATCTACTTAGAACAGGTCCTGGCTAGCTTTTTTCTTGCTTCCTGTCTTTATGCCAAGCTAAGCTAAGCTAAGCTAAGCTAAGCGGCTGCTTGCAGTAGCTTCATATTTACTGTATGACAGTGGTATTGATCTTCTCACCTAACTCACTTATTCACAAGAAAGTGCATGAGTGTATTTCCCAAAATGTTGATCTATTCCTTTAATTATACTCTGAACTTTGTGTGTGACAATCAGAAGGGAGTTTGCCAGCTGAAGCAGAACAAACTCTCTCCATCCACCAATGAATAACAGGCAGCTATTTAGTGAACTGTCCAGCCTCATTTCCCATTTGGAAGAATTGGACACAACCAAAAGTGATGCTCAAATGTTGCTTGGATTTCTATAACAACCAAGTGTTCATATGACTGATGTGTGGTTTAGAAAACTTACACACCTAAATCTACTGAGGAATAAAATAAAATGGCAATGATGACCTCCCCTTTTCATCTAATTTTAGGTTTGACTTAATTACAATAAATAGGGCATTAGCATTTAAAACCTCAGGTCACAGTTCTTACAGTAAGAACATTTTTTTCTCAAGGGGTGTATTTACCATTTAGGAATTTACTAAATTAACATTTAGTGCAATACAAAAATAAAAGGATAAAATATAAGGATTAAGCTTGCACTGCAATGTCGGATCAAGGCATTCTCTAAATTAAAGTCGGTAAACACAATTACATTTGAGCCTCATTTTAATTAAAGGATGAATCCAGCCTCTCCCAGATGAAGTCAACTAAAGAGAGGTGTGGTGGTTTTTATGTTGACACAGTTTAACACAGCATTTTTAAACAATGAGTGCACCCTCAATTGTGGGGTGAACATTTGAAATGGTTCAATTCAGAGTTAATTTCATGTGACATGTAAAGGCAACAAAACTGTAGTAAATGCTGTCAACAAGAGACTAAATCATCACTAATTGTTATGGAAGCTACAGTTAACAAGGCTGGAGTAAATAGACATCAAAAGACATAAGAAAACAATAACAGCAATAACAGCACTTCAGTTACAGTTGCAAGGTGAAGCTGACTGTGAGCTGTTGTTTTCTAGCTCAGTCCTCTTATTATAGGATTTCACCCATTTCTGTTCTATTAGAGCATTGGTCCTGTTTAAGTGTTTGTTTGGCCAATACTAAGCCACACCAATGAAACATTGGTAATCATTGTGTTAGCAGTAACATTTCTATTTTAATAATACAAGACATGTATAGGGGGAATCTCGGTAAGATGCCCTCTCCGAGAGCAAAACAATATTAAAAACATTGAGTATAAAATCAGTATTCTCGTAAAATGACATAGTGGAAAATGTAAGTAAGATCAAGGATCGTGTTTAATGAAATGTTTAACCCCCTCATACTACAGTAGCTTTAGTTTTTTGCATACAGTAATATTTGCAAAGCCGGTTGACATGCATGCCTGTAATCTTCTTGAACTGTGAAATATAAGTGAGAAATAGTGAGGATATACAGTATATTATGTGGCAATTAAGTTAGGGAGTCCATAAAGAATGCAGTTGAAGGCTGATGGTGTGAGGGTCGTTTCGTGGTGAACGTCATCTTCCTTTGAGTCAGTGACGTGCACTTGATCTGCAGAGGAAAGCCAGAGGAAGCAATAATTACATCTGAGGGTTATTTTGAAATCCAGTCCTCTTTGGATTCACGATTTGAATGATTTTGCGTGACGTTTATTTTTTTTCTCTTTGGAAAAAAACCCAAGCCTCACACACAAAGAACGAGAGATGAGTGGGTGCCATAAAAAAAACATATTTACAGTAAATAGAAATGCAAATGTGAGGCTAAATGAGGTAGCAAGTAGGATATACAGTACCATATGATCCTGTAGACTTGTGATGTGGTATCTCTGAACTATCCCCTTTCCTCAGGGCATGGATGGTCTGGCCAGAGGTCTGTCTGACCCTCAGTAGATCTGCAACACATGGTGACACACACAGATTGTAATACCGTAACTGCTAATAATGCCCACAGGAATAAAGTAAATGTTAAAAGAGGCCAAAATAAAATGTATTCAGTTGACAGTAAGTAATGAAAAATGTATTATTAATTATTGTTTCTAATGTGTCCAAAACCTACTGTCTAGAACATTGACCATATTGTGTGTGTTCTGTTGAACGCTGCTGTGCCACTGGTTGAGGACAATACAGCCGACACCACCCAAACTCAACAGCAGAGCGGTTTCCAGGGGTTTCTCCAGGGCAAACTGTCCTGCACTGGAGAGGAGAGAAATAGTGAGATTATGAGAGACAGAGGGAGGGGAAGCCCTCTTTCTATAAACTGTTACCAACCAAAAAACCGATACACTGGCAAAGATAAAAGAATGAATAATCACTATTGTAAGTGAATCCAGTAAAACACAGTAGGAATGTTAAAAAGAATACAGATATAAGCAGGAAGAAAGGTAATGTAAAAAAAGAAAGGTAAAACTGAGTTTAATTCAATAAAGCTATTTTGTTACCTCTTGTGCATGTCAAGGTTTGATTGGCGGAGAACACTGGCATTGTTCTGAACCAGGTCAAAGAGCAGAGCCATGCGACACTCTGAGGAGAGCAAACATCATTATCTGGCAACAGAATAAATAAAGCTCTTCTAGAAGAAGAGAACTATTCACTATTCAACAGCTGTGTACAAAATATATGGATGAAACTCCTCACAAACAAAATACACAGCACACATAGAGTCATGTCTGTCTGTCTCTTTCTTTCTTAATGTGAAAGTACACTGTTTGTACCTATGCCTCTTTGACTTTTTCATATACTTTTTTTTTATTATTATTTTTGCATTTGCAACGGCGTAGAGCCAAAGTCCTGCAACACTTCCAGGCTAACTTTTGTTCCACAATGTATATTTGTTTTATTCTTTCAAGATCATTTCCCAGGAGGTTCATTTCTGAGATTCACAAGAGTTGTAGATGGTGTATACTAACAAAATTATTTTTTATTTTAAATGTTTGTTAAAATAACAAGGTGCTGCTTTTACATTTTTTACAAGTATTTACAATATACCCATTTAGCTTAAAATACGGATAAAACACCCAGTGTTTATGTTTCAGCCACTCTAGAAGAATAACTATTCGAAAATACATCATGGAGCAGAGGTGTGGAAAAGGGTGGGAGTAAAGTTTTTACCACTATGAAAAGAAAAGTGGTAAAAAAGACTCAAACCACAACATGGGAACTGTCTGGACAAGTGTAAGTATTAGTTTAACACACAATGCTGTACACACTGGCCATATTCCTGATGAAAACTGTCATGGAACATCAAGCAAACACAAGGCACAAATACAGATGCTGCACTTGTTAATGTTTAAGTATATAATTTCTTCTGTCTTTTGTTCTCTTTTTCTCTCTGCGTTGTAAAGCACTATGTGTTGGGTTCAAAGTGTTTAAACGTTATAAATAAAGTTGACTTGAGTTGTGTATAATGTATATGAGTTTATGAGGTTAAATGACTAAACTTATCATAAATAACAGTGGGAGCCTTTGGCCTTTTCTGCTACTTCTGGTTTTATTCATTTTCGATAATTTCCTGGAATCACTTTCAGACGGAAGAGACTCTATACCTTCTGTGTGGAAAAATATGTACAGTATGTAACTAACTAAAACATGACATTTTAGCCATGGGCTTTCATCAAATCAGATGAAGCTCAGTGTACAAGAAACAACACTTACTGTGGCAAAGTCATGACACAGAGCCAAAGAGGCTTTTAGCAGGACTTTCCAGCACAGAAACAGTGACTACGTTTACATGCACAAAATATTACGGTTTTTGCCCTTATTCCGAAAAAGACAATATTCCTACTAAGCCGTTTACATGGCTAATGAAAATGAATATTCCACTAATATTCCCGTTTACATGCAGCCGTGCATACTCCGGCTGTGTTTGACAGGGGCCGATGCCCTAACATGTCGTTTGTCACGTCAAAATATAGAAAAGTGGAACAGCTGGAGCCACTAGAGCCATTTTACTTCTTTGTGTCAAAATAGAAAAATAGAAACTATCCAAACGGAATATGCCGTTTACATGACCTGTATAAAATTCAGAATATTGTCATCTTTGAAATAATAGTGGAAAATTAGTGTGCATGTAAACATAGTCACTGTTACTTCAACACAGTCCATCTATTTATTAGTACAAAAAACAGGCTTTTACTATACAAGCACTTGGACTTGACCTCTAGGTGTGAGAAAACTGGTTTGTGTGGCTTGTGTCTGACACCAGGTGTGTGTCAGCGAGGTCGTCTAACATCTTCTCTATTGCAGCAAGGATAGGCAGTGCCTTGCAGCTGTTCTGGCCGACTTCCTATACAGTGACAATCATGTCTGTGTCTGAAGCAAGACACTGCTGCCCCCCTCCCCTTTACCATGCAGCTGCCTGGGGCCAGAACAGCGGTCCACTCGGATGTGAGTCTCAGTCATCCAGTCATTGTCACAGCAGCGTTACAGTCAGCAAGCTTTGTCCCTCAAAGAGTCACGTTAAGATGTAATATTATTACTTAAACAAGATGCAGTGATAAAGTACCACAATTCCCAGATAAGATATGAGTGCAGATGGTGCTGCATGTACTGCATGACACCTTTTTTTTTCTTTTCTTAGAAATACAAATCTGCCATCGCCTAATTTTATCATGATGGCCAATTAAGTAGGAATAGGTGCGGTGTGTTGTGAAGTAACAGCTGGAATTCAGACCATGGTGTCAGTCACACTATAGTTAGCAGCACTAACGGCAGGCTAGTGGGTGGCACATATGTCTGGCCTGGGGCGATGTGTAAGGCCAACCTGACACTCTGTCAATCACACTGGATCAAGTCCACCCATCCTCAGACTACCTTTGTTTGCTGGTGAACGAGAAGAAAGAAGCCATGAAGATGAAGCCATACTTGTTTTGTGATATATCTTTGAAGGTGTGAAGAGTTGAAAGGCGATTTGGGGCAGGTTATTATTTATTTAAAATGTATTAGTAATGAAGGATGGAAAAGGCCTTCTCTAATAATTGAGATCAGGGAGACGGGTTTGGAGTCTCCTTGTCCCATAAGTGTAAATAAATTACAACAGCCAGGAGTTCTTTTAAGACTACTCCAAGAAAAACAAGACTAGGTTGAAACCTAGTATATAGATGGACCGTACATGGTCAATGTGCTCCTGAGGACGTAATTGAGAAAAACTATATTTTTCTGGAGTTATTAAGGTTGAAATTATTCAGCAAATATCCGCGATCCGAAAATAAAACTGTCATAATCAATAGGTAGGACTGAATGACTGAAATTAATACAGTATTCCTCAGTAATCCTCATTTGATTTTCTCAGTTAAATTATTTTATAGACAGTCAGTGAAGTCATGGAAATGTTATTGCAGGGATCCGATAGTAAAACATCATTGATTTGTCACTGCAGAACACGGATATTTCTATATATACACACACTCAGTGAATGAAAGATTGATGTGTTTGAAGAGATTAAGCCTATTGCTCCATTTACTGCTTACATAATCCGCCAGCAGCTCTGCTCCAAATTTCAATAATTTATTCATTACAGTATTTTGCCACCTATTTTTCTTCCTTATTTATTTAAAATGCTTTAGAAAACTCAGGATGCTGTGTGATTTTATAAAATCTGGTACGCTATTAGTACACCAGATGCTCAAAACACTTGATGACAGACTGGTTCTTTATCATTCTCATTCATTTGTTTTTTATATGACGTAGCAACGTTTATATTGCCAGTTTTTTTGTTTTTGAGAGGGCCTACATGCAGTGATAGTGGTAATGGGGTCACAGAAGCATGAGCAACACAAAGTGAAATCTTAGTTTCATTTTAAAATTTTGAAAATGACTATGCTTTTTTTTTTTTTTACTGACAATCCCAATTTACACTTTATTCACTGCCAGCCAAAAAACAGACAGTAGACTGGTGTCAAGAGTAAATGCAGGGTAGTGATGACACATTATAAGTTCGTTATGTACATTTCCCAGGGGTGTTTGACATTAAGTATGGATGTCTGTGTTGCTGGTGTTATGTCTGGCCAAACTAAAACAAACCATAGCATGCAACAGACCTGTACATCAAGTTTCTGCTCGGTCATATACTGTGGTATTCATATGGATATGTAATGCTGACATCTAACATTTTAAAAACAACATACATTCATTCAAATAAAAATGCTCTCAGGTCTTTGTGACGGTCCTGGGCCATATAATAGTATTTGTTTTGGCGGAACGGAGGGAAAATGTAGAGTATGTGTGTACAGTACCAGACAGATTGAGTGCTGCTAGCTTGGCAGGTGGAATGTTTGCCATGAAGCGCTCCATCCCCAGGTAAATGAAGGCACTGCATCTGCACAGCAGCTGCTCCACCTCAGACAGACTTGATACATATTGGAGAAGGCTGGCTTAGAGGTGTAGAAATGATCAGGTGTGTTGCAATGTAACAAATACAGTTGGTTCTCAGTATTGCATTGCTTTGCTCTCTCTGCTTAAAGGTTCTAACCTTGGCATTTGTTTGCTGCCCATGAAGCCCTCCCACAGATGGGTAAAATGCTGGCTGTGGGTTTCCAAAATCTCCTTCATCCTCATGCTCAGACTGGTCCCTTCTGTGCCACATAGACAACAACATAAAATATTATGAAACCTTCCACTTGCCACTAACTGGGAGCTGACATGTGATTCATACATGGCCACAAAAGTAGAGATTTTGTAAAATAGTATAATGTAATCAAGAGAAGGCTGCTTTAAAAAAAATATTTAATCTAAAAATTTCCCCGCTGTGGGACAATAAAGGTGTATCTTATCTTATCTTAAGGGGCTACAAGCTGAGAAGAGGACATGCAGAGCGAGCTGTAGCAATGCCCGGCTGCAATACAGTATAAAGAGAACATTAATCACTGCAGAACTTGGCTTCTTGAGTCTTAAAAGTACTCCCAGCACTCCTATACCTGAGTCCAAAACACACCAACCATACAGAACCTACAATAAAAGCAGCTAAAGCTATACAGTACTGTAACTGATTACTTACCAAAGTTGCCTTCATCGTGAGGGTCAACAATATCTGTGGAGGTATGTTAATAACAATCTACAAAAAAGAGCGCAACTATATTCCAAGAACATAAATAAAAACAAAAATAGGTATAACATTTAACATAAAAGATACATTTGAAGTTACGCGTGTCCACTGGAAAGGTGTTAGAAGGCAACACACGATTCACAGGTATCTGGGGAAATAAATGTATACGTTATTACAGCTTAAACACAGGACAGTGGAGAGATTTTAAGACAGGAGACAGCAAAAGAAATAGAAGCAAAAAGGGAAGGGGTTGGTGGAAAAAATAGAAGTGGCGCATGACAGAAGATAAATGCTCAGAAGCTAGAAATAGGATCTTTAAGAAAACAGATAATGTAATTGACTGAAAAACCACACTTAAAAGGGAGGCGAAAGGAACTTAAATTATCGGCAGTGCTGACAGCAGGTAAAAGTAATATTGCTGTCTGTATCTGGCAGACCCAGACTAATTTACTGAACTCACCACTTTGATGGCTTGACTTTGATCTCCCTTCCCCTTAGTTCCCTTGCCACCTTTGGTCTCCTTTTTGTTGTCACTTTCAACTGCCATAAACAGGAAGCAGAATTAATACATGCACTTGTCTGCGGGGTAGATTACACAGAATGTGGACCGGGAAAAGAATTCTCATTATCTGCAAGGTCAATGACATTTATTGGTGACTGAAGAACTGTTCTAAAAGTTTCCTCATGGCTGCAACATCTATTTTCCTGTGCAAATGAAAGCACTGACTATTGATTAAGCATTGATTATCAATTTTGATTACCAGGTTAATTTGATTAAAACCTCATTTTCTTTTCAAACAAACAAATAAATGGGTTTAGTCAACACCTAATTGCAAATAAAATGAAGTAGTGATCTTGAAGTTCATCATTGTGATTTTTTATTTTTATTTTAAGCCATGCCAGCAGAAGGGCTGTAGGAGAGACGTCCATCTGTTGGTCAATCAGTCCAACACTTTGGTCCAAAGTGAAATCTCACCACAACTAGTCAATGCCCATCTTCCACCACAGGATCAAAACCTGTACTTGTACACGTACTTGTACCACTCCAAACACTTTTTTAGTCGTTCATTTGAGAGGGAAGTACTTCTAATATCTGATGACGTCCAGTTCTTGTTTCTATTGAGTATGAATGCACTCATTATAACTTGCTTTGGACAAAGGTGTTTGCCATAGGAATGTAATGCAATATAACCATTACATGGTTTGAGATTCAGTAGACATTTAAGGATCCTTGAGGATGAATCAAAATGAATGCTGATCACTTGAGTTTTTATTGACCACCAGCAGTAGATCCAAACTTCCACTTGTCTAGCACTTTATTTCATGAAAAGTTAATTAAAGCGATTAGGCTTCTTAATGTTTCAAAATTATTTTGATATTATTGAATAAAAATGCCTTTAGTTTGTTTTTTAATAAGACATAACTGATTTGGTACTTGGTGCAACTCCAGTGGAGTCCTTAACTTATTTCCTACATATCTTTCACATCTATTATCAGGCTGCACTTCTTAAGTCTGTGAAGTTTGAATCACAATTTTTGTTATATCACTCAATAACTTTTAATACACAGAGGCAGTAAGAACAGACATTCATACAAAGGCAAACATTTTCCACCTGAAGGCAGTCTTTTTATAGTTTGTGCTAATTTGTCCTGTGCATACTTCATGCAAAGCACTACACAGAATAACAAATAGCCCTTCCAAAAGTGGTTTCAGGCACTATATCTTCTTGACACAATGGTAAACTGTAGATGTCAAAATTATGGTAATGATGGTCCATTCTTTTCTGGTCTCACCATCACCCATGTATTTGATCCAGGCATTGAAAGGTGTATTAGGAAATACATGCTCGTGTAGTTTCCTGTCGGTGGCATATGAAAGTGTCAAGTGACACACACACACACACACACACACACACACACACACACACACACACACACACACACACATATGTACACTAGTTTAACAGTAACCTTTGAACATTCATTCAAGTTATGCAAATGATTCAACCTTTATAAAAGGTAAAGATGTCGTCTGCAGCATCAGATTCTGTGCTCTTTCTACCCCCTTTTCTTTTCTTTCCAAAATATTAATGTGCACAATTCCCCCAAGGATTGTCGCATCATTGCCAAAAAACAACTGGATTATACCCTCAGTAGACCTCCAAAATTAAACCCTGAGTGACTGGAGAAGGACACAATGTTGTGGATAATATAAATTAAAATGAGGCTCATCTTTTAGGTTTTTATTGCTTTTTACCTGAAAAATACTTCTTAAGCAGTTTCTTTTAAACTGATTTTTAATCAGATTCCATTCTCACACATCAAAATGTTCTTTGTTATTTGTTTCTGCTCCAACAAAACACTGTTCACCGTCGTTTACAGTAAGCTATTATTACAATATAGAGTAACAAAGTGGAGAGAAAAATGGGCAGAAAATGCTATAAGCTGCTGAATAGTGATACAGGCTTAACCCATGTAGTTTATGTGTAGCCAAAAATAGATTTTAGACTGATGTTAGGCTTTTTCAAAATAATTGTGAAAGTTTGCAGATTGATGCTTCCAACAGTCCTCTCTAATGACACACTATACTTGTTTCTCACCTGCCCTGTGCTCCAATCACAGTTTTGGGGAATGCCAGTGACACATTCAGGCTGAAATTACACCAAAAGACAAATATTCTTACCAGAATGTGGCTGTAAAGCAAATCTATTCCTCTTTATAAAACATGATTAACAATGTGGCTATTCTGATTTGTGTGAGAAATTAGTAATTTCAACTAAACAACAGTTGATGCTGCAGTTGATGATGCCCAGCTAGGCACTGTAGTACTAAAACAGATCCTTTACTTCACTGTGATTTTTTTCCTATAAGAAAATATCTATTTTGGTTAAGGTTCTTTCTTGGTGTTACATGTCAGCTGAGCATTTTTTTTGCACCAGCTCATTAACGGGGAATAGACCAAACTGCTCTTCTCTGCATTAGTCTGCATTTGTTATTTCACAAGTTACGGAAAGCTAGGAATTTTTTTAAAGAATTAAGTTTGCTTTTTATCAAACTTAAACTCTTTCCGAACACCAGAATTGTAACAGGGCGAATCCACAGCATCTCACAAAGCAGGGAGTGTGATGCTTTTCAGCTGCACCCACACTGTGCCAACAGCTTTAACAAGTATGGTCATTTCAACTTAAAACTTGATTTTCTGAGTTACCCTCGGCCACCACCTACATATATTACCCCTGGACAATCAAACATACAGTTCTGATTCTAAATTGCTCTAGCAGGCACAGCAAAATGGCCACAGTTAATGGACATCCACTTTAGCAAAGCAGGCCGTGGTGTTTACGGATGTCCGCATGAACTTCCGCATGCCAGCAGGATGTGAAATGACCTTTCTCTCCCGAACAAATTCCATTTCTATGGATGGCTGATGTCTAAATCCAGGTGTCAAGATGCTTTCGCAAATGTGTAAGCCATTATTTACTATGAGAAATTATGTGAGGCAAACATCCACTTATAGTGTACAAAAATCCCACTCTAATTATTAACAGATTTATAGATAAGACAGTTATACTGCATAATCTTATTTCTCCCATCAAGAAACCTGCTGTTTCTTACAGTATCTATGACTCTGGGGTGAGCCATGTTAACGTTTAGTTCTAGCCATTCATATGTCTCCTTTCATTACAAGTCCTATCTTGTTGTTTCTTTACTGTTCTTTACTTTACCTGTTGCCTATGTCATCTATGTCTATTTCACAATATCTCCTGGACAATATAAAGCAGAAACCTACTTTCAAAGAACTTCAGAGAATTGTATTTATTGCTACTTACAAAAATATTTCTTAAAGACAAGTTAGTGATAAAAATCAAATAAAGCATATATCTAACATTATCTGTACTACCGACATAATATTTGACATGCATGTCATTATTAGGACCATGTCTCTTAGGGCATACAAGTTCCTTTCACTGAATTATGCAGAAGAACACATTTTAGTCTCCAACAAAGACAACACGCTGTTTCTTAGAAATTATCAAAGGAAATTAGGGGAAATGAGTGATTATATGTCTTGATTAACCATTCTTTGGGCAATTAAAAAAGTATTAGTTATTAAATACTTTGAAGAGGTTTCCTGTTTAATTAGGGCAGTAATAACAGGCTGATTGGTTTTAGATATGTCTGAAATGATGTGGCCGCCAGCCAATCAAGTCTTTTGCACTTCCATATTCTGCCTTATGTTTACACTAATAACTAGATTTCAAAGAATGTATGTGTTGCATTTCAGTGCTCATATGCATGCATATGGGCAAGCATGTGTGTCTCTGTGCACCTCTGTGTGGTCAAGCCAAACAAATGTTTGTGTTTCTTCCAACACTCAGGGATAACAAATGAATAGTTTGCAACCTTACAGTCACAGCCATTACTAAGATAGTGGTAAAAATATGCTTCAGGCCAATGTAAAAATGCTGTTAGCTGACATTCAGTTTTCCTGAACACAAATGTCACTTAGTGTCTGTTGAAATTGTACACTGCATTTCTTAAAAGCCAATAATAGAACCATAAACCGAGATCGGCAGACTCAGAATCTACCAGACTAACTGTGCGATGTTGTTCTTAAATTTGCATGTTCATGGGAATGGTTAGGAATCCCTAGGCAGAGCTTGCAAACTTTTTTTAAATGTGTCTGCATGTGTGTCTCTAGTACCTTTCTCTGGTTCTTCTCTGTTCAGGCGACTGTGGAGAAGCTGGAGGGAGAAGTCTCGTGACACAGAACTCAGGCCTTCCTCCTGCAGGATGGACAAGGCTTCCAGCGGCAACTCGAGCAACTTCATGTCTGCCAACACCACCACATGCTCCCCTGGTTCTGATGGTAATTTAAAGCACAAACATTTTATCATGTATTGTATATTTTATGACTATGATTTTATTTTATTTTTATGTATATTTTTTTAACCTTAAAATCATAACTGGTACAGTGTGATTGTTCCAACAATTTGGACTGTGAATTCTTTTCAAAACAGTTTAGTGGCACTATAAATCCTCACTGCTCCTTGTAAAAGTACTGAGTTATCATGTTTTGTGTGTAAATGAACATGTATCACATTAAATCACGTATACAGCAACAACATTGGCCTGAGGGGGGTGAGCTGTAGCCTGCTAGAATAGAAACTTGCTGATGGGGTGCCAACATATAGATAGGAATCATAGAAGATGTTGGAATAGTGGTTCATATGATTGTGACTGTAAAGATATCCACAAGGCCCTTAGGGTGTCACAGAAACAAGCAAGCTCACACCCAACATGCTCTACCTTTACCTGAGCTCCCCTTCTCTTCTCTATCTTTGGTTTTGGTCATCTCAGGGACTGCTAGTGATGCAGCCTGGGGCCTGAGGGGGGTGGAAGGACAGGTGAGGATCAGTAGGGCTACACTACCTTATGTCTGACAAGGACATAAGATAGAACCAGATAGTGTAAGATGTGACAAAGTTTAAGAAATACAGACGTGCAGCACTTGCTTTGTGTAAGCTTGCTGCATGACGCAGACACAAACCAAACCTGACCAATGAAGATTAACAGACAAGCCAGTCTCTTTGTTTTGAACACACACTTGAAAAGACTTTTCTCACAGTGGACATTTGTACCTGCCACGGCGGTAAAATCTTCACTTCAAAGTAGCAAAGTTTCATTCCTTAGGCTAGGAAAAACTAAATGAAGTTTGTCAAGCCTTTGTAGTGGACAAAATGGGGAATCTGATGACATATACAGTACTTCACCTTAAGTCAAACTGTGTGAGAAGTGGATTCAAATAGTCCTCCATTTCTTGTACAATTTCTCTGAAGCGAGATGCGAACATTTCTTCTGTGGCAGTTTTCTGTATAGGGGAACAAGAAAAAAGAGAAGGGAGTTTCAGTAGCTGTAATGCAGTATTTATTGTTTCAGACCACTGATTACTTTCATACACACACCTAATGCAGCCTAACACAATGCTTGGATGTAAAAGTCAGCTGTCCCAAGTCTCCTGAGTAAGCCAGAAGAGACTTGAGATGATAGTAATTGCAGTGGAGTAAGCTTATCTATGAGGCTTGCAGTGGATAATGTTAATAGAGTAAAAGAAAGGCAGAGGTCTCAACAAGACATACATGGGGAAAAAGCTGATGCTCCTCAGAGGCCTCCAGTCTGCCCTTAGCACCGTGCCAACAGGATTCCTTGAGGAGGGCATGTCTAATCTCCTGGGCAAAGGCCCGAGTCTGCACCCTCAGTGCCAGCAAAGCCCGTGGGCAGACTGAAACCTTGGCCACGCTAGAGCATGTCAGGGTACCTGCAACAACAGATTTGACACACAATAAGACATACATAATCACAGACACATACAGGCCTCGTAATTGGTCCCCATGAGCACCTCCACCCCCTGCTCCTTCTGTAAGATCTCCTTCTCTCTACTTCTGTCTCATCTTGATTTTTCCTCACTGTCTTTTCGGTTTCATGAATTTGTCCTCATTCTCAGGCAACGAGTCCAGATGCCTGCCTATTCCTTTTTTTCCCACAATACCTACAACTTCTTATGTCAGACTAGTCCCAGGTCATGCAAGAATGTAACACAGTATGCTAATGCCCTGTGATGCCTTATGAAAGCTGGTGTTCCATGCCAGATTAGTAGCAAAGAGGTCAAAGGGAAATTCAGGTGATTCGTTCTACTCTTTGTCATCTTCTCCTCTCTCCCTGTCTTCATTAAAACTGAACTTTTCTTCTGCCTTGCAGATAAATGTTACATCGGAATACTAAATTCATTTGGCTCCATTTAAATACTGACAATAATGCTACGTGCAGCACTGTATGTGTGATGAAGACCACATTCCCCAGGGCTATGGAACAAATTAGATGCAGTATGAAGATATATGCAGTAAATCTTCCGTTTGAAGTGGCCTGCATCTCTCTTACAAGTAGGAAATCTGACAGCTCTTTTTTTTGGTTTAAATGTACAAGCTCCTGACCTGTAACTTGCGTAGTCTTTCCCTTTTGATTTGGAGCTTTGGTCATCTCATAGAAAGCCCCATAAAGGTCTGACCTAAAAACAAAACAAAACAAACAAACACTCACAAAGAATGTACTTTTTACCCCTTACCTGTATACTGTATACACTACTTCACATGTTGATTTAAAATATATTATATTTCAATATAATATAACCAGTATAACCAGTACAGATACAGTCATTTCAACCATCAGCCCTCTAGTGGCAGGGGTACCACACAGCAGGCCCCTTCTGCTCCAGATGTGACTGTACCCTAAACCTAATGTGACTTGTGTGACCTACAGGCATTTACTCATGTACTGTCAGAGGCAGATAAGGACAGAATTTACAGCATGGCAAAGAAAGGGAAATAGTGAGAGAGACAAAATAGAAATTACCCATCTTCAGAGTGCTGAAGCAGCAGGATCTTCAGGTTGGGCGGAAGCTCTGCAAGGATATTCAGGTGGCTGGGATAGACGGTCAGGTGGTAGAAGGCCTGCATACCAGAAAGTAATTTCAAATTTAACAGTATGTTATACAAACTTAAAGTGCTGCTGGAATTGCTTTTTTTCCCTTTATCTAAGTAAAAGAATTTTAGAAAGCATGAAAGGTAGGATGTTGGTCTTAAAAGTTTGATTTCAGAACATGAAATAGCCTGTTGCACAAAAAAGATACCACAGATACAGTATGAGAAGAGAAACAGAGGAATATTTCTTTGTGTTTCATTTTAAAAGGCTTCTGAAAAAGGATCAGCAATTGCAATTGCATTAAAACAACAATAGTAAATGGTTTATTAATTACCTTCATTATTAAAACTGATTAGAAGAGGTCCAACACCTCATGTTAGAATTACAAAACTACCAGTCATAACATAACGTGACATTTTAGTCACATCCATGCTATCAGATAAAATCACAATCTGTTTTTAGGTTGTCATGTCAATAATACAGAGCATCTTTTTTCAATTTTAACAGCTTCTGAAGACATATTTTTTTCTGTTAGTAGTAAGTAACATATTTAAACAGGAGTCACTTAACTCGCCTTGAGTTAAATTGAGGACTATAATCACCATCATATAATATGGAGGATAACCAGTTACCAAGGTAAATTATTAGACAACTATTTTATTTTTATTTGCAATATCAACACATTAACATGTTTCTGTGATAACATTCCAAAAGTCTGCCTTTTAGGGCGCAGATTTCATGTAACTTCTTGATGTATTATGTTCACAAGGCTGCAGATGCCACCAAGCTGTCCCACATACCAGCAACTATGTTGGTGTGACATAAAAACCTTTAGGAAGAAGTGTGTTTGCAGCCGCACTGCTCTGTGTGATTTTGGAATCCTACTGTACATTCAGAGAAAAGGCCATAACAGCACCAATAGTGTGTTGCCCATCAAGGGAATTTACCAAGCTGGGTATGACAGCATTCATAAATGGGGAGTGGTTGGTGACCCGGTACCTTGGAGAGGCTATTGAGAGAGTCCTCCACTCCATTCAGCATGCTGCTGGGCCTCTCCTCCTGCGAGAGGAGCAGTTTCCTGTGAAGGCTGAGCAGAGCAGAGAGCTGGGACACACTGGTGCCTGCACAGGCACAACTTAGGACCTCAGCCATCGTAGCAACAGTGCAGGAACTCTGGGAATAAGACAAAAGATGGGTGAACTGCAGCTGTTGGTAATAGCAGGAATTATAGTAGGCAATTATATCCTGATGTATACCATTCAGTAAGCGAAGATGATGCAGATGCAAGGGACTGTGTTGTGCACAGAACCACCTGCATAGGGGGTTCAATGGCAGCATATTGACCCGTTTCATACAATGTATTATATGTGGAACTTTCTACATACATAGGCACAACAGTGATGAGACAGAAAGTGGAAGTGAAACCTGATGATTAGCATGTAATGTTTATACATCTTACAAACACTGCATGCTCAAAACAATGCCTGCACACTCAGGCAGTATAGTAAAAATCTGATGCACATATGATCTGATGCACAATACCTGAAACAGGGCAAGGTATTGACCTGCCACTGCAGGATCAGACTGGCCATGACACTCCAACATGTTGAGAGAGGCATCAGCCAGAATGGAGGAGGGCAGCTTGTGTTGGAGACACAGGCTGCTGGCCTCAGCCAGTGCCTTAGTGGCCTGTGCCAACAGCTGCTGGGCTCTATGCCTCCTCTGCTGCTACACACACACACACACACACACACACACACACACACACACACACACACACACACACACACACACACACACTTCACCCAGGTGTTCATTCCAGCCATGTCTTATTACATGCTTTCTTTTTACATTGGTAGGGAAGTTATTTTAAATAGTTTAACACAGTAGGCACAGTATATTACACACATTCATAATTTTTGTTTCTACATAAGGCTAGGAAGTTCTATGCTATGTAAAGAAGGTAATTTTGTCTGGCAACAATACTTTTAAGTCCCCCAATGACAAATGCACAATACATGAACTGATGAAGCTGTATGTGGAATCATTTATGTCCTTTTGAAATTATTTCAATGGCATCTAGATATTAGGAATAATACATTTTGTTTCGTCATTGTTAATCTCAATGCAGGCACCCCAGTCAAAACTCAACAGTATAACATTACCAATTGAATCCTACTTAATATTCCAAAATGTTGCCACATACATAAAACATTGCCCCCGTTTTATTCTGCATCAAGTTTGATGTGGACAGTACATCTCTCTGCTCTGACTTTCAATATGAAAACTATGCAGAGCGCCCAGAGATTTACCTCTGGGGGATTTGAGATGTGAGGGGAACCTCAGTATAAAGACCTTAGATTAGAGATGAGTGAGAAGTGATGGGGTCACTTGTCAGGAGGTATGTACCTGCAGCTCAGCACTTTTGGCAGAGGTCACCCTCGGCTCTCTTCTGCTTGATTCTCTGTCTTTCTCTGAATTCTCCTCATCCACGGAAACAGCTTTCGGGTCAGACCAGGGGCACCTCTGAACGAAATTAGTTCAAGACCACAGAACAATGATTGTGATATAAAATCCCGTCATGATCACAAACCATGAAGACCTAAGCTTTCCTGTCTTAAATTATGTAAGCGGACATCCATCTCTCTAATCCCTGTAAACTTTTCACCCCGTGTAATAACTTTATCCAGGTTATTTGTCCATTGGCATGTACTGCATGTGTGTGTCTGCATCACGATTCCCAAAAAGGCCCGCAGGTAAAATCCCCCAAGATTTATGTTACTTCCCAAGATGTCTTTCCGTGTTTCTTTCTGGTATGTTGTTTTTGTGGTCTGAAGGCAAATTTTCCATTAAATGGAAGATCTATCCATATTTTAGGACAACGGTCCATGTTGGTGTTACTGGGAGTGTTTATTTAAAGACAATTTTGTCATGATCTTTTCATGATTTTTCTATAAACTTTTTTGGGAATCCATTCCAAGTTTTAATAAAGGCAAATTTCTTGATTTAAAAGATTAAGACCACAAAGTTATTTGGCCCCGGACTTCCAGTCAAAGGGATTTTGTATTTCAAAGGTATGAAGTTGGTGAAATGAATATATTGTTCTGTATTTCCAATAGTCTGGTTTCCATTTCTAATATATTCATTAAATTCCCTGATATTCCCCTGTGATTCTCTAAATAATGTATCAAATTCCACAGTTTCCTATCTGGAATACAGTGCCCGTGAGAACCCTCCATGTACCAGACATGTATACATGAGCATATTGTGTAAATGTATATATGAACATTCGTGTTGTCCACCTGTTTGTGTCTGTCCCAGAGAGCACACAGATAAATGGGGTCCTCCTGTGCAGCCAGCAATCTGAGGTACTTTCCCATCAGGCTCAGGCAGCAGGCTCTGGTCTCCATGTTGTCCAGGGAGTGAGAACTGACTGCAGCCAGCTGGCCCAGAGCCACCTGCCCCAAGGTACTGCCCACATTCACCCATTCCTGGACACGAAAAAAGGAAGTTAAGGTCAAATCAGGAAATGGATCACAAGCAATGTACTTACTTGCACTATCATCTGACAAACAAGTATTTGGATAAATAAACCTATATTTTTCTTTTCACTAGGAAAAGCTGTTCAGGAGCATCATTGTAAGAGGGGAAGAGTGGTGTCTGTGGAGAAAACATTTAATTTACCACAACAAACACTGATTCCTGTGCTATGAAGACAGAGTGAGACAGAAAAAGGACAAAAAAAAAGAAAGTAAGAGAGAATGAGAAAGAGACAAGAAATGGGAATATACTTGACTGAATGTAATGAAGAAATGTATCACCTAATAAAATGCCCTTAAAGTGTTTTTAGTTTTTCGACAACAATGGAGTTCTACGGGACATAGGTATAAGCTATATTTGTAAGTAGGATAAATGAATTGTTGGTACTGGTCTTTTTATTTGTTGATGAAAAAAACATAAAATAATGACTTATCCTTTAAAATAGGATGATACACACTCATAATAAAGAAACTGCCAATTAATGCAATAATTTGTTTCAACAACACAGAATGTGTGAAAATGCTTTGGCATAATCTGTTAATTTATTACATTAATTGATGTTTTAGGGCTACTGTAAGACTACAGTACATCATTACTATGGCAGATATGTTTGATTACATCTAAATAGATGTAAGATTTCACATTTGACCCAGGTTTGAGGTGCTTGAGCGCTGTCTAACCTGTTCTATAGAATTGGGCTCAGGTGTGCAATGTGTAAACTCCTCCAGTGCTATCTCAGCAGAGGTCTTCCTCTCCCGGGCCAGAGCTTGGTGCTTCTCCTCATCACAGTGCTCCTCCAGCACGGCCAGACAAAATTCTGCCAGGGCCAGTCGCAGGCGCAGCAGCCTCCGCATGGCTGCCAGTGACAGTCCATGAATCTGGGAAGGACAAATGAACCAGCGTAAAAACAGAAATGAGAAAAAATGCAATCAAAATTATAAGCGCACACATGCAGTAGATCATAAAGTAAACTAACACACACCTGAAATATACACATCAGTATGTATGAGGCGTGTTTGAATGAGAGAGAGTGGTTGATTAGGATGCAGGAATGGGATGTGATGATGAGTTCACAGACAAATAGCAACTTAGGCGAGATGTGTGATCAGATATTGTGAGACATAGCAAATGAGAAACTTGGGCAATGGTCTGAATGAGACTGAAAACCACTCAATTAAACAAGACAGAATTGCATATGGAACAAAGGATATCCCAGTTCATAAAGATGAGTAAATAATTTCAGTGATTACTGCTTTAGGCTCTTGTTTCCAATGCAGGTTAGATGTCAAAACGTACTAAGGCAGCAGCACCATCTGCTGAACGCACACTGCTACAATCAATCCTCCGATGGCTGACTCATCCACAGAAGATTTAATCAAAAACTAAACGGAACAAGAATTTGCACCAGGTGTGAGAGTTGTTCAATCAATCTTTCTTTCATGATTCCATCAACATGTAAATCAAGGCTGCAGCCAGTGTTATGCCAGTCCATCTCTGGCACTGACACCCTCACATAACCTCATCTGTATGAGAGCTTGTATAGTGTCAGGATAAAATATGAATCTAATACCCATCTGCTCCATCTTCTGTTGACAAGTAAAAGTAATGGAGGCTTTATCTGTTTGTGTCACAACATTGTTAAACTGTGGTCTGACATATAAACAGCGCACACACACACACAAATATTTAGCTAGGATATCACACAGCCAAGAGCCCCAGAATATGACAGTGGCACAACAGGGCCTTAATAACCTTATGCAGCAGCTTAATTGTGATTCGGTCAATTAGACTCCTTAGGAAATGAACATGTGGATAGAACAAACAAAGCCTCTCTCTCTCTGTCATTTAGCTATGAACAGGGCTTTGCACAGGAAAATCCTTTCTTCTCTCAACACTGAACAACATGCTCAGATACTTCTCTAAATAGGATCAAACATTTTGCCATCTGCACGTCCTTAATGGGCCAGCAATTTTAGCCAGAAATCTGCTTCTGGGCTAGAGTATAACAGCCAAGCAAATGTACTTCCACAGCTGTTCAAAGCCATTTTTACAACGAATAATGCCTTCTCCTCTGTCCAGTCAGTCATTTCTGGTGTTTATTTTCAGCCACATTCTCTGCTAATCAGTATCCTCAAAAGAAAGTTAAGCAGAATGGCTGTGACTGGTTAAAAGTGTGGATAATAGAAGACAGAATGTTTCTCAGAACGTTAGGGACAAAATGCCTCCCAAGGTTTTTGAGAGGGCATGTAAGATGGATTTTCACGGAACATGCATGCACTTCATTTACCTCTTCCTGTGAGGGGAGCAGAGTCTGAGCATTCAGCACCACATGTTCCTGCTCTGTAACAGCTAGCTGCATTTGGGAGACGCCATCAAGCAGGAAGCGCTGCTTGTCCTCTGTATGAGTAGTGCGGCTGGCTAGGATTCTGTAGAGCAATATTGTTAAGGGTGGACAAAGACAGAGAAGACAAAGTATAGTTGTGTGAGTGAGACAACTGAGTGTGCCTGAGTCACATAAAGCATGTGAGAGCACATTGGGCCTCATGCAAGAACTACTTGGACGAACAGATTTGTTTGTATGTGGCAAGTTTGAGTGATTTAAGAGGATTTGTGGCATTCACTAATTTTCTCGCACTTAGAATTTTCTCTTCGATAGGAAGGAAATTCACGAGTGGTTCAGACCCATCATATGAGTCATGAACAGATAGTCTGCATTTTTACACAGGTGAAAAACACTAATATGATACCAAAATTAACTAAAATAAAAATAGATCTAAGACAAACTTAATATAAAAATGTATATTCTGTTTACCATATCGTCATCATCATCATCACTTACTAATTTACTGAATTTACAGTTCAGTAGAAAATTCCACTACTCTGACAGCTGCCTCAGGCTCTTTATGCACATTGCTGTCCAGTGTAACATCACCTACAGCAGGCTGTAATATTCTCTCGTCTAAAATATCACCATGACTGTCATGTTCACCTGAACACCTCATATTAGTCATGGACCACTTTGCTTTAGAAAAACGTTTTTTTTTTAAGCATCTATCTTCACGTCACTCTTCAGTTCTGTCACAGTACAGTGCTGCTCTAATGGCACGCTGTTAACAGCTGTATTCTAAATGTTTTTCTAATTGTTTCGGGTCCCCTAATTCGACTACTGACTCTGCTCAACTTGTTATCTTTCTGTTGGTTGATTTCTGACAGCCAGACTTGAAGTTCCACAGTGTGAAAATCTTCTTTTGACTCTTTGGTAACATTTTAGTTTGCCTTGAATGGCAATTTTAGGGGTGTCAATTATGCTAATACTCAAATCTCATGAACATGCACCTCCTCATGAACAGGTGGCATTCACGAGTGATTTATGGCAAGTTTGTCCAGTTAAGAGAGTTTGGTGAATCCAACTTGGAACACTAAGAGAGGTTCAGGATAAGAATAGGAAAATTAGCATGAGGCCCATTGTGTGTGAGTCAGGTGTAGGTGTGATAGTAGTATGGAATCATTCAGTTCAACTTTTATGTGCTGACTTTCAAGATTTAACTGTCAAAACCCATCTACATGCACACAAGTAGACTAAAGATTGTATTTGTATATGTCATATAGTATGGTTTAAAGAATATTCCGTTTGGAATATCTGGATTAACTTCTGACCGACTAACCTCAGACCATGTGCGTACTCTACATGTGCCTCTGCTGCGTGTTCTCTATAGTTGAGTTTAGTGAAACCACTAGCACACTCTCTAAGTGTATCACAGGCGGCCATTAGCCTCTGGGCAACCTCGGTGCTGAGTGTCTCTCCAGGTTCACCAGCACCAAGTGCACGTAGACATTCAACGGCTCCTCTGGGACACAACAAAACACATTCCATTAGATCAGGATGACATGAATGCCCGTTGAAGTCACAACTTATTTAGTGTGTCTGGCTAAACATTTAAAATATGACATTTAATGGATGTTTCAAATGCATAACAAGTTACATGCTGAAAGTAGGTTTCACTTGTTAAAGCTAATGTTTTTGCCAGTGGACTTTGAGTAAAATATCCGTTTAAGTCTATTCATGATGCATTAAGACACAATGGCGGATATTTACCAAAATTACCTTCAGGGCCACAAAATTTAGCATCACCATGATTTTTCAATTTAGGAGAGTATACCTGTCTGTATTCTATCACCCTCCATGTGTCCAATAAAAAAAGTGTCGTAGATTTTATTTACACCTGCTTTTCCCAGACGTTACATTTCAGACGCAGTTTCCTCTGCCACAGCGATCAGTCTGTGGTGATAAATCAAGTAAAGCAGCTTTTTGAATGCATTTTCATTCCCTCCTCCTATATTTTGCACCTCTGAACAGAAATACATATGGCATTAGGCCAAACATGAAATTTTTAGCGATGCTGCTTTTCTTCCATTTTATCATAAAACCTCTGTGCGGTCTGTTAGTAAAAAGGGATGTAATTTGACTGTTTAGTGCCTAACAAAGGGCTGTAAACCCTCAGTAAATATCCCCTAAGTAGTGGGGATCACAGGTTTTACAAAAATAATAGTTGAAGTTGATGCATGTAGGTTTAGGAAAGACATTGGAACCATCAAAATACAGTTATAAAAGTTTATAATAAAGTCTTAGAGTAAAAGCAAAAAGCTGGGTCTTTGGTTCATGGATTATATGGTAACTGTGTGGTACTGTGCAAAGACTCAACCTCTAGGGTTTACTGTTCAGTCAACCTTTTGATACTGTTCAGTATCAAAAGGTTGTTTATAGGGTAAAATCTAAATATGGTGTCAATATTTTCTGATGATTATTATGAGAAAGTAGAAGTCAGCACGCACATCCAAACAGTGGCAGGTGCTGAGCCACAATTGGGCAAGTCACAAAGATTATCTCTGATGATTATTATGTACATTCTTTTTACCCAAAGTGCAGCTTAAAAATGACAGAAATCTTAATCAAAGACAACACATCACCAAAGGTCATCTTAACTAGGAAAGTTTGACCACAGACGTTTGGGGTTACCTCATCTCTAATGAAGTGATCAAGAATGTGAGTTCTTGGACTCGGTTTACCCTCTGCTCCAGAGCCAGCTTCAGAGCCCCACAGCCTTGTTTAATAATCTGATCAATCTGTGAGAGAAAAAAAGGCATGATGGGAAAGGTATTCACAACAAAACACAAGGTAATTGTGCTGCAGATGGTTGTGAGAAGGTAGTGATTCTATACCTTGGTGTGTGCATCTTGGTCCTTTTGGGCTACTACAGCTCTGACCTTGGTGAGGGTGAGGTGGTACCAGAAGTCTTCATCCCCACCCAGGGCTTGAGCTTTGACCAGCAGGATCAGAGCCTGGGCATAGTTCTGCTCTTCACAAGCCAGAATGGCCAGACTGAGCAAACTTCTTGCCAATGCATTCTGGTCTCCGAGCTCCTGAACAGAAAGAGAGTTAGTTATAATCAAGTAGAAAATTAGCAGAACCATTGTAAAAAATACTTCTAATATTTTAGTGGGCATACATCTGTCTATAGTAAGTGTATCAGTGTCAACAATACCTTGTAGGTTAACATTTTCTTATATTTGTCAGCACTGCAGATGTATAAAATGGTTGGACTGATTGGTCAGATTCTATTTTACTGTCAGAGTCTGACACTGGGGTCTTCTTCTGTTTCAACTCACCATAGCCACCAAGTGGGCCTCTGCCATGAGCTGCCTGGCTGTTTGATAGAGCCCCATGCTGAGGCAAACCTCAGCTTTGTCCAGCCAGATGTCCTGAGCACACACATCCATATGCTGTCGCCCAGAGCCAGCCTTTTCATCCTCATTAACTTTCTGAAAAATCACCAAGATATAGGACAGAAGAAAAAAACTTCCTTATGTGCACTGCTAGGGTCTTATAGTGTTAAAGTCTATGGGATGAGCCCTGTAGGTTTCAATATGAAATTCACACCCTTAACAGGCTAGAGTATTGTACAATGAAAGGACAATGAAAGTTACATTAATAATCATCGTAAAAAAATCATCATCATCATCTCACATAACTGACTTCGGAGTTAACACTCATTCCAGGTTTATGAGACAAGTAATTTGACTGTCGTAAAGCTCATGTATTAATCTCCCATCACTCAGTGTTATACGTACTAATTACAGCATAAAGTTAATTTCCTTCACTTGCTAATCATCCTCTAAGAAGTAATAAAACTAGAGTAAAGTAAAAGTTATTCATTTTAATGGTAATATCTTTAACGTGTAACCCCTTATGAATGTGGAGCATTTGACGCAGAATTTAAAACACAGGTATATTTATTTTATGAAAAGTAGGCTGACCTGAATGTACTCTTTGTGACGGCCTCTCCTCTCTTGTGAGAAAGCAATCGCTTTGTGGCACCTGCAATCATGAACATCATTATAATAAGCCATTAAAGCAAAATGTACAAACATTAAATCTGAGTATCTGAGTTGGCATACCCCATCTGTTCTTGTTCTTGGATTCTGCTCAGATTCAGGAGCTTCTCCTGATATGGTGACTGTGTCTCCAAACCCAGCTCACAACAGGTCCTCACAATTCTAATTAGGTGAAAAAAAAGCAACAAAAATGTACAAAGTCACAACAAAAAATATAATTATTGAGTATAAATAGAATTTCTGAAAGTAACTAATGGCGCCACAATTTGATGCTCATCAGCTCTCCATTCTTCTGTACTTCCCTGGGTTATGACAGCTGACTTTAGTTAAATCATCCTCTTGCAGTGGCACACAATTTAAATGAAGTGAATTGGCACCTACATTACCCACAATGCAATTGGACTGCTGAAAGTTCAGTTGGAGATTTGAGTGTGTTGTGTTATTAGCAGCTAAAGCAGCCTGCAGCTAGCTTTAGGCAGAGATGAGGAGCAGGCTACAGAGGTCACCTCTTTTTCTAACTCCACACCCACCGGGTGACATCACTATCAGATTTTGCACAGCTCCCTCTGAAGCCACAAAGGGATTCATACAACATTTCTCTCATATGCAGTACTGCTCCCCAAGACCTGTGAACAGTCTTTGAGGTGTAAAATCCGTGGGTATCAGTGCTTTTACCTCAGTCGGTAGAGGTCGGAGAGGCTCCTCCTATCCAAAAGGTCATGAGCAATGGTCTCAGCTAGGTGGATTATGGGCAGCCTCAGGTGGTCGAGTGAGAGTGAGTGAAGCTCTTTTTCCAGCAGGTTGAGATAAAACAGGCTTTGAGTCTATAGCCAAACAAGCAGAAGGAAAACACAAAAAAATAAAAATCTGATTCTTACAGGGATACCCAAAAAATAGAATAGGAAGAATAGGAAATGACCCACAATGCCACCTGTTTGCTCAATTTCCTAATTAATTAAATCCAATCTTATCACATACTTCCACCCCATTCTGGTGGTTGATCCATAATTTAATTACAATACATATTTAATTCAGAATACTGAGGTTCTAACCTCATCCAGCATCTTAATTGGACCCACACAGATCAATGAATGTACTTCCTCTTGTCTTGACCAACAAATGACAGCTTCTTAGGGCGACATTGATACCAAGTCAATGCTTCTGCCAGCTGAGCCTTTGAGCCTATACAGCCAGTGGATACAATCCCTGCTATGTTGAAAACAAGACTGAAACCAGAGACAGTATCATAGACGGTAGATGGTTATGGCACTGACTTGCCTGCTTTGTAATGCTGTGTGTATTGATACAGTGGGGGTTACTGTTGGTTCTGAAGATCTGCCTGGCCTGGTCAGGACAGACGAAGCAAGCCCAGTCCTTTGGGGTGGAAGGAATTCCCTGATCCAAGACAACAGGTTTAGGTATCTCTTCTGCAGGGGGAGCCTGGTCAAACAGATGCAGTAGGGTGCAGTCAGCATTTAAAATTAAGTACAATTAGTTCAGTAAATACTTGTCAAGAATATTTTTAATGCCCCAAATACTTTCTGTAAATAATATGCACATTTTCAGTGCCGTGTCATGTAGTATCAGGCACCATGTGGTAACATGAAACTTGCTTACTCAATTTTAATAATAAATAAAATATTGAACTCCTTATGAACATCATAAAAATAATAAGACAGCATTTCAAAGCACTGTTTCTTTTAATCATACAGACAGAGAGGGTGGACAGTGGCTGCTAGTTATTGACAAACAAGTGAAGTAACTGCATTATTCTTCAAAAATAAATACCTAGTATTGTATGTTACACGCTCTACTGAAAACTGTGTAAATCAACGAAAATTAAAATTTGGGGACTTACCTCTTTCACCTTTTTGCCTTTGCCCTTGTCTTTGTCTTTCTTGGATCCAGCAGAGGGAGGAGGCTGGGGTGGCTGACTCTTTGCCATCTCACTGGAAATCTCACAACCCACTGCCATGGACACCTGGAGTGCACATACATGCATGTTCCATACTCAACTCAAATATCATTTGAACAACAAACTCATCCACATTGTCAAAGCTGAGTGGCAGGACAATGTTGTAGTAAAGATGCATCACCTGCCATATTCCAAGTACAAAGGTGTAGGCTCTGAGCAGGTTAAGCTGGTGCTCAGGTGAAGTCCTGTCTGCCATGACAGCGAGCAGAGTGTGTGCTCGTACCAAGCTGTCAAGGCGCCGCACCTCCTTCAGATTAGACAAACTTTGTGTGAATAACAAGTCCTGGACTCCTACCCGGGACTCGCATTTCACTGAACTCACATCCCTCTTTTCGGACTCGTCCTCTAGAGGAAAGATATACATATAACATTTACTCTGACAAAGAATTTAACAAGACAGATATATACAACAATCTGTAACTATAACTGTACAGCATCATTAACATTACTTTAAACAATTACAAATACAGAGGTACATATTTCTGTAATTAGTTTCCACTTTTTCTTTTATTTGAGTGTTCAGTTTGTCTCTCAGGGTATATTTAATGGGGCTCCTCATAGCAGGAGACTAAAAAGACTTCTCACAGCACTCTTTTAAATAGTGCTATGATATTCTCATTGGGTACCCACATGGGATCTTGAAAAATCTGTCTTTGTTTGGTCAGTTCCTTTTCCTCTGAACAATATTTGCTTGGTTTAATGTTTACACAGGGTAACAATTGAAATCAAAGAATAAACAATGACTTCCATTTCCATTGGGAATTCTCAAAATCTGTTACCTTTTCCTTTAGATTTTGGAGTGCACTGTAGCATAATTAACAAAACTAACTAGTCATTCACACAACTGTGTCATGATACAATGAACAAGTTGAGTCAATGAGTTATACCTGCTGCTCCTGCCTGTTCAGTCTCCAAGTGTAGAAGGATGTCTATGGCCCACTGAACCTGGTGTTGGGTGTCAGCTTTGGGGAAGTTGTGACAGTACAGCCACTCTCCAAACTCTAGCAGAAGGCTGACCTTCTGCCACTGAGTCTCTACACTCTGTTCACACATGGCATCACAGACACAACAGTCAATCAAAACATATTTTAAAGATTACTTTTTTTCATTTTGCCTTTGTTTGATAGTTGACAGGAAATAGTCCTTTATGTGGCCTGGAGCTGGAGTGAAGTGACACCTTTGGATGGTGTAACAGACATCCTAAGCCTGTGTTATAGCAAGGGGAACTTGGAAACACAGTTGTAATGACATGCTGGCTCCACATGATGGTGCTACAGAGTTTGCTAGAAATATTGCCTTTGCTCAGTGCAAAAAGACTACACAGGAAATAAAATGAACTTTATGACTAGAATTTACTAATATGACAGATTCCAACATGATCTATTTGCATGAATCTGCTGCTGTGTCAGGTGTGGGTAACGATGTTAACATGATGCCAGAACACAGGGATTACCATCAGAGAGGTGATGGATTTCTGGTAGCAGGTGAGCTGTTGGGTTAGCTTGCCAGCACACAGCGCCACCCGGTGCCACATAAATGAACAGCACTGCTCTCCTTCGTCTTGTAGCTTTTGCATGTCCATTAGTACACTTTCCTCCAGTCGTGCTTTTACCAGTATTCTGTGTTTCAGCAGAGGTCTGGAAAAACACAGGCAATAAGATTTATTTTTGTCTGTCTGTCTGTCTGCCTTTCCAGTCCCTTTCATATCTTTCCCTCAGTCCCCACTGTCTTATTTTTTTTACTCACAGCCGGTGTCTGGTGCGAGGCATGTCTCTAATAGCTTGGTCCAGCAGCTGTAGAGCACTTTTCCAGTCTGTTTTATCAATGTGGATGTGGAGCAATAAACTGTAAATGGCTGCTCTCAGGGCTAGGTCCTCTTCACCTACTCACAGAGGCCCACACATAGACACACAGAAATGCATATTTAGATGATTGATGTGTAATCCAATTCAAGCAAATGTGTGTTCATAACATAATAATCAATGTAGATCTAAGAAATTGAGCTGTCCAAATAGACTATCCAAGTACAAATGGCACAGTCCCCAAAGCTTAAATGTTTGTCCGGGAATGAATAACACTTTTTGTGCCATCCATCATTTACAGTATGGAGATACAGAAGAAACCAATCAGATTCATAACAGCAAAACCAAACCTCCTCCAAAAATTCAAAAAGAAATGTCACAGTTGAACCATTTCAGGGTCCTTTTACCTGTTGCTTCATGTTTAGAACTCCCATGACGCAGTGCTGTCAAGGTCAGCAAGCCCTTCACATTGGTCTGTTTCTGTAATAGAAAGGGAAAGGATTAATACTTCAGTCGCTACAAGGGTGATAGGAGAGTGTTGCTGGAAATGGCAGCTGGTTGGTCGTAGTTAAAGCTCACTGATTGCTATCTCATCTTGCCCTGTATATGACCTTTCCCCCTTATCTGTAAATCCCCTTCCACACTCAGTGCCTGCAACATTACTGGGTTCAGATATCTGGGTGAGGTAGTCGTTTTTGATGTTCACACATACCGAAAAAAACAATAGATTACTCTTTTTTCCCCTGCTTATTGTGGGTCGCAGCACTTCTGAAGAACACTGTCACGTTGGAAAGAACACCACAGACGAACATAATTCTGAATTCTCACATAAGCTGCATTTAGTTATGGATTTTAAGATATTGCGCAGTTGAACGCCTGGCTGGACTGTCCACAGCTGGGGAGATGTTTTCACACATTTGAGCACACCCACAAGTTCTCCCCTGTAGCAACCTCGAGAAAATGTTTCATCACCTTTATCATCAATTCAAGATAACAGAGCAAGTTTAAGAACTGTGCCACCTATTTTACCTAAGTTGTAAAAAAAACTGAAATAATAAATAGGAAAAAGTAGAAGAAAAAAAAACCCAACAGGACATGAAAGGTCAGTTCTGGCTGTCATTCAATTCTTCTTTTGCTCAACTGCTTTTTTAGTTTGTTGCTAGTACTCTTTTGGCTGAACTTTTGTCCTGTTTGGGAAAGACTTCTCTGATGCTGGGGCTGGAACATTTCCCTTCACAGAGGGGCAGACTCTGTGTTTCTGTGGTTTCCCTTGTTGCTGTGCTGTTTTATTGCTCCTGCTTATGAGTGGAGTTGCACCACTAACAATGCTTAGCAGTTAAACATCACTGAAATGCAACAATGGAGTTGTGTGCTGTCCTATATTTAAGCCAGGTGCAGAATAACAGATTCAGTGGAGGAAAAATAGAAAGTATCTGCACGCTGGATTAAAGCTCCCGAAAATGGTACTGAAAAATGCTGTACCCCTCTTTCTAAATATCTCAAGTATTTATAAGTACATTAAAATATTGTACATTTAGCAATTTCGATAACCTTTGTGAAACTATTTAATTTTTTTTGTTTATCTGGAGGGTAATTTTGTGTGTGGCTGTATAATTTTGTCTGACCACTTGGCTATGACTACAACAGGATGTCATCAGTTAGCTGCCTATGCTGTATATACAATACATCGTCCATTGTCATGTTGGCCATTTGCCTGATGAAGACCTGGGAAGGTCCAAACATCACAGATGGAGGATTTAGTTTTGCTTTTGTTCCCATTAAAACATTTATGGAAATCTTACTAGGAGTTAAGTTAGTATCATGAAAAATCTCTGGCTCCATAAAAAATTGATAGAATTTATATGGATTAAAGTGAATGCGTGAATGTGGCTAAAGAAGGGCCCATACATTTGCATGTTTCGTGTTGGTATGAGCCAGAGCTATCAGGATCTTCTCCAGGGGCTTTTGGAGCTGCCATCTTTCCTCAGCAGTCTGTGTCAGGGGTAGACAAGTGTTCCAGTAATGCCTGGCAGCTGTGACACACAAAGCTGGACTCGCAGCCTCAGCATAGCTATGAACAAGAAAACAGAGCAAGCAAGTAAAAAATGAAAAATGTACCAGTGACCAGTTTTAGAGAATATTTTTAGAAACTAGCTTGTAGCTGCCCAAGGCAATCGTCAATACATAAGCAGCACCTGACACTGGACAGAAGCACCTTCATCGCCTCTCTATAAGTGTGTAGATCTCCATTAGACTCATGGACTAAACTCAAACCCCTCAGACAAGCGGCACTGCTCAGCATCTCATTTACCGCAGTCAGGCTATACCTAGGGATATGAGGAAATTCATTAGCTGTCAATCAAAGTCAACCAATCAGTCAACTGAAATGTAAAACTGTGAAACTTTGGAACTTAATTCAAATTTTGCAACTTCATGCAAAAATGGAAGGCAATGCTTGCCCATTTGTATCACCTGCAAAACTCCTGAATATGTACAAGATGTCACCTGCCTCTCAGACAGCTTTGGAAGCAGAAATCTCAACTACTCCTAACACCTACCTATAGTGCTTTCCATAACAAAACACACACATTCATGTCAAGTGCAGTCTCTCTTGCCAATTTTTAAGAATTATAGAAAAAAATACAGATCTAGCCTGGTATTTATAAAATTCTCTTATTGTTTAAATAAATTGTAATCAGCTTAACACACTTACAAAACACAGGGCATGGTGCTGAGGCTCTTTGCTGCTGCTTCTTCCAGCTGCAGAGCACTCTTGGTGCAGAACAACACCAAGCTGTGGTCCTTGGCATGGTGGCAGAAGGCAGCCAGCTGGTACCACACCTGCAACTCCACCACAGCGTCAGTCCAGCTGCATTCAGACGCCATGCTCACCAGCTGTAGGTGAGGAGAGAGAAAAGGGCAGCGGAGGAAAATGGAGGTGGTGAGGGAAAAAGAAGGGAGGAGAGGAGGGGGTGTGGGAAAAGGGATGGGGGGGGGGGGTTGAGAGAAAAGACGAGAAGAGGGAGGGTGAGAAAAGCAGGGAGGGAAAACGTAGAGGGAGGGGGGATTAAGTATTGCATGGAGTGAGTTAAAGGCAGAGAGGCAAAGACTGAACAGACAGGAGAAGAAAAAGAAGGGACAGAAATTAAGAAAGGACTGATGAGGGGAAAGACAGGGGGCGGAAAGCAAAAGGGAAGAGTAAAAAAAGTAAAGGCAAGCATAGGAAAAAGGAATAGCAAGAAGTAAAGGTGTAAAGTAGGAGGTAATCAGGGATGGAGGGGAAGGTGGCAAAGGAATGAGAAGAGTGAATGCAGGCACACAGAAAATGACAGGTTAGAAGGAAGAAGGATTAAGGAGAAGTGGAAAAAGGAAAAAGGAAGTAGGGAGCGATGGACAAATGGAAAAAATTGATTGAATTTAAAGAGGAGAGGATAAGCAGAGAATGTAGGAGATGGAAGAAAAGATGGATGAGGGACAGAGTGAAAGAAGATATAAGTGTGGAAAAAGGCCAAAGGGCCTTTAGTGTCAGCGAGAGCGCTTCTCCACAGAAGAAATGCACAGCACATCTCATGTCAAAGAAATGATGATCAAGGCAGCTACAGTATTTCAAAGATATTGACACATGATGAGCGGCAGACCAGGTCTGAGGGCTCATGGGCCATCTCAGCATCTGTTGTTACCATCTGGGCAACAGTTACTGTGGAAACATGAACAGAGAAGTACATACTGTGGAGAGGCTGAGGACAGAGAACTCCATATGCCTCGGGTTCCTATTGCACTGGAGCATCTCCACTCCAACCAGCACTCGCGTCATCGCCGACACTTCCTCATTCTCACACTGCAAATGGGGAAGAGAACAATGAATACTGAGCATTTCAGCACAGTCCTCTGCTGAATATCCACCAATCCCTTAAGTTTAATTATAGAAAAGATATATACATGTATTATTATTTGCTTATAAATTATACATGGACCTGGAGTATGATTATCATATTGTATGTGTCCCAAATGCCGCAGAGATGGGCTCATTGATAATGTATGACTTCCTATTGTGTGGAAAATGAGTTGATGAATGATTTATTGAGATTAGAGATAAAACCCATTTATATTAACGCTGCATTTCTTAATTGGCATGGCAAGAAACAAACTGAAGGGACTAATGTAGGGCAGGAAATTCTTGGCTGACAAATGGTCGTAGGATTATGGTGACTAATCAAACAGTCCGTTTCACTGACAAATTGTATAAGTGCTTTGCCCACATTTTGTCCCAGTATAAAGAAGTACAATCAGGACACATGACAACCGGAGATGATCACAGAGCAGACCAGAGCATACAATGGTGTAACATGGAAATGGCACTAACACCTACCAAAAAGAAAATGTCCGGCATCGTAAGCCTACAATATTATGAGCACATTATAGAAGAACTGCCAGGAGACCATAATACAGGATGCATTATGAATGTGACATGAATATATTATGACAATGAGCTATACAGTTGTCGTAGCGAGTATTCACCCTCCTTCACATTTCACATATTTTGTAGTGCAATTAAAAACATTTCCAAGCAGCCTTTTTATCTTAGATAATGCCCTTTCAAGCAAAATAGAAAATAATTGCATAAGAAAGTATCAAAATATCATCCTTATTACGTCACAAAATCTGTAATACTGAAGGCTTTTTGCCGTTATTCAAAACCAATATTGTTTCAGTTTTTCTCCATTGTTTTGATGTACTTTTGCCAACTTCAAATGCGTTCACCTAAATTTGAACTATTTCTGGGTCTTTTGCATAGAAATCCTGGTTTGTAGATCATTAAACTCATTGCAGACACTGAGTTCAGGTTTCACTTAGTCGTCTTCTAACAACATTAGCAATCTTGTTCTGAATGAAGTTAATTAATGAATTTAGTTGGATAAGTTAAGTGAACTTTCTATCTCAAGAGGAATTTGTTTGTGTGGTGTTGGCTCATTCACTGTGGACATGTACATGCAGAGGTACACAACATCCAAAAAGTGAAATCAGAGAGAAAAGAAGAAGCAGCTGAGAGGTGTGGGAATGCAAGGTGGGAAAATCTATGGAGATTTGTCCAACTTTGCAACAATGTCGTAATCGACATTGTTGCAGAGGTTTCATAACTCTGTCCAATGGCCCCTCTTTCTCAATCAATTGATTGTTGATCAACAATCAGTTGATTGATTGTTTAAGCACCTAACACTCACTGAGGTGATGGCAACCTTAGTTATGCTGATGTTGAATTTTGCCAGACAAACTGTTTTATAGGGTGTGGTCAGGGAGAATATCACAGTATGTGTGGTGTGGCCTAATAAATGAAAAGGCAAGATATACAGCCTAAAGTATTTTGTTATTTTCACTTTAGTTTTGTTTATGCTAAGTTAACTGTTTAACATCAGTTAACTTAGCATAATCAGACATTTCCCACTCACCCTAACACAAATTTCAAGTATGCAGACATAAATAAAACAGAGTATTACCTACATTTACAAAAGATATATCTTTTACGCCTCTAAAAATTTAAAAAACTATCATTTTTTAGGTTATGCTAGCTTGTAACGCTACAGTGACATCCTGTTTACATAGCTCATTGCTCTTGATTGGACAGTGCTATAGATGTTTCCTAGAAACCAATTTACACTTTACTAAAGTCTTTACAAGCTAAGACATTTCTTAAGTTTTAATGGTGGAACCTGATAGCCTGGGACGAATCTGCGAGCTCATGTTTTATTTTCTCTGACAGATGCGTCTGGTCCCCCTCCCATTCAGACAGATTTCCAGCCGACCTGGCCCGGGTCGGGCCAATTCCCAACCATTTATCTAATATGGGGTGGGTTTGATACGATGACTACAGAGGAGCGCCGTTGAGGCATTTTTGTAAACAACTAAGATGGCTGCCGTTGATGTGGAACGTTCTGAATCTGCTATCGCGTCAGTATTAAATGAACTGTATGCTATATTTTCTCTAATAGATAAAAAACAACTGCACTTAAAGCTTTTGTTGATAAGAAAGATGTGTTTGCTGTACTTCCGACAGGATTCGCTCAGCGCTACATCACACATTTCGTTTCTCTGATTGGTTGTAGGCCTATCCAATTGTGTCCAGAGGCATGTTGGTCTGCGCCCGTTGATAATGTCCCTTGGAAATCAAAAATGAACTGAGAGGCAATGTCAGGTTAGTAACCCGATTTAGTAAATCAGTAGTTTGAAACTACGTTCAGACTTAGTAATGGATTTATGAATAGCTGGTGCAACCCAATCCTGGACTACAATGTAATATCTTATCAACAGTGCTTTGAAATGTTGATTAGGCCCTAAACATGGATTAGCAAGCTGAAACAAAGTGCCATAGACAGTTTTGCCATAGACAGTTTTGGGCTGAGACAGAAAATGGTACCTCAGTGTCCATCTTTGAGCCAATCTGCTGTTGCAAGAGCCTCTTGATCTGCACCCACGTGGCCACCACCTTTTTCCGTGCTGCAATAGGTACGGTCTCCCCTGGGGTGTTGCAGTTGTTGGATATGCCAAGGGCGTAGTCGCATAGCTAGGAGGAAGTGTAGAAAAACAACAACGAGTTTCATTCTATCAGCTAGAAGCACTTGGTATGGTATTAGCAGTCTGAGAGGCTCAATAAGTAGAACATGACATTAACATAATTAGAATTATGCATAATCCTAAATGTTTACGCAGATCAAAGTGTCTATCAAATACCATACATTATGATACGTTTCTGTAAGACCATGCACACCCTGGACTTTCTCTAGCCCAAGGCCCTCTGTCAGCTGCAGACACGACAGACATACACAAAAGACTCAGAACTCAGTAAGACTTTATTCAACTCAGACACAGTAGCTGACCCTGCTGTACTGTAGACTATTTATAAAAAATGTACTGGAAAGGATAATTTTTTTTATCTTTCCTTCAAAAAGGAAACAGACACGATGGAATTTAGTTAATAATTCACTGATAAAGTGCCTTTCATCTGGAGTTAGAGCTGATATTCATGGTGGATCCTTTGAATAGAAACGGAGAAAGGAAACAGGGTTTAATTGGCAACTGCAGCGAAGAGAACAGAGAAATCAGACTTCAATGGCACAAAGAAACCCAGTCATGAAAGCTACATGTGAGTGTGTACGTGTGTGTGTGCACGCATGGTTGGATGAGTAATGTGTGTCAAAGGATGAACGATATGACAAAATGTATCCTGAGAGTGCTTCAACTTTTCACCTGTGATGTTCTAACATCTGTCATGATATATCGAGGAGGAATATGGAAATATGGAATTTGAAAGTTTTTTAAGAAAACAATTCAAGCACTTTTAAAGCACTTTCAAGGTACCTATACCAAAAATTTCCACACTCTCGAAGCCTTTATCATGACATCTAAATAGTTACTATAAATGCCAGGAGACAACAAACAAATATGATGACGGGATCGTTTTATTTCAAATATTAAACTTTTTTTGTTTTTTTGGTGTAAATGATGAAACACCAGATTATGTCAAAAATCAAGCATTTTTCAAGGAGTATATTCAAATTCAAGCATATTCCTAACCTTGAAAACATAACGGTTAAAATTAAGCATTTTCCAAACTTTCAAGACTTTGTACGAACCCTGTACATAATGTTTGCAGTGTAATATCTGTAAAAAAAATAAATAAAAAAAAAGATTAAAATTTGAGTTTCTGAACGCGTCTTGCAAAGATTCAGCAAACTCCATTCAGAGATTATACACACACTCCTTTCAGAGATTCTGATCTGTTCTTAAGCTTTGAATGCTCAAATTTCAGACATTGTTTTCACACTGGAAAGATAAGAAACTGAAAGAAAAAAAAGCAGCTCACGCATCTCAAAACACCCCAATCAGTCTGGGAGGGATTTGACAGAGGGTCAATCACGTTTGCTTCAGCAAAATACAACCAATCAACAGATTTCCAACTAAAAAAAGCAACTTTCAAACAACATATTTGCTCCCTTCTTGTCCTTAGGAGAGTCCACTGATTTCTTTCGTCATATTTATTTTCCTTTCTCATTCAGTTGTGCTATGCTTTACTTCTTTTCCACAAACAAATTAATTGTTCTTACCATGTACATAAGGGTTGATGTTAAAGTAAAGGAATAAAAGACATAAAAAACAACTTAAAATGAACTGTCACTCAGAGGTCAAAAAAACATGTGGCTACAAACTAAACAACGCTGACTTCATGACAGCTCAGCTTGTATATATGAGCCGATACAATTACTACAGTTACTGCCTCTATCAGCTGATTGTCAATGGGGAGTGTCTACACTCCTTCTAACAACAATTCATTAACACAACTCCAATAGTTTATAATTAGTCTATTTCCACTCCCCATATTTCATTATATTTATGCATAAAAGTTAATATCAAAATCATAATTTTGGCTCCAAGACCAACTAAACATGTTTTGATTACTTTGTAATGAACATGTGGGTCCCAGAAAAGCTGGTTTCTGATTGGTCATGATTTTATGTTACATGATACTTAGAGGTGTCTAAACCTTAAAGAAAGTAACTTATATTAAACTTATAACCTCATCAATCCTTCTTCAGATTTGATTATTTCTTAAAGCTGGGGTAGGCAGAATCTGTGCAACCTAGGCAAAACCTTTTTCTCTGCTGCCTCGTATCACTCCGCTAAGCCCCTCCCACCAAACCCACAACTTCGACCGGCAGCAGGAGTCGGTTCCCCTGTGAAACTGTATCCCTCGTAGGGCTCGCTCTCCACAGCGTGAGCCTCACCGAGGCCCCTCCCGCCTTGACTTGTTTTCTCAATGATGCCCCTCCAGCGCTTCGTGGCCGCAGAGCAGAGCGCCCCAGGCTTCAGAGGCAGCTGCAACGCCGTCCAGCAGCGGGAAGAGAGGCTAGTACACCACACACACACCACTGTCCCCCATCAAAAGCTATTCCCCACTGTTTGTCATCATGCCTCTTTGTCACTCGTTGTTATGAGCGCCACGGCATTGAATGTAATGAGCCTGAAGCTCCGTGTGGAGCCGGGACGTGTTGTTTTGTACTATACACCACTGTAGGCAAAGGAGGTGTTGGAAATTTATCACAAATTTCAGGATTTTCGGCAGGATTTTCCTCCACTGAATCAGGTTTTCACCGTCTGAAGGGACGTGTACACACATCTGCTCTTGTAGCTTAGCCAATACGAACACACCGTCTCTCTGAAATAACCTCTGATAGGCTAAAGTCTACCGTCACGGGATCGATTTTCTGAAGCCTGAAAACAGAGGCAAGGGGGGGGCTGAAATGGAGGTCTGCTCTCAGACCACTTGAATTACAATATGCTGCACGGTTAATATGGCATTTTTGCCCAGTGACGCCAAAATAAAACTGCCTACCCCAGCTTTAATTAATTACTTTGCAAAGTAATAGTGATATAGGGAGTTGTAATATAAATGTATGGTAAGAGAGGGCATTCACATGTACAGTATATTGATGTGTACAGATTTTATGCAACTTTATTGTGACAAAGGAAGTTTGTATCCAACTTTGGTTATGATAATGTGACTGAAACTTAACCAAACTGAAAGTCAATATTGATACTTATTAAATACACGAATTAAAACATTTAGCACAGCCACACACAGGTGCCCATTGCCCCCATCCCGCTCCCACATACACACACTGACATACCTCTAATGCCTTGCGGACATCCTGCAGGGCAGCAGGGTCTAAAAAAAAACCATGGACATTGGCAGCCTTCTCCATTCCCTTATCAGCTCTGTTTTTGCTCTTGTCTCCTGGCGGGGCTGGCTCAGCAATGCTGTCTGGTCCACACAGGGGCTGGATCAACCCCCGGGCCACAGCATCACACAGCAGCACAAACAGAGCACTATTTCTGAGAAATACAACACAAAGAATGCTCCAAACTGACATTATCTGGAAAAACAAGGACTGAAAGTTGGGCTTGAAGGCCAAACATATTTGTTTTTATATTTTAGTTCTTCCTGAATGTAAAAACCCTTACCACAGATTTGGACGGCAAAAAGCTTCCTTGGCCACATCGTTACATGAGAATGTCACTGAATCCCAACATTCACATAATTACTGCTATGCCCAAGGACATTTCATGAACATTCCCTGCTTCTTTCCAAAGGCAGAAATAAGAGCAGAGCTTAAACTGCCACTTTTTCTGCGAGTGAGCTACAGTGCCATAGAGAATACATTAACAAACATTTTTCAAAAGTCAACTTTGACATGCCTAAAATTATTTTCTGAGGACAAGTTTACATATTGCTGTTATCAGCTGAAAACCTAATAATTTTCAGGTTTCACCCAAAGACTATGTTTACACAGGAGTCCACTGAGGGTTGAGTAAATGACTCCTGGGCTGATGAAATGCTTTCAAAACCCACTGAGTCATTTAAAAAATGTGCAGTCATCAGCCTAAAAACAGCTAGGTTTCATCTTCTTGAAATATTGACATTTTGTGAACAGGTTTTTATCAAACACCTGTGATATTCTGGTTCAGACCTGTTCACTGGACCAAAATAAACTTTGCAAGAACTCCTGGCCAAACACCTGAATTATTCTATATATTCAGGCATACCCTGTAATAAAACTGAAAGTAATTTAGAGACCCAGCATACCCTGTGTACTCTGTCTTTTGGAGCATCTCTACCAGACTCTGGAAGGTGGGAAGCAGGCGTTGGTACTCGCCAGCTACCAACAAGTGGCTGCTGTAGTTCCACAGGTAAACGGCTGCATTTGCTACCACCCACGGCTCCCTGATCTCTGCTCCAAGCTCTGCTGCCCGCAAGAAGTTGGAGGTGGCGTAGGCAGACAGAGCCTGGATCCAGTCTCTGGGTGAGGTAGAGGTAGAGGGGTAGAGTAGAGTGGGAAAGAGAGAGAGAAAGTAAATTCATTTTTAAAAAGTTGCTTGTTTAAACTTATAATTTATACCTTTTTTTTTACACGAATAGTTCCATTTGCTGAATAAAAGTGGCACGCTTCTCTGCAAGATGCACAAGGAAGAGTGGAACCTCACCTCGACAATGTCAAATGAGTTATATCTAATGAGGCATTCAACAGCAATTTGTCTGAGCACCTGGATGCACTGTGAAAGCTCTCAGCCCTCATAATGTTACAATGGCTGGAGGCAAATTTCAGGCAAAGTGTAATAGTGCACTAGTTCCACTGCTGAATGTGATATGTCAGGTCTTGTCAATTCAATAAAGAAAATAGGCTGTTAAGACCTCTATTAGGTATAATAAAACCATGACTGCAATCCAGGGAGACGAGTTACAGATATAAATCGTTCTTTAAAAGACTAGATTTTTGGTTCAGATTCTATCTGGGTGTAATGTCCATTTTTGAATCCCATAATCAATAAAAAATATAACCACCGTGACCACCATGACTCTGATCCTACTGTGGTGATAGTGTCTGATCCAAGTAATTGATTTGGGAATGGTTTCAGATCTGGTGTGTAGTTTTGGTTTAAGAGATAGAGGAAACAAGGAACAAAACCTCTTTTAGTCAACGAGTTTGTAGTTCAAGAGATTGTGTCATTCCCACCACTGCCTATCATTTCTGTTAGCAGTTATGCAAATGTATTCACTTTACTGCCCCATTAAATGAGCCACTGCCACTGAAGTACTTATATTTCAAAACCACACTATGAAGTTGACAATGCACAGAGGCATTAGTAGATCGTTACACAATCTTACTGTATATAACACACTTTACACAACATTTGATCAACTTTACGAACATCTGGCTTCAAACCCTACATGTTTTGGGACCTAACTAAAATGTTTTGGACCTTACCAATTTCTTTTTAAATCAAATTAAATCATGATTTTGTCAGAACTATTTGTTGTAACAAAACAAGTCATTGATCGTAACTGTCATTACTTTCAATTTTCTTTCTTTGTTTCTTGTTTTAATTGATGTACCCATGTATTCTTTCTTTATTGCCATTAGATTTTAGTTGTGTCTGCATTTATTGTATGTACCTCGGCACCATTGAAAATGAGGATTATCCCTCAATGTGTTTTCCGGGGTTTTAAAGAAATAAAAAGAAAATACAGAAAAAAAACAAAATGTAAACAAAAATTGCAGGAAATGTCATTGAAAGCTACTTACAGTATGTTCTATCCATTTTCCTGAGGTCTTATATCACTGCTTATATTGCTGCTCTAGCTATTAATAATGACAACAACATGGCCATGTACAATGTAAAAGCATTATTATTACACATTTGGACTTAAAATTAATAAAAAATGCATTAAATTTGTGATATGCAAAAAATAAAACAGAAACATACAGTGCATAGACAAACAGTATATAAAACAGACAAAACATTCTAGTTTTATGATGCTAACATGCGTGGGTGCATATTCTGTTTTCACCTATAAACGACCCAGTCTGGATCCTCTTCAGACACACACACCTCTGTTTCTACAGCGGGGACAGCAGGGCTGTTAAGCTGCACCCCCTCTGTTAGCAGCTTTTGGACGGTGGCCTGAGCAAGACAGAATACATTCATTTCTCAAGCTCAAAAAGATAATATTAGCTGATTTCCTGTTTTGACAACTTCATAATAAAAGGAGAAGAGAAGACCTCCTGCTGCTTCTCTACAGCCGTTACAGCTCAGCTGTAGCAGATCAAAGAAAAAAGAAACAGCTGGAGAGCATTTTACTCCAGACCACTCAGGTAAGAGAAGAGGAACCTGTCTTCATCATCAGACTGAGACAGAAGTATCTTTTACATGAATGAATTATAGCCCAATTCTCAAAAAGATACACCCACGTGTCATGGAACAAAGAGAGAGATACATGAGAGGAGCAAGCAGAGAGCCTACAGTGTGAGTCAGTTTTGGCAAGGTCATGATGTAGTTGCTGTGGATAGTTGTCTCCATTTTCTTCAAAGTGCTGTCAAGTTAACATCTCTATGGACTTAATAAAGACTTGGAGCTGCAGGCTTGATGGGAAGTGGGATTACACAATAAGACAAGCTCATGAGAAGAGCACAACAGTCTCTGACTCCAACCAATCAACATCTACCTCACGGGCTTGTTAAAAATCCCATAATGCATGTCTACTACTGCAAGCAGTCTTTGTTCCTAATCTCATATTCCAAAAGAAGAGCACAAGCTAAAAAAAAACCCCCAAAATAAATATAATATTCCTATGATCTAAGATGGTTCAAGAAGTTTTCAGTACAAAAACATCTGCATTCAAATAAGCTAGAAATCAAAAGCTGGTAGACCAGAAAATGTGAATGTAACCTTTCCACTGCTCTTGGTATATTATGTACATTAGCATCAATAATTGAAAAGGGATACAATGAAAGGTTTTGTATCTGATCTGTAGACTAAAACTGATAAATTGAGTGTAACTCTCTATCATTATCAAAAGCAGAAAAATGTGTTTGTGTCCCTGGAGGATCCATTGTATAGGTCATTATTCCTCATTAAAAGTTATAATCCTTTTTTGATACTACTTATGGCTGGCATTTTTTCAGCAATAGCCATTTGATGTATTTACGTTCAGTAATTACCTTTCCATATAGTAGTTTTTATTGTTAGTGGCGGAGTCCGCCATTCCAGTGATAGATTCAAATTGCCTTCACAGGAAGCGATGCATACATATAATCCAGCGTAATTCTATGTCATTGATAACAGCCACTGTTTACTGTTCTCTTTCTTTACAATGTATCAGAGCTGTATTAAGTTACTGTTAATGCACATTGAACATCCTACTGCTGTTGCTTCACATTTAAAGCGTACGCCAGTTCACAGTTAGGGTTAGGGTAGCTGCTCAACAAGTGTTTGCTATAGTATTAAACCACACTTGCCGTTTCCCCGGTAACCACAGGTGTTTCCAAATCAACCAGGACTGAAATCTTTAGGATTACAACTTTAATCGACGATGGATCAACACCAAAAAATGCAGTCTTGGCTAATTTGTGTCTGCAAACACTGAGTAAACCAACCATGTTTATATAGTAGGAGTAATGTGAAACCTGTTTTTGTGGATTACTACTGTAAGAACATATGAAAAGTGTGTATGTGTGTATTAGGAGGCATGAGTTAGTAAGCGCACACACCTCAGCACTGATGAAGCGAATTTCAGCTAAAAGGCGCAGCAAGTCCCTCACACAGGTTTGGCTTCCATTGCAATCGTGAAGACATTCTGCACTGCTTTTTTCCTCTGAGCGTCTACATCCTGGATCAAAATGACAAAATCTGTGAAGGGAATTCTCTGAATTACAGCAACCATCTCCTACACTATTACAACTGCTACTACTACTACTATTAGTACTTTCTGTTCACCTGTGTCTTTTCATATGCGATACTTATAACCAAATTATACCTCATGTAAATCTGATTTTATATTATTATGAATCTGATTTATACATTTTAATATACCTTACAATGATAACAGAGAAGTTGTACAAACTAGATCACACAGCAGTTATACTGTATATCTAAGCCTGTGGTTTCTCTTTAAATCATTCTAATATAGACCCCTTTTCCCTTTTTTGTGGGCAGAGGTAAGGGGGGGCAGAACCATAACGTTAGTTTTTTTTGACTAGCAGTGGCAGTTGATATGCGATAACATTTAAATTTGGAGCCATTACTTCTTCGATTCCGGCATCCAACAACACAGCAAGATGATATTTTCAGTAGGTCATGTAACCTACTACTCTGAGATTTGTGTTTGCCTCCAGTTTTTCATTTGTTTTGCCTCCAGCTAATGCCGTGACGTAATTGGCACTAAAGGGGTCTACACCCTCTCCCTCAGTTTTACGAATATTTATCTTATATTACCGTCATTCTAAGGATCATTCATCATCTTACTGTCAGTCTTGGAAATCTTCCACCTCCCATCATCGTAAAGCAAACAGAATCGACAAGCAGCTCGGCACACATCCCAAACTTTCTGTTTCCTGGCTGTCTTCGCCAGTGTTGTCCACAACTTCACCCTGAACAGCCAAGAAATAAAGAAAACTTAGAGATGATTTCTTTTTAAAAGGTGGAGGTGAGGGCAAGGGTACAGCAGCACACTGCATGTGATCTAAAGTTGTTTGTTTGATGCATGAATAATAAACATTTCCTTTGGGGAATCTTCAAGTCCTTATGCGCTCCCCCAACCATTAAGCCTTGACATATTTGATGTGCACACTTTTTTACTGTAATGATATAGGAAGATAGGGGGAACTCAACTATGCTCTATGAATAAGGAGATGTAATAGAAGGTTGCAGCCCCCTAGTCACACAACAACTTTCACTGCAGAGAGGACCAATAGATCACACATTCATTAGTATCTAATGTTCAGCAACAGCAAGGAGTAATACATTCAACAAGGCATAAAAGGCTGATTATATAGGCAGCTTTCCAACTGGGTTTCTGGGAAGCCTGACAGCTAAAAATAATTACTAAGAAAACTTTACACTGGCAAGAAGGCATAAAAAAAGGCTTTCACTTGTATTCATACACATATATGTCAAGTCATAATGAAAACATGTAAATGTACAAACACACAGACCTCTCTGTGTTGTCTGCGTCATCTCCTTGTCTGGCCAGGTGTCCATCCACCTTCTGTACAGATGTAGAGTGATGCTGAGCCTTAGCGGAGAGCTGAGCCACTGGTCCAGATCCAAGACTGCCTAGGGGAACTAGACAATTGTTGGAGCACTGAATACACAAGTCGGACTTTATTAATGCTGTTGGAAAAGCTTCTGCATTTTCTCTAAATAATGAACCAATACAATTTTCTGGCTAGTATGCATAACAAAAAAGTCTAGTCATTCTGTTGCACAACTTAGGCCTAAATGATTATCTATACTTCACAGAACACGGAATAAATGTGCACTCATATGCATAGTGAGAATGTTCTACTTGGGATGAAGTTACATAATGATCCTTTTTATGCAATTTCCATGTAAGCAAATGCAAAGACAACTGACAACAATGTAGTCAGATTACATATGAAAGACAAGAAACACAAAACAAAACAACAAAGACGCATTCCAGATTTTTATTCAGACCCATCTGCAGCAACAGGGATATTCAAGCATCTGTTTTATGGACTGAATTATAAATAGAGGTCTGTGACTTGGACTGGAATGTTTCAAAGAAGCAAAATGCTCCAGTGCCTGTGTGCTCACCCTGAGAGTTCAAACTCACTCTGCACACAGTTTATGGGGCTTCGCTGTGAGCTTCACCGGAACACACGCTGCTTCTCTGAGAAATCTTATACAACCTAGCAACAAAGTTTAATGCTGCCACTAAAAGACCTCCTGTCTTTTAGCGTCTTTTAAAAGACCAAGGGACAAATTTACATACAAGACCGCGCACAGCTCTGTGACGTTGAGTTACTCTGTGTGTAATCAGTGGCTGCTTCACTGAGACAGCCGCTCATTACACAATCAGCGCAGAGGACTGCCTTCCAGGTGCATTCTGCGAGTGAAGAAGAGCTCAGTCAGCGCAGATAAATGGGATTTGTCTGAGATCGCCAAGCTCAGGAAAAAAAAAAAAAATCATGCCACATTGAAATCACCATCAACTAACCGGATTCCAAAACATTTACGTATGCCACAGTTCAACACCTCAGATAAATGTTATTATTCAATTATTTATAACGTCTCCTGATCTGTAGGCCTATTTATATTAATGCAACAGAACTCATTAAATGAACTTCAAAGGAAATGTAAAAAAAAATACGGTGTACCAAACCCACCACAAAGAGTGGAGAGAAAGCTAAGAAAGAGAGAAAGAGAGAAAGAGAGAGAGAGAGAGAGTTAAGTGGGACCGAGCAGCAGGTTCAGAGCAGCTCAGAACAGAGCAGGGTACACTGTAAATGTCTTATCAAAAGAATAAAATCACAGTCATTTTACAGTTGTCCAAGTGTAAAGTCCTAGTATAATGAGCACAGAACCACCAGTCCTTGCCCCCACATTGTAATGCTATAGTCACATACTTCTCGTACTTTCTCGTTCCTCTCTTAAATGTATATACTTAAATGAGAAAAGTGGACTTTAATTCCTGCAGAATATACCCCAGAGAAGATGTATCATACAGTTTAATGAAATGTGTGATTCCTGGTGCAGATATAAAAGGTTTCGTAAATATGGAAGTGTGTTTCGAGCTATCCCTACAAGAGAAGATATTCTTACAAATCAGAGATGTGTTAAGAAAATGTTATCTTAGTGAAAACTGGAAGCAAGGAAGGGAAATCTGTACTTTTGGAGGGGTTGTCTGCATCCAGCACCATCTGGAAATCATCGGGGGCCAAAAGGAGACCCACAGCGATCAGGATGGGACAACTCTCTGTCTTATCTTGGGGCTGCATGTCCCTGGCCTGAGAAAGAGAGGGACGGGTTGGACGTCAGACTGGATGATAACTTGTAGCCACACAGTTTACAGTCACAGTCCTCTAAGCAGGCATACTCTCCTCTGTGACTTAAAGTACAACACAATTCATCAAAACACACTGAATTTTTATCTTATGGCAAACAAATTACACCTACTCTTGTCTCATTAAACCTGCACACTGCATGTGACTTAATTGTTTTGTTTTAACACAAAAACTCATGCAACAACTAAGTTCTGGGTGGATGGAATGCTCTTCTCCTTCACTAAACCTATGTACGATAGCTGAAAATTGCTAAGAACTGTTACATTTTGTAATGTTAGACTGTCTGACACAGATGGGCTGAAAACCTGCTGCATAAGCATAGCGGCTTTATCCTCGGTCCGGGAGGGCGTTTGGTAGAGGGTCCCTCTGAGCTGCAGGAGGCGGAAAGCTGACGAAAGGCGTTCTCGTTGTGTCCCGCTATCCAGCAGCATGGCTTTCTGGAGCTGAGTCAAAGAAGCATCCAGGCGCCCCTCCTCCTCTTCAATCACTGCCAGCTCTGAGTGGACTTGACAGCGCATCTCAAGCAACATACTGTGAAAAATAACACACAAACACTTCCAGCATAAACTATTACAAAGGAACAAAAACCTGTAGGTCTGATACCAAAGTTCAAAACTGGGAGATACTAATGATATCCACCTATGTCATCTTGAAGAATCCCTAAATGTTGGCTCTCAGTAATTGTAACAAAAGGCAACAGTGAAAGAAACCTGAGAAAAAAGTTACTGTTATCATAATAGTAATTTTCTTGATCCTAATGTAAAACAGATACATATACTGCATTTTTGAAAAAGTGTTTTTCCTCAAAGCTTGACAGCAATCATTGTAAAAATGTGAGACTGTCCTCCCCAAAAATACGGCCGTATAGGTTGTCTGGGCAGCAGCTTATTACGACCCATAGTTTCTTTAGGTGGCAACCTCTAGTGGCTGTAGTAATTATGACTTTCACCCAGGAGACTGCTGTTTGTGTCCCATGTGAAACCAAAAGTCAAAGTTGACTTATTTTAACTTACGTAGCCTACGTAACTTAAGGTGCTGTTTGTATGTTACATAACTAACACACTTATTTCAAGCCAAACCATATTTTCCTAAACCTAACCAAGTAGTTTTGGTGCCTAAACCTAACTAAACTGAGACTGTTTCACAACGTTAACCACGTGTTGCTGTTGTTACAATGATGACGAAGGTCCGGTATGCGTATATATGGTTTTGGGAGTCATTGGAAAACGACCTATTCTGTGGTTTAGGTTGGAGGACTTGAAAAATGTATATGTAGCTGCAGAAAATATTTTGATGGCGAGTGTTGATTAGACAGTCTGCATTACAACTAAAACCAAGAAAACATTATTCCAACTATACATTATTAAAACATATTTTTTTGCTATAACAGACCATGCTGATACCATGCAGTATACTTTATTTAAAAATAGTGCTCCTCTGGACATGAATGTTGAATTAGGCCACAACCTGTTTGAGTGAAGTGCAAACACAGCAATAAAAACTAACTGAAAAGCCCTAAGACATACACACAGAACCATGTATCATGATGAATCTGAAGAAGCTGGAAACCTTTGCATGTCTTCCAGAACTTGGGCCACACTGAGCAGAGGTGCCTTGATGTGTTTCCTGAGGTTGTGCTGCAAGAGGGGCAGGCAGAAGCTCCACTGAGTAGCACACACTGCATGCATGGCCTGAGGGTCCCCCTCCCTCACTGCAGTCTGCAGCCACTGATCCAGCTTGCCTATCTCCTTCAGACGGGCCTGTGGGATAACAACTACAGACTGAGAATCTCTCATGTAGCAATGACAGCTCAACACTTCTATCACTTGGCAAGTATACTTGGATTGAATTGGATGTGGTGCCACATGTGAGTTTTCACACCAAAATATGATATGGTACAAAATGAGATTACCTGATCCTATTCCCCTCAAGAATGTTTTACTTGTCAGAGAGGAAAAACTCCTGAAAATATATTGGGGTGATGATATATAATTTAAATTCTCCACTGAAACTCTAACTGATGAAGCACTTCTAGATGGGTTAGCAGTTCCTTAAAGCAGTGACACCTATTCAAGTGAAGAGGGATTTCTAGATTTACTACCTTTAAACAAAGAATGATATTACAGAAGATATTATTGAACCATTAATCAAGCCTCTGCCAATGGGTCCACTGCCTGCACTATAACATGCGGCAGAAACACATGGTTGATAATTCAGGCATATGATCGAGCACCTCCACACTGGCTTTGGAATAGTCATTCATCTTCGCCTCTCTCTTCAGGAGGTTGATTTCACAGTTGACACATTCCATTATTATGCGTTGGCCAATACTCTAAAAAGACAAATACACATGGGATTTCAAAAGTCAGCGTTGCGGTGCATGGGATAGACGATGACACATCATATTTTACAGTTCTTGCACATGCAGTGTTGCTAATTATGTTATCATTTCACTTAATTCACAAAGTATGTAAGAGCAAAAAGGGCAAATTTATGAAAAAAACTATACACCTTTCTATGAAATAAATTCGACACTGCTCAAAGTAATTAAAAATGCAGCAACCTCTTTAGCTCTTGGGCATGAGCTCAGCTAATTAATCTCATCTATTGTCAAGTGCCTACTTAAGAGGAGATGTCAAATTCCATGCATAAATTTGCATGTTTCTATAATATGTACAGCTAAAGCACAGAGCCACGCTACTGCCCAAGGTTTCAAGAGAACAGCGGACACTCACAGCGTCTCCCACCGACTTGAGCTCTTTCAAACAGTCGGCAGCTACTTTCTGATGCTTCATTTGCAAGGCCAGAAGAGCCAACTCCAGGAGGAAGGCAACTCTGCAAATCCCAGATAAAACATAATTTATACAATTCACAGCACTTCAGTACAGTAATCTGAGTCATGTACTGACCTTGGGATATCCATACTGTATGTGGTTTCATGGTAGTGAGAGGTTTAGGAAGAGGACAGGGAGCAACAAAGGTAAGCTTGTTGAGTAGGAGATTTGTTTAGGGCACTTTGGGTCACAGACCTGTCAGCTGGTTTGATGGGTGTTGGGCTCTGACGAGGGCTGGAGTTCACAGGCGTAGCAGATACTTTCGCACAATCCACAAGGAGATGGAAAATCTGCTCAAGCTCTGCTTTTGTTGGCTCATCCTCGTTTATTTCTTCCAACCTGCTACAAACAACATGAAAACCTGTCTGTGTACATTAATATACACATACACTTGTGCATCCAAGAGTATGCATGCATCTGTATTTCCATTTGCTCTCTTACATACTCACACCAAACAGTGCATAAACCTTAGGCAAAATAATATATGATGCTGACGATGGCTGGGTCAGACTGAGTCATGCTGTCGACGTTTATAGCTGAGCTGAAGAGCCATAAGGAGCTCTGACATATTGAGTACATTCCTGCAGAAAGGGTGGTTGGGGGGTGGGGCTGGGACTGGGTTTGCACTATGCAACACCAGAAGCCGTGGTGCTATACTATTAATGTACGCAGGCAGCCAGATAAACCTGCCCACTATGGGACGCCACAGGCTTAGCTGAGAGCCTGTGGATCAGGTTTAATGTTTAAAGAGCTTCCAAGTTTGCTGAAGGTATAAAAGCTTCACAATCAAACACACATCAAGATCCCTCTGCAAGTCCTACAGCTTAAGAAAACATGGCATATATTAAAAATACACTTTGCAGGTTACAAATACAGAATGGTAAAACTTTGCACAAATCATGACCTTGGTATGACAAGTAATAAGGTCTTAACTGATAAAGGTTATGACTGAACATGCAATCAATCAATAAAGCATATTTCTTTCAAACACAATTTTGCTTCCACAACTGTTAAAAAGCAAACATTATTAAAGCAGATCAAAGGCTTCATTTCTTGGACTATAGCTACAGTACAACTTCTTTATCTTAGCTATAGACAGATCGAATGGGCTTTCATCGTGACAGCACAAAAACAATGCTTTCTGCAAAACAAATCCTTCAGACCAGAAAAAAATTAATCTTTACTTAAATAGAACACAGAAACTCTACTTACTTTTTCAAGTCCTGTATTTTGTAAATGACTGCTAAGGTAGTACACTGCCTGCTCACTTCAATGAGGTCGTCACCCTCTGTCAGCTTGTGATGTACCTAAAAAGAGAAGCGTAAAGAAAATCTTTATTTATCATTCCAAAATGTTTCACTAAAAAGGTCTACTGTGTTTCTAATTAAACTCAATTAACTGTGTGAAAAGAAGCTCACAGATGTCCAGGCTAAAATGTGATAGGAGTAGATTTTATAAATAGGGTCAGGTTAGGAATGGGTTAAACCTAGGATCAGGGTTAAAGATCATCTCCGTATGCAACAAAGAGGCAAATGAGGATTTGCTGAACACTGACATTTAGTCACCTGGTTGGTTAGTCATGATAGTATATCAATGCTGTCCCATGAAAACCATGTATTTCCACGTATTCAGATTCATTGAAAGAATAAATGCTCTTATATGGGTTCAGACAATTTTCCTGTTTTAGGCTAAAAAACTCAACACACTACACAAACTCATTTACAGAGGTGCTGCACACTTAAACATGTTTTGTGAGCTGTAAACTAAATGATATGACTGTACTGTGCTGGTGGTGCATTTCATGGGTTGAAAATGGCTCAACAACCCATCTACTGTTTTAAATCAGCCATGAACCTGCGAGGCCAATACTGTCATAGAGTCAACTGGTTTGGACCTGTCTACGTCATGACATTTATATAAAGAAACACTCTAATCAGTGTAAGTCAGTCTCCCCCATGTCTCCTGACCCACACACTACGTAGCCACAGTTGTTGTTCCTTCACTCGTTGCATTTTTTAAATATGCTGTGAGGGAAGGTTCTAGCTAAATTTAAGGGTGTAGTTACGCTTTAATCGTGTTAACAATGTATGTCACAAAGGTTCAAACAAGGCTATTTTTCTTATATAATGAAGAACATTTTGGAGATACATGGTTTTCATTGGATATGTTAACTCACAAAATTCTTAAATATTTATAATTTTAGTAAGTAACAAAAAGATGGTGTTTACCAGTAACGCAAAGAGTCTTGGATAAAGATGTGGGGTATGTGACTTGATGAATTCTTCTGTAACTTTGGCAAAACTTGCAGCATCCTCCATTTTCCCAGAGTCCACAAGACATTTGATCAGGTGCCTAAATGGAAACAGAGAGCAAATGACACCGCTAATATTTCAGTGTGAAAGAAGAACGGTGTTTTGCAATGGTCACTGACAGATTTCCTCAACATATGGACATGATGTGAGTTTTACTACAGCAGTCTACACAGCACGATTTATATATATATATCCAATTCAATCAAATACAATAGCCCATCCTTTATGAAGCTTGTTTAGTTTTTGTTGACACTGTGGTTTAGTTGCATTGCATTTGTATCCACCTTGTATGGATGATACTCAGCTATGAAAATCAGACATACTATACCCAATCCTATTAATACCATGGCTAGCTGTATCACTGACATTACACTGTACATGAATAGCACATTATGTCCTTGGAACAAAGATAACATTTGGGCCTGAGGTGTCATGGGAGAACATGATAAAACAGCTTACAGTAGAATAGATTCCTCACTCCAAATAACTAGGGAGCCAAAAAGCTGTGGTCACAAATGAACTGCTGGTTAATTAGCTCTGTACGTCATCCCCATGAATCCAGCATGAGACTGGACAGAATCAGGACTGGACTTATTGATGAAAGAGAAGTAAGAGAGCATTGCCGGGTCACTTGCATCATGAGTTCAGCCCTCCAGCTGTGGTCCTGGTCCGCCACCTCCTCCAGACTTTGGACCACCTGCCTGAGGGAGGGGACCAGGTGGAGGCACCGCCCTGGATGCAGGAGAGGACGCACCGTCTGGAAGTACAGCACTGATGCATTGAACACCATGAAGTTGTATCTGTAAGAAACAAACCACATGCAAAAGTAGTAAACAGAGAACACGGAATTATTCATTCGAAGCACATGGAAGCCATTTCATCTCTTAGTACAAATCAATTCAGACGAAGTCCTGCAAATTGCAAATGTGCGTGGATTAACCATTGTCCAATGAGCCTCAGGAGAGCACCCCGTATAAGCCTTCCTGTCTGAAGTAAGTGAAATTTATGAATTCAAGGCACTGTTTTAGAGGCAATTGTGTGAACAGACTGTTTGAGTGCTGCTAATTTATTCACCAGAGAGTGTGTTGTGCATTAGTCTGGGCTGGATGTATTAGATATGTATTCCCTTTGGTGTTAATTGGGATTGCTCATTCAGCCCTTTTATTGACAGGTTATGAGTTCATTAGCAGAGAGATTCAGTGCTGACTGCTTTCAAAGGCTGAGCCGCTATCTCCAAACACATCTCTCAGAGCAAGGAACAGGGGAAGTTATTTCATAATTTATATTATTACATCTATATTTATCATTCTTTTCACCCAGCTCACGGGTACTTCCAGTCAGCTGTTAAATACATGCTAAATGCCATCCACTTATACACAAGGGGTCAGGCTGAAGCATGAAGAATCATGTTATATTTCAACAATGTTCTTTGCAAATCAAACCTTCATTTCCCTGAATATTTCTGTGCAGCAGACTGAACCCTCATAACCTATCATAGCAAAAAAAAAATTCCCTGTTGTGATTTCACTTTCATTACGTTACGTTTTTACAGGTGCACCTTAGCACTATAGTGGCAGTTGCCAAACAATATCAGAGATGATAAACTGTACATGGCATAAATTGGCCAACTTTCTTGACACTGTTAGAACAAAGCCAAGCACACTTCTGAGAGGATACATACCTTGGTTCAGGCTTTGAAATTTCAATTGCTTTAAGAAAATACAGCACAGCCTCTTCAAAGTCTTCCTGAAATAGAAAATAATGCAAAAGGGGAATTGACAACTTGTCACATCATACAAACATCAGACAATCCAATTATTTAATAAAGGTCACAGTTTGATAAAATACCAAGAAAAATGTCACTTAAATGCACTAAACTGAAAAGATAAAGGGCAATATGCCTTGAAGAATCACATGACAAAAAAAAAAAAAAAAAAAGGACTTGTTTACGAAGCTAGGACATCTGCTCAATTTTTAGTTCAAATAAGTACAGTATATCTCTACAGGAACTGTGTGTGTGTGTGTGTGTGTGTGTGTGTGTGTGTGTGACTCATTGGCAAAAATACACACAACCCCCTTGAGGAAATGTGTCCAATTTACTGTCCTCACCACACTCCCAGTGGCCGGCGGTGACTTCAGCTGGCCCTGGCAGAGGTAGGCTCGACATAGAAATTGATTAGCTGGCGGATTCCCTTCAAAGTATATCTTTAGACACGCTGTGCTTATCTCCAAACAACCCAGCTGAAAACACAGAAAAAGAGACACATTTATTTAAACCTCATCTGCAGTTATATTGTGTCACCAGCATTTTTTGGCATTCGATGCATTATTAAAACTATTCACAAATGGCTTAATGTATATGTGGTGCACATTTATTTTACGCATGACAAAAAGGCTGTTGCCCTTGAGAATGTCACTGTGTTTTCTATACTGTCTCCTGTTAATTGTTAGATAAATTCACACAGGGTGGTTGTAGTACTGTCAGGGGAGATCATCCTGTAACAGAAATGTTAACTGTAAACCCGTAAGCTTTTAATTGTTATGATTAAGTATTTCATTTTTTTCTCACGCTGGAAATTTAACAGTGATGAACACTGGACTGGAGTGTTAGCAAATGTCTTTATGCAACAGGACTTCATGCTTCTCTAGAAAACTGAAGAATATTGTGATGTAGCTCTGCTGAGGATGAGGATTCAGTATTCACTTAAGCCTGAAACTTCAAGGCAAGCTGCATTTTCACTGAGAACATTTGCTGTATGATATAAGATAAAAGAGAGAACAAATCACATTATGGAATATCACTGTGTTTCATTATTCAAATTTGTTTCCCTTACCCTAGGACAATTCAGTCTATATTAGTGAATATTCATTACTGTCTCCTACTGGGAGAATAGTTAGATTCATCTAACTAAAGTTACTGTATGAAAACAGTGACATAAAGAAATCTGTGATAAGACTCTTCTAGCAGCAGGTCCTGCAGAGGTTTTTTTTAGATGAATCTAACTTTAGTTAGATTCATCTAACTAAAGTTACTGTATGAAAACAGTGACATAAAGAAATCTGTGATAAGACTCTTCTAGCAGCAGGTCCTGCAGAGGTTTTTATTTCCATGATTTTCTATATCAGTACCTGTAGATATGGCCACCAACAAAGCATTGGTGTTAATCAAAAGGATCTAGGTCCTACTTTTTTTAGTCAATCCCAATAAATCCTCTCTACATGCCAATAATGTCAGTAATAATTCAGAAACTTCCACAGAAGAAGATGCTTACATATCATCACAGTAACAGGCATTTACTAATATAAATGCGCTCCACATTTTTCACTTTCAGATGCAAATCTTTCATTCTTGGAGGCTGCTTCAAGCAGAATGTCTCAGCAGACATGAACTCACAACATGAAAACACTCTTCACAGCACAGGAAGGCAAGGTTGCAGGCACATTCAGACAGAGCATGTTTTTTTCTCATATCAGTCTTTCATACAGAGGATTTCAGCATCAGAGTCTAATGCTGACTGTAGGACAATGTGTACACCTACATTGGCCGTCCTCCATGTAGGACTACATATGATTCTTTATTAACCTGACAGAATTTATGAGTATCATTTATTTTGTATGATATGTAGTACCTTAATTCCTTTCCACTGAACTAGTATTCAGTAGAATTTGGCAAACCGATTAGTGTGGCATGTTATAGACACTGGGAAATCGAATGTACATATTTATTCATAAAGTATTTTCAGATTATGATTATGACTAATAATTGCTTGATGTGCAATTTGCATGAATCAAAAAATAGTGACAGCAAGGGTAGTGCTACCACTGAGGTCACTGAGATCACATCTGCTTGTTGTTTTAGGAATCTGGGGCTGGCAACCTACAGTAAGGTGCAGTTTCTTTTAGATCTAGACCAGACAAAACCAGCCCCTACCAATAAAAGCTGCATGTTGTGCACTCTGTGCAATTGCTAGAGTACTACTGTGTCTTCATCATCTCAATTCAAAGACAATAAGATTGACATTATTTCCTAGGAAATCACTGTCTCAGAAAATACAGTATGTGAATACTGTAAATTTATGTCCCTATGTCCTCGGTCCTTAGCCACACACTCAACTGATTCAGAGCCATTTATCCAGGGGGCTGCGACTCATGACCGTAGCCCATGTCTAAAATCCTTGCTTCGACCCTGCTGACAGTATGCTGACCAAGACTACTGTACAGTACATCAACAGGCACATTGCAGTGAATCATCCCTGCCTCAGTCTCACCTGCAGAGCTACTTCGGCGCACACGACATACAACTCTGGGGCAATGCGTGGAGTTCGTCCGCTGGTCACAGATGCTGTCATGTCCTTTATTAAATGGTAGGCTGACTGCAGAGCTCCAGAGTCTACATAAAATGACATGCCGTTAAACACAGTGAAGGCATACTTTCACAACTCGTTACAACCGTTTTGCTCCTAAATTGATACATTACAAACCTTGTTGCTCCTTTGCCTTGTTTAGATACTGACGAATATCCAGGTCCATGTCAGGTGAAAGTTAACTTGCTAACACGTTTATATATTTAATTAATTAAAAATGAGTTGTGTCTGTTAGCTAACGTTAGCTAGCGAGCGTAAAACTAATTAACGCTACGACGGCCATTTTTAACGCTAATGTAAAAAATGCGAAATTGTTAAACCGTTAGAAAAACAATACGTCCGTCCATTAAATTTGGTGTTAATGTAAATATGCCACTAATTAGTTTATTTAACGAACAACTAACCCTGTGTCAACGGAAATACTAGACCTTTCATCAACTATCCCACCATCCGTGTTTGTAGTTAGGAAGCGTTGCTAAGCAACCGGAGGCAGGGCTTGAACTACGGTAAACGAACGGGACAAAAAGGGTTGACACAAAGAGTGTCAACACAAAACATAAACATACGTTTCTATTGATTAACTATCTGCATTACACTAGAGTTTAAAGGATGCACTGTAGTCTCTAAAACCTTTAAATCTAAATGTTGATGCTACGGCTAAATTTCCACAATACATTTTCATTAGAAAAAAAGATATAAATAAGAGAAAAATAAATAAAAAGACTACAAATCTTTAAAAAAATGAAAAATGACATATCTCTCTCTGTCTCTCTCATACACACAGACACAGAGACACACGCACGCACACACACACACACACACACACACACACACACACACACACACACACAAAGCACCTCTTCATGCTTGTGGTCCCAACGCTTCTTAACTTCAAAGTGCATCATTAGAAATCAGGCCACTCAGTGTGCAAATATAATTTACTTGGTCAAACCAATTACCACTACTGTTGTGACAGGGGACAAAGTAGTGAGGCAAGGCAAACTACTGTGGCTCTCCCTATAATGGACTTGGGGTTCCTAGTTTGAGGTTTAATTGACAGAATCATGTATTACCTGCCAGTATTTAAAAGCAGCATAGCTCCTCAGTGGCCCTCAAGCAAATTTGTTAAGCAGTTCATCATGGGATCTGTCTAAATATACACACAAAGAGAATATTCACCCTTTGGAACGACTTTAATAGTGAAATATATAATTATTTTCTGGAAGAGATTTTTCCTCTGTCGCTTGACCTACTTAATGGTTTGAGTTGCTTTTATTTATTGTTTAAAATGCCACTACTGTCAGAGCAACAACAGTGCTTTTGCTGATAAATGTGAGATTTACTGTAAGCTCACTGCTGAGTTTCAGAGAGAAACACCTATATGCTGTATTCCTGGAGATTTTAGAGAGGTGATGAACAAATCACTATCATTGGGCCTTTAAAAGTGATTTGGTCAGGTGTACTCACACAGATATATTTCAAACATGACTCATAAGTGTGAAGAAAGATCTTTTTATCAGTGCATCATACCTGCAATTCCAAATATAAGTGATACAACCTTGGGCATTTTCTTATGTCATCTATACTGTAAGTGCTATTTTTAACAGATTAGACACATACAATCTAATTTCTTAAAATGGAGGTACAGAATAAGTAGTTTATGTTATTGATATAATCAATTCATAGCAGAAGAGGGTGTGGCTGGCTTGACAAAGCTGGTAGCCAGGCAACCTGGCCAACACAGATGGTGCTATATGATGATGAATAGGCTCTTAAAATGCTAAATGTGTTTGTTCAGGCTGTCATCCAGTACATTACAACGATACACCTGCTCTATAGTTTACAAGAATCTTTACTGTTGTATAATCCTATGAAATTGAATTTATACAATATATTATAATATTACAATCGCACAACATTACATCAGTCAGCATGAATAAAGATAAGAATCTAGAATCAGGGACCAAGGCTTGCAATGTAATGTCAAGGCAACACCTCATTGATAGTGGAAATGTTTACAACAATTAGCTTTTTTAAATAGAAGTAATAAGACTTGCCAGTATCCCAGGAAAAACAACCAGGGCATTTTCACTGTGTCCACAATATCTGACTGGAGCTGCTCCAGGAATGACTCATATTCACAAAGAAAGACTTAACTGTCTTGGATTACATGAATTACAAGCCTGGACTCTTTTCAGAATTGAATTTAAAGATCTGAAGAGTGAGTTGAAGTCCAATCCAATGAATAAATAGCTCAATAGCAGATTGTAGTTCCATTCAGCTTCAGTTTACACACTATCACAAATACTATTTTTGCTTAAATGCGGCATGTTTGGATCATGGTCTCTTATAAAATGAGAAATGCCATTAAGTGATAATCCATGAGCTGTGACTGCGAGTTATCTTTGCACCAGTGCACAGATGCTAGCCACATATAATGAGGATATAACCATATGTCACAATCTTGTCAGCAGCACTGATAAACACCAAGGTGGAGTACAAAGATAAACAATGCACCACCGATAGTGAAATTACATTAACCACCCCAGCACTTTCCAGAGATGAAAAGAAGAAAAAAACAAAAGGCTGTTGCTCCTGTGTTTCAGCTGGCTGATGATGCTGTGTTGGATTGAACTCCACAGACAAAACTATTCTGCCCAGTGTTTTGATCAAATGCATTTTACTTTACACAAACTTTTGAAAAGCTATATGCTTTCAAATGATGATATATTGCACTGCCATTAATCAAAATCTAGAGCCACTGAGAGTGGCTGGGTTTTTGATAACAAGCATTTGCATATCATATCTTCTATAAAAGTATTTGTTTGCACCAAGCTACACACATGCACAGTTCACCTTCCATTCATAATGCATCAAGCCCATTGTGTGGAGTAAACTCTTTTGCATTATGTGGCCCCCTAATGGGATAACTTTCAACATCTCTGAAAATCCCCACAGTACCAGCATATCCTTAAGATGTTAAATCAGCAGGATCAAATAAATTATTGATCAACTCTCAAATTGTTATCAATAATTTTGCACACATGAAGCCCACATACACAAGAATGGCAGCAGCCAAACAGTGATCACATCAGCCTAACATATACAGACTAGATGCTCGATGCATACACGCAATCCCATTATACTTTACTATTTAGATGCAAGTAGAAGTACAAAATGTCTTGGTTTTGGACTCACAGCCAAAACACTTCATCTATGATTGAATAGAGAGATTTTTTTATCTGTATGTTTACGAAGCACTTCAGTCTTTGATAGCAAAGTGTGCACGGTAAAGAGCAATACTTAGAAATAGCCTTTCATTGAGATTTAACACACACTGGCATGAGAAGTTTGTAAAAATTGTCATGGATTTTGTATAAAATTGGTCAAATGTTATCAATATTGTATAAATGAGATGTGGTGTCTTTGATAGGCTCAATAAAATGATCTGCAACTAGTGCAAAGGTATACGCTGGTCTGAATTTAAATAATTTTCCCAATCAGGCTGTACCATTGCTCTACCACGACACGTTACTAGAAATCCCTGAGAAATTTAAAGAAGACTAATGCTGTGCTCCAAATCACGTACTTGCTCAAACTCAAACTTTGTATTTTGAGTGCATAAGTGCGTTCACACTGGTAAGTATGGCAAAATGCAGTGTACTATAAGTACCCGGATGGTGTACACAAAACGGTCAGAAAGTTGAGTGTGGAACGCTGCACACTTCTCACCCTCAAAACCCTAACGTAAGCACTAGAGGAAAAGTTAGGGGATCATCAAATGAATTCAGATTCATCTTACAGGGACCATGAATGTCTGTACAAAATTTCAAGGCAATCCATCCAATAGTTGTCAAGACGTTTTACTAAAAGCTAAAAAATTCAACCTGCTGTTGGTGCTAGAGGCAAAGTCAGGGCATCACCAAAGTCAAAGTCACCAAGCTTCATCCTCTGTATCAAATTTAATGGCAATCTATCTAATAGTTATAGGAATATTTCATATATATATTTCATATACTGACCGACATTGCCATTCCTAAAGCCATGCCACTAGCATGTCTAAAAACATACACAAGCCTACACACTATACACATGCACATGCACAGAGAGAGGTAACTCCCAGTGCTTTCTGCACCAGTGTGTTGTCTGCAACTAATCAGCAGGACCACCCACATTTATATAACTCAATCAGCATAGGATTTTAAACAGACGTAGGTGTTAGTGATCTAAATGAATGCATCTGAAATTCACTGTGCATTTGCAGAGAAAGCCCACGCTGAGCTGGGTATAATTAGTTTCTCATGAACCAAAGACCTGTTTTTAAAACAAAGACATACAGTAACAACAGTCATTGATTGGACAATGAGCCTCAGGCTAAATTCTAAGCCCTTCCCAAGTGTCCTTTTCAAATCCTTTCAGGCAATAAATCATTTGGTCATTAATGTGAAATCAACTGACTGTCCAAAACAAAAATGTGGCAAAATGTGGTTCTTATGATGTCTCTTTTCATTCATACATCAGTATATATTAATGTTTAGTTCCCCTTAGGAATGAGGTTTTCTATTAGATAGGGGTAATTAGTGATGTGAATCATGCTGTGGAGCATTTGCATGCATTTGTTACACCTCATAGCAGTTTTGGCACAGAATACCAAACTCACCAAGTAATGCTGAGTCATGATGAGCAATAAATTATTTACAGGTTCTTTGCTTGGACATTGGATTCCCTCAAGATTTCTGTAGTCCAATTTTGTAGCACTGGGTGTGTTAATGTTACATTTCCTCTAGATTTCTACCCAGCAGTTTATGTGTCCTGTATGTGTCCTACTTTATGCACAATAGGCACACACACTTTTAGGATGATGTGGTTTCCCAATCTGCTATCTTAAACAATTCGACATTTGAAAATAATCTGGCCTGTCAGAGCTGGACCGTCACGCACAGTTTCTTATCTACACAAGCCTGCGTTCAAATGGCTAATGAGGGTATTGGCTCACTGCCCAGGCTCTCATTGGAGATGACGGATGTCAGTGATTTGTTTAAACATCATCAGCATGGGGATTGGATTTGATGGCACCCTGGATGCATACTTAGCAAAAACTGACATGATGCCCAATCCTTCGCAGCATGTATCTGCTGGTTTGGTTGCACTCCATAGAGATTAGTCATTTATATCAAGTTGAACGGAAGCAAAGCATTACTCTCAAGCTGTATTGCTGCATATATTTCACATTTATGCTGTAAATCATATTTTAAGGTAGATTTAATGTATGTGAACTGAATGCATGTACTATGTAGGTGCTTTGTTAGTACTGAAAAACAAGGGTAAAATAATATATGAAGTACATGCAGTTTTAAATTCTACTGATGTCTATAGTGATCCACATTTCCAAAACACTACACAAGGATCCAAATTATTATACTGTGCTTGTTGGCTATCTTTTTGTTTATAGTGTGATAATTTTGTACCCATGCAAAAATGAAAAATGTCCTCTCTGGCAAGGTCTTCTCTAAAACACTTATATCATCACTAGACAGTTTTAGTGTTTAATTTGACTGCAGTTGCTCAACAGACTGATTAAAAAGCCCTAATGTATCTGATGGAGGTTGAGGATCCATTTAGAAGTGATTAATCAGTTGTACAGTCAAATGCATGGAAGATAAATTATATTTTACATTAGGCAGATTTATTTTTTTTTAATTTCAGTTGAAGCGTGACTCTCAGGGTTGCAATTTGGTCGATCTGTCAGTCAATCTGGTATTACATTGGACCAGAGTGATATATTCATATTGGATAACTATTGGATGGATTGCCATCAATTATGGTCTATCATTCATAGTCCTCAAGGTTCTTATGAATTCTAGTAGGATGAACTCAACTTTATTGCCTAGTGCCACCAAAGGGTCAAGCTTTTCACAGTTGAGGTAGAGGTCCCTTTTCAGTTGACCTCTACGGTCAACATTCCATCATTAGCATGTTAGCATGGTAAAGAAAGCATTCAGCAGCTGATCCTAACACTGTTAATCTTACTATAATGAAAACTTCAAAAGACTTAACAAGCAACAAATGCGGTAAGGTGACCTCTGAGTCGCTGTCCACATCAAGTAGGTCAGGTGTTGGCATCAGGTGTCCGGTGCATCCCTTGCTGTTCAAAGTGAAATTGCTCAAATTAATACATGAAACAAACACAAATGCCATATTTCCATCACGTTTTCCACATGGTTTTCCATTCTTGGAGGTTTGACTGGCGCTCTTTTAATTACATCATCTTGTTGCACCCTCTTCTTCTGCGATGGTTTAATGGCATCTGCCTGGAGAATTAGCGCCACCGTTTTAGCTTTATTTGCCCAATATTTGCACAACAGTAGTGGACGGAAACATTCATAAATTCACATTTCCTTTTGCTGATATTCTGGGAATTTGGTTAAATTTACGCTACATTTGGATTGAAACTTGGATAGTGAGACAGATGTGATCAACATTTTGGAGCTAGTGGTATCCATGGCAACAAAATAAACCCTTTTGTCTTTAAACTTTTGCCCCACTAATGGTAGCAATCCAAGAATAGCAAAGCTGTCTCTCCATTTTTCATCTATCCAACATTTTTCATCCAACAACTTTTCTGTTGTGTAATGATCATTACTGCCTCACAGCGCTGCAGCATGCCTGTAGACTTTACAGTAGGTCCTCTTTCCATTTAGATTGCTGGGTGGATAAGCCAGGCTGATTGATCTCGTTGAGAGATTGAAACCCCTCCATCTCAAAGCCATCCTCTCAGCACAGAGACTGGGTGTTGGTTGTGATTAGCCACACGCTGGTCCCCCCATTGACAGGCACCAATAAACCACTTAATGACACACACTGGTTGCACTTTTACCTCCCATCTTCTGCCGCCTGACATTGCTTCAGTACATCTTGACTTGAATGTAAAACCATATCTCATATTCATAGGCATAACGGCACCTTGAGTCACCTCACCCAGGGGATCATTCATTCTCAGTCATGCTCATTGACATAAATATTCTGTAGCTTTTGCATTTACTGCCCATAGAGAATCCTTTAGAAAAGCCTCTCCTCATCACGATTTACTGTTTCTCAAGAGTTGTGCTTCTCTACAGCCTATTGCTTTCCTGATGGCGGGTAAGATCAACAGTCTGGGGATGCGATTGGTATTTGAAATCTTTTAATGTTGTTGTTAAGAGAGTAGAGACAATAGTGTGAATAGTGAAATTGGAAAGGAAGTATGAGGTATAAGGACGTGACCCCAGACTGCTAAACTGAACTGTCAATAGCCCAAACTAGAAGACTGATTATTTTTTATTTAATGTTTATTTGTATAGGTAGAAGTATGTAGCATAAATCAATGCCACACACCACAGCATTTATAACCTAAGCTAATTTGCAATGCCTGTCCCTAGATGGGCCTTACTTGTTATATTTGGCAGTTCTCAGCTCCAGTGTGAGAATGTGTAGACAAATGAAAAAACAGGGTGTTGCTGATAAGAGTATATATTAGACATATGAGACATGTGTTTCAAAATGTGGAAATATAACTGATGTAGACAGGAGGGGTACATAATGATACAGGCGTTGCACCTGAAATGAGCTGTTCTACGCTTTTTTTAAGTGCATGCTTTAAAATTGCTTGGATAAACAGATGTTTTCATGCCACCTTTACATATTCATTCATATGATTTATGCTGGTATTCCAAGAGCTGTGGATCCTTCTTGCATGAAAATTCCTCACTGATGGAAATGTCAAACACATTCCTTGATCTTTTTTATAGCAAGGCCGATAATGTTCTATAAATTGTGAGCAAAAAAGAAACAACAGACAAAAAGAATGTTCGACAGATATCTGACTTTATTAACTGTGACAAAATCTGACACCATACTTTCAGAAAGAGATGAAAATGATACATTTCAGGAGGAACCTGTCATTCACAGGATGGTCCGCTTGGCTAATGAGAACCTGTATTTCATCATGCTGTTATATATTAAGCGCTGTATCTGTTTGTGTGTATGTGTTGCTGTGTATGAATGTATCTCTCTTCTCAGGCAGCTGATGTGTTTTTCCAGCCAGGTGCTGGTCCTGCCAGGATGTGGAGGGGGAGCAGCCTGCGTCTGGAAGAGTTGGATCGAAAGCAAAAGGACCCTCAGTGATATTTAATACTTCTGCAACATCGCTGAGCTCAGGTACCATGGTAACCAGCCAGAGCCCCCATCCTCCCTCTGACACTTTCCCATTTTATCTCCTTTTCCTCTATTCCACTATACCCATACTTTAAAACAGACACATAAACATGTGGGGGTATGTGACTGGTCATCAAGCTGTATCAGACTGATAATTTTACAGTACATATATTTGCTAGAGAACTGTTGACACGCTATACTGATGACAAAGTTCATGTCACGGTCACATTATGAAAGCAATTTCTGAGGGAGCAGCTCCCTCCCTCCCCCTCTCACTCCTCACTCTTTGTCCCTTTTTTCCTTTGATGATAAGAAAAGTAACATGTGCTTGAAAAAACTTATAATATAATACAATGCTGTCACAATATGATTGAGAAAACGAAAATTTTAGATGTGTCAAAAAGGAAAATATAAGAGAAACTAATTTGGGTGAGTCATAAAATATATTTAGATTTATATGTTTTGAGAGTCCAGCCCCCCACGACCCTCTGAGGATAAAGCGGTACAGACAATGGATGGATGGATGTTTTGAGAGATTTTCTGTATGTATGATGTTTCTTAATACAGCCTGGCGCTCTGTCTTTTCTCAGTTGCTCCTTGGCTGTTTGCCCAACAGATTGGCTCTAGCCTCAGGACACGTGCCAAAATAAGGCATCCCACTGGCCCTCACCACATGGATTATTCAAAATAGAGCAACACAGAATTTAATAACAGTAAAGTCGAAGTAAGTACTGAAAAACCTACGCCTCCCCTATTCCATTGTTTTATAAAAACTGAGTGCACAATGCCTTTCTGGAACACTTGATCATACATAAAAATTAAAAAAATTAAAAAAAATTCTATATCAATCTAAATCGCATGAAATCAGTACCTAATATAAGAGTGGGATGGATAGTGGAGATGTAAGTATAATGTAGTCTTCTGATGATATATGTTGCACATTATGTGTACAGCACCGAAGTAACCAAGAAACTAATGTCTTTAATTGACCGTTCGCTAAGTCCAGCCACCCTTAGTGCTTTTTGTGCCAAACAAGGCGTTCCGTTCTCGCACAGCACATACAGTATGGTGGAAGATTTACCACTCTAAATGTTTTTGTCTCAGGCAGAGGTAGACAAAACGGCTGAAATGCTAACTGTTGCTAGCAGACTTTATCAGCTGTAGCTAGCTAATTTACATAGATATATACATGTAGAAACCTCGTGGAGACAGAGTGCAAGGTGCCACAATATACAACCGAGGGCTGAAACGTTAACAAAACCTCTGTAGCTAGCTAAAAACATTCAATTTCAGCATGTTAGCACCCTGTGTCTACCAGAGAGGACAAACTCTATATTGTTTCTCTATCTCAGTGTCCCTTCTCAAGCTAAGTTACTGTAGTTAGCTAAGACACTTGCAAACATAATACAGCATAGCTTTCTTCTTTAGCCACATTCCACTACGCAAGTTGCTTAACTTACAGCAGTATAGTCAGCCTAAAACTGGCCTTTGGATATTTGACTTTTGAGTGTCAGGATCCCACACTGTTCCCATTCTTCCTGCTGATGTCTCACGTCTTTTTGGGTCTAGACTGAAGTAACAAGGAGGAACCTTCAGGCAATACAAAGTCAATGGAGAGCAATTAATCCCCCCCCCGGTGTGGGCAGGGCTTAATTGCAATCAGTCTCTATTGGCAGCTTCAACCTAAAAGAAATACTACACATTGAATGTGCTGGTCATGAGGGGAGCAACTCACGGTCATCTAACAGTCAGTAAAGTCACTACTGCTACAAACAGAGAGCAGCAGAGTGGGAGGGAGGCGTGATACCTCTCTGTCGTCACATGCCCTTTAGGATGGTCCCAGCTTTTTTACAGTTCACATGGCTTTTCTTTCACCAGACTGAATGGCGCAGATTAGGGCATTTCCCACTCAATTCACAATCCCACTTTATGTAAGGGCACAGATGGGCCGTTATGCTCCTGGAAATCCATCTCCTGTGAGCCAAGCCATCGAGTTCAACCTTACGCAGGCTTTCCCCATCCCCTCTCCCTTACTCTGTCCTTTACTGTCTCTCTCTCTCATGTCCACATCCTCCATTCACTCAATTGACTCTTATGAGGAGCCTGCAGGGAGTGAGTGTTCTGAGCCATGTGTGGTCCTATAAACAGACTACCCTCATATCCTCCGTCCTCCTCCTCTTTTTATGACACACTGACCTTGCTAGCCAAGTGCTGACTGCCTGCTTCATCCAGTGACCCTCGCCAATTTTTATGTCTGAAGGTCATGCTGTCACTCCGTTACTTCTTCATTCAGTGTTTCCTTGGATCAGGGTTACTCTGGCCAAGCTGTCATGGTCCTGTCACGTTGCCAGAAAAGTCCAGTCATCCAGCAGATTCTTAGTCAGAGCATACACAGGTTGACAGAAATATAAAGCTGATACAGATTAAAGAGATGTACAGTAAGGCAGACTCATGTGATGAATGTTGGCTGGAGGATAGAAGGATTATTTCTGCAATTCATATTGTGATAAAAGCGATGCTGAACCAGAACATTGTAAAAAAAATAAAATAATAAAAGCTTGAAAAACATGTAAAGCATTTATCTTTTTGCTGAGAACCAGTTCAGACTGATTCAGCTTCTTTTTTTTTTTTTTTTTTAAGAATTAGCTCAGATCATTTCCTCCAGAGTGTGAAACTTGTGCCCAAACTCCACAGATCCCACAGCTTGATGTGTACAGTGTTGAAGGATGTTGCAGACACCTCCTGTGAACAAGACAGCCTCTCTGCTGCTTACAGCAGATGCAAAGACATCAAACTGGAAACACTGCTGGCTATAGCCTATTAAACTTACATTGTGTACTTTTGTTTTTATGTTGTGCTAAGTGCCATCACAGATGTTCTCCACTACTGAGAAAGGGATGTTTTTGTTCACAAATGCTGGGCTGACTCAGATTATAGGAATGCAGCCAAAATCCCAAAAAGTTGTAGTGTTCTTTATTAGTTACTGGAAATGGTAATATGTCCTTGCACTGCATTTCCAAGACATTATTATAAATTAAACAGTGTCTTGGACTCTTTGTCCTTGGATTTCCTGTAGATGTAGATTTAGTTGGCACTTTATCTATGATCTACCCGTCACCTTATGTTTACATCAGTAAATGCAAAAGCTTTCACAAACTATTTTAAGCTAAAATAATCTGCCCATTGATGCCATCTGCAGTGGCAAGAGCTCTACAGCATAGATGGTGGAGTTGTTGTGGAAGATTGTGCCTGATGTTTACTTGAATTTGAATCAGCCATTGCAGATAAAAGATAAAATATTACTTCAGAAGATTATCTGTTACATGCATACAATGTATTTTATCACAAGCGTAACCAAAAGTCAATCAGGAAGACTATCTTCATGCTTACTCTATTGTTACGACCCCTCCCCTTTCCGCCTGCAGCTGATTGTTCTTTTCCTGCAGGAGCTTGCAATCAGAGGGTCGTTGGGGTGATGACGTGGCACCTGTGTGGGTCTTTACCAAGGCTATATTACCTGCCTGGTGTCATTGTGTCTTTCTCTCTCTCCTAGGATCCACGCTGTCCAGGTTTTGGTTTGGTTTTCCATTTTTGCTGCTTACAACACTTGCACAAGTATACATTCTTCACTCACCCATACATTCCACTCACTACTGATGCTCATACTTTCCACACCTCATGCCTTCCTTATAAATAGTTCTGTTTGTTTATTTCTAATAAAATCCTTAATTGGCTCTCTGATCTGACTTGCCTCTCCTCTTTGTCACATACGTTGAGCCAGTTTGTGACACTATGTATCTAGATTTTCTGTCCTTTCCCACTTCTAACTCAATCAGCCGAATAATGGCGATCAAGCGCTTCACTCCAACCAATCAGATTTCGTCACAACCTCTGTGAGCCAATCATCTCCTCGCAGTCAGACATTAAAATGTGTTCCTTTCTCCACTGCTGTTAGCTGTCACTTCAGACAGGCCACCTCCACCACCTCCATCTCTTGTTTTCATCACAACCAGCTGTCCAAATGGTCCTTCTAGTGATCTTCAGCTAGGCTGTTCTTCACTCCTTCACCACAACCAGTGTCTGGATTTCATTAAAAGCTCTCTTTGTTGGTCTCTTTTTATAAAAATTAAAAAAAGAAAAAATCCTTTCTACTATGTTTTAATGTTTCTATTTCGTGGCTGTTAAAAGTTTGAGAGGAATTCAATCAGTTATAATAGATTCCAAAAGTGACAAGATTTTGAGGTGGGGAAAAAAAAAGTCTTAAACCAATAATGCAGCTTTTGTATTGTGCTATTATCCTCCAGTGGATAGAGAATCACTTACAATTGAGTTAGCAAAGTTGTGGTATGAATATGCATTTAGTTCCAATATTGTAAGTTTGTATAAACTCCTTTCTGGAAAAAAGATAATGTCATATGTGATGTGAACCATCCTTGGACCAGGCTCTGCGAAAATACCCTTCCCCCACCATCCCTTTTCATGAAAGCTGCCAAAACACAGAGGCAAAGTGACACTGGTGTTTTTCTGGAAGTGCTACACTTCTTTGAGTCATTCATGATACAGTGGGACATGATGTGTGACACGAACCTCAAGACACTACTGGTGCATCAGCTCGCGTGCCAGAGTTAGCTACAAAGGACAAAGAGCAAGAACGTCATGTCTTCCTTCAGTATCAACTTCCAGCTAGAAGAAAATGCTTCAAATTGCAATTGCTCAACACTTGACATTTCTGGATATATACTGTATGTGCGTTGGTGATAAAAAAAAATGCCTAAGCTATAGTAACAATTGCATCACATTGAGTACACGGGTGAATGCTGCAAAAACAGCAGCAAGTATTCCACCAGCCTGTTTTTCTGTAAACATAGCACAACATACTGTATTTGCCATGCAACCTTGAGCAAATTAAAATTTCTTGCTCTCATCCTCTCCACTCTCTCCACCCACCCTCTCTGTCCTCCTACCATATGCATCCCAAAATGATCAGTTGAGTCTCAGCTCCTGCTGGAGCCCGTTACACTCGCATTTACTCACACACACATTTTCTCTCTCCCTCTCGCTTTCTCACTCACACACAAAAAGGCACACAATGCCACTCAGTAATGGAGTGGCTGTATTCGCCTTCACAAGGGAGAACGCTGTCGGCTAGATGATATTAATATATGCTGGTATTCGACAGTTGCAATGGAAGATTTTTGTCCAACATTTCTTTCCAGGACATGCAGTGTAGGTACATTTTTACACATGGAATTTAACCATAAAGCTGCTATTGGCATAATTTATATAGAAAAATACAGCCACATTTTTACATTCCATCTAAATGAAACCTCAGTGCTCCATCATATTTACCCAATCAGATGAAATAAACCCAGTCAGATATCAAGATATCTTCTCCTTGAATGGCTGTCATTCATTCTCCTGCAGTCTGACAACAACTTCAGCTGAGCAAGACTTCAACAGTAAGCATCTACTTTTAATTTGATTTCGCCAAAGTTTCTATTTAATCTTATTTCAACATCCCTCAGCTGAGTGCTTTCATATCAGTGCTGCAATACTCTGCACTGTTTTCTGTCAATCACCCAATGCACGCAGGAATAAAATGGAAAGAAACAATCCCTCAAAAACATATTGCATTTCAAACCCTGTCATTGTTTTAAATGAAACATCTCTCTTAGGTGGCATGGTGTGTGGCATCAAGGTAGGCTTGACACTGTACAGTTTTTCCCATTGTGTGCCGTTGATGTCATTGCTTTGAAGCGTCACAGACCAACCAAGACTGGAAAGCAAAAAAAACAAAAAAAAAAACTAAATGAGGTAACAGTTACCACTTTCTGCCATTTGTGATAGCCAAGATGTAAAGTTGCTGTTTTCCATTAAAGACCTCAAAACTATTTTTTAGCTTCCTACTTTGAGCAACGGGGTCCTACATGAACACAATATTAAATGGGAAAGTTAGAATATCACTGGAGATTTCTGCATTTGTGGTTTCTCACCCAGCCTAGTATTCCTAGGAATCCAAATTGGACAATTCCGCACCTCACAATTTACACCCAATGCCAATGTTCAATACCAATGCAGGAAAAACTGTACCCTTTATGTAGAGAGGGGTGGTGGATGGGCTGTTGCGCGTCAGTCTTTTATGCAGGAGACCAGAGTTTGCGTCCCATTACAGACTTGCTCGCCTTTTTTTGTTAAAGAAACCGTTTGACATATTGTGAAATGTATTTGCTTTCTTGCTTTCTTAGATGAGAAGATAGTTTCTTCTTCTGTTGTGTTTCATGCATGACAAAAATGAAACTAACGCCTATCGGCTGGCTAACTTAGCTTAGCACAAAGACTGGATACAGGTGAAACAGCTAACCTGGCACAGATATTATAGAATTGTAAAAATCTGATGGATGTAAAAAAAAAAAAACATCGATCATGATCCAGGTTTTGCAGAATTGTCCAGTATCAACATTCTTGGCAATAAGGTTTGAGGTGAGTGGGGCCTTGTTGGAAAAAGCTGATGTCACATATTTCCACCAATTGCAATGTTACAATATAAGGATCAGAATTTGATGACAGTTGTTTTGCTTTTCTTTTTTTTGCCTGAGGGACACCACTGTCAATCAAATCTGATCAAACTGCACCCACACAGTCTAGAAGAAGCAAATTTAATTGTTAAACTTTTATTTATTTATAATGAAGAATGTTTGTTACGCAGACAACAAAGCAGGACGCGGAAATCAGACTGGCTTTTCAGAAGTTTTAATAAAAGTTGCAAAGCTCTTACGATCAGGTTCATCCAAAAAAACAAGGAGCATGACATGAAGGATAGAAGACGATCTGGCAACAAGACAATAGGAACGCCGACAATATATACACAAGAGGTAATGGGGAACAGGTGGAAACAATTAGGGCGGGGCAGACAATCACAAAGGCGGGAAACACACAAAGGCAGGAAGTAAAGGGACCTGAAACGAGAGGGAAGGTTAGACTTTTCAAAATAAAACAGACAAGCCAGAACAGGAAACAGAAACATGACAGACATGGAACTTAACATAACTGACGAGACATAACAATGTTTTCCTTTCTAACTTTAATTTCAATAGTTGCTCATTTACCCATAAATATCTCTGAAAAGTTTGAAACGAGGTTTTCATGTACTTTAATTCTACTCATTATAAACTAGTTCTCACATTAATAACTAAAGTCCCAATAGCAACAGTCAAGCCACCATTTCTCCCCAGGCTGCAACTCAGGCATTCTCATTAAACATTTGAGAGCGACTGCTGTTTACTTTGCTGTCACATATGGTGTGACCTGTTTGGGCTGTACAGAGGACTCAGAGGCCATTGTCTGGATCTGACTGTGATTACTAGGCATATGCCTTTTCCAAAAACCTGCTGAACTGTGTCGGTTTGGCTCTGCAATGTTTGGAGGACCTCGGACAGAGCGAGTGGGTGGCTGTATTTGTGCTGACAGAACTCAGTGTGTGGGCGACGGGGGAGAGAGTGATTATTTCTGAGTGTCCGCTGGCGTTTTGCCTTCTTCCACTTCTTTCCTCTCCTCAGGCTCTGCTGTGTATTCATCCCAAATGGCCTAGAGTGCCTGTGTAATGGTGGAGACAATCTTTGCTCATGGGCATGCTTTTGTGTTACCCACACACAAACACACACAGTTACTCTAACCAGACTGATACCCTGATACTCTAAACATGTCTTCATTAAGACTAGGGCTTGGCTGAAATATTGGTTTGCATTTTTATTAAAGCCCAGACCTGTAATATGGTGGCTGTGATTCATTTGTTTCATTATACGTTGATTTAATAAGACTATGCTGTCCACAGCAAACCCTGCTTTGTATCTAAATTATATTTTGAGTCGATTATTGTCTAGATCTATAAATCTCATGTGGAAAACAGCGATTTTTCGTATTTTTAGGAAATATTTGGCATGAAAATGGTCAGTTTTACTGGTATAGAGTGTTGGTTCGAGCTGTCAGCAGCCTCAATCCCAAAAGTACTGGTGCCAGCCTTTAAACCCATGCTCTTCAATCCATCAGACTGTCTCAGAAGAGTGAAATAAAGTTGGAAATCCAGTCAGAGAGGAGAGACAACAGAGTGGAAGGTAAGATATCAGCTGGAACAGAGACTTCATGCCTTGTTAACTCAGAGAGTTTAGCAGACAGATGCTTTGTTGTGGTGGAGGTGTGAGCTGTTGCGTTGTTTTTCTGTGTTTTTTTTTTTTTTTCTTCCAGAAATAGAAACTCATACTAGTTGTTAAGCAGCTTTATCCCTTGTTTCACACCTCACCTCAGCATTTGAAATTCAATTCAGACCATGTTTGCCTTCTGTCTTGTTGGGGCTTTTGGACAGTAATGGCGTTTTAAAAGAACTTCACTGTTTTCATTTCACAAGTCATTTTTTTCTTTTCAGTGGAGTCGTTCTCAGCAGCCTCATGTGCACACAATTTTTTACAGAGTTTGAGAAAACAGCAAGACAGGGAGGAATTGTCAGTGTTCTGTTGTGTATGTTCAGGAAAGAGGGACACTTGTGCAACACATGCATCTGCATCCAGGTGATACGTGTAGCATTTGTAAACAACACTCTGATCCTAATAAGGAAAAGACACCACTGTTCCGGTGATTGATATCCACTGTCTAATGCCATTTGTATTTGTATTTGCTGGTGCTTTCTAAAAGTGCAGCTACCTGCACAGCACACATCATACTAAGTGAGATTCCAGTTGGTAAGGGTTCTTAATGATGACTGCGGCTGTATATTAACATTCTGCATTACCAATGTGTACACACCTTGGACCAATTTGGGGGTGGTATGGAAAAAAGGTTTTATATAATTTTCTACTTGTACTAACACAATATGTACAGAAGCCGAGAACGGCCGTGCTTACAATTATTTTTTTTAATGCCGTTATCTTGAGATCACGAGTTAATTATTTCGTTATCTCGAGATAACAAAGCTCGGGTTTTTTTCCCGTGATAATGGGTTAATTTATCTTGTAGTCTTCTCCTTAAATTACAAGGACTGATCTGAATGTTATCTCTAACAGAAAGACATAATGCAATTTCTGCCTGTGTTAGACCTTGATTGAAGTAGAGTCTGATACCATGATCAATAATGGGTACTCCTTGATCTGACATTTTCAGCTTAAATCACTACAGTTGTCCATATGCCATCTATCCATGTTGGCATGGCACTCCTGATCTCTGATAAACATTATAAGTAGGCAAATAAGAGGAAACAGGCTTTTGTTTTCTCATGATAATGGGTTGATTATCTCGTTATCTCGAGATAACAAAACTCGTTTTCTTGAGATAACGAAATAATTAACTTGTGATCTCGATAACAGCAATTAAAAAATAATTGCAAACATGGCCATTCTTGGCTTCCGTATATATGAATAAAAGACTCTCAAAAGAAATGATATGTAGATGATATATTATCATCATATTAGTATCTAAACACATTTACATTTAACATTAGGTACATAACTTTTCCTATGGCAGTTTGTGGTACATCTGTATGAAAATGTTTCATATATGTATAATACTGTATATAAGTTACACATAAAGTTAAAGTACTTATATTAACAATGGTTCAAATGACTGAGTAATGTGGCAGCGATCACTTGTAGCGACAAACCAACAGAGAATTATCACAGACTGCAGTTCCCCTCTGGTTTACGGAGCGTTTTAGCATCTTTCAGCTAGTTGTTTTGGTTTTACAGCCTCCTGCTTTACTGTTCTGGTGTACTCTCACCGCTCTCATCAACCTTGTCTCCAGCAGCTGGCAGCTGTTCAGTGAAATAAACCCACTGTACACTACCTGGCCAGCACCAAACATCAGACAGACACAGTTAGCGACTAACTAGTGAACATAGCAGAGCATTTAGCAGCTAAAGAGCCAGATATTTCCCTCGGTAGTTGGTGCAGATCAAAACAGAGCTAAAAGGAGAATTAATATTGGACTTGATAATGTTGTTCTGTGACTGCTGGATGTGTAAATAGGCAACTGTTGGCTTGCATGTTTGCCATATTATCTTTACTGTATAAGGTGATAATAAGCCAGTTACAGCTTTTTTGTAATATTATCTTTTTGGGCATTTTGCCTTCATTGGATAGTGACAGCTGCAGAGAGAGACAGGAAAGGCGGGAGAGAGAGAGGGGATGAAATGCAGCAAAAGACCCGGGCTGGAATCGAATCCAAGCCGCTGGGGTAAGGACTCAGCGTTATGCTGCATTCACATGGAATCAGGCAGACGGTAGACGGCAAACCGGAAATCATTTTGGTGGACGAGAGCAGGACGGTAAAATTAGGTGAGGCCTGCAAAGAATATCGGCAACAGTAACAGTAGACTGCATTGCCGTCCAAAGTTAAAATATTTTAACGTTTTGCCATCCTCCACGATGGAATTTAGAACCGGATGTCACGTAGCTCCCTCACACAAGGAGAAAACTGACAATCTGGACAATGAGAAGCTAAAAACATCTCTAAACATAAACGGGATACACTGAGTGCAGTTCTCCTTTCACTGTCCATGTTGGAAATGAATGAATGACCTTACATTTTGGCGGGAATTTAACATTCATTTTAAGTTTGCATTAGAATATTAAGAGAAAGCTGCATTTTACAGCTACATGCATTATTACCATAGCAACATATCATCATGCGTGTTTCGTTTCGCCATTTGTTTGTTTTTGCTGTGCCGTCCAGAAGGTGTTGTCTGTCTGCCGTCTACTATCTGCCTGCTTCCATGTGAACGCAGCATTAATGGTACGCGCTCTACCAGGTGAGGTACCAGGATGCCCCACTGCAGCAGTTTTAACGTTGGGACCATCTGTTGTTTTTCATATCGTGACTCATACAGGTGCATAGGAACTCAGCTGGTTGGTTGTTGTCAGCTGCTTTGACTCCATTAATCATGTCTGGGCAATTGTTTCGTAGCAGATTGTTTTGGGGGTTGCCAGTTTTTCTGCTATCATGAACCAAGAGGTAATCAGTCATAGCCTTTCTGTCTGAGGTGCTCACGATGCTAATAGTGCTTTCTTTAGTAATTTAGAGTAGATTTATCTTATTTTACACACTCTGGAGGGTTCAGAAAGTCTAAAACAGCCCACTACACATAGACTTTTATGGAAATATTAAACTAATAATAATATATTAATAACAGATGTTGATATTTAGCACCCATGCCTAACCCTTTCAATAAAATTCTTCTTTTATCTTCTTAAACATCTTTCCATTTATGTCAACAGCTTTCTGTTTGTCTAAGTAATTCATGTTTAATTGATCCTGACAACCTAAGACATTTATTAATCATCATTCAGAAAAGAAGAACAAATTCCACACCTTCTGTGTACAAACGTACCAACTTTGTTTTCAGATTTCTCGTGTTTCTTGACCCACTTAAAAAAGATGCAAGAGGGAGACATAATATAATTGGCTGCACAAAAGTAGGTCACCCGTTGAGCTTTGAAGAGTCAATTTATGGTGTTTTGGAGCCGTGAAAACTAGCTTCTCTTCATCGTGAACTTTCTAGATGTTCTCCCACTCCCTCTTTGGCTTTGATTAGACCGTGTTTTGAAAGGAGAATCTGTTCAGTGGTGTTCAGTGGTGTTCATGGTGTCGAAGAAACATCAAGTGCAGAAATCTTTCTGGAAATGGACTCCCAGCAAGATGGATGGATTTTACTTGAAAAATGTTGTGAGGAAATAGCTTAATGTCTTCAGTGTGGGGTATCCCATTAACGTCAATAATTTGCCGACACGTCTGGCTAGGGAAAAAAAATAATGCAATGCTGCAGTAGTCTAAACTAGATCTGTCCTCCCCTCCCACAGGAGGGATTTGTCTAATAACAGCTGCACCAGCTAGATGAGACTGAGAGACATTTGACTCTGTACCATTTGTCATCTCCTCATGCTATTCCCTTTTCCTTCTAATGACTAATCCTATTTACTCTGGTCACATTAGCATATATATATTGTCCTTAACTTGTATAAAACCACTGCATTCAAACCTAATTTGTTTGAATCTGGGAGTAAAGAATGGTCCCTCTCCCTTATTCTCCTTTTTTTGTGGCGTTGCAGAAAAAACAGCTGCTGTGTCCTGCGGCAGAGTTTGTACTGAGAGATTATACAGTGAGCCTCTCTGGCACTTGACAGGGTTTTGTATTCTCCCACACATTTCTGGATAATATGGCAGACTTGCTAATCTGACATGGTGTACACCCCTGTCACCTGATCACTGGCAGGATTCTGATATTAAAAAGACAGCGTCCCAATGTGAGGGAGACAGATGGAGAAAGAGAGAGACAATACGTATGAGGAGAGAGAGAAAGTGAAATTAATGCCCAGACAGATGGTGCATGCATGATAGATGAGCACTACAAGGCAATACATTTTACACTGGGTGTAAGCTTAGACAGACTTAAACTCGCATTGAAGTGATAAGCCATATGTTTAACTCCAGTTACAAGCCCTCATAAACATTACATACAGTATATATTACAAGATAGACTCTACCACGTACAGAGAGGAGTTTCTGTTTTTAAGTTCTAGGCTTGAGGAGATAACTGATTATGACAACTATAGATAGGTGCAGTATAGAAAGAACTCTTATTCATTTTGCTTGTTCCTGGAAACACTGAAACCCTACAGTTTCCACTAACAGGAAACCATATATCTGAATATTTACTGCTGAGTTCTATGGAGCTCCTGAAGGGTCACGATGGGACATTTTCTGAGCTATGCTTTTGTGTTAACCCGCAATACTATATTTCTGTAAGAAAGCCGAGGTCTGACAGTAGCTGTGGCCACAGCTGCACGGCTATGCCTGGCTGAGGGTTGGGTGCTCAAACACCACTTGGAGCCATGGTCACAACTATGGTTGTAGCTATGGCTATGCCTATAGTTGTGCCTGTGGTTGTGTCTATGGCTATGCTATGCTATGGCTTTGGCAGTTGTAGCTGTGGCTGTGTCAACTATCACCACAGATAATAAGGGCTGTGGTTGTAGCTATGGCAGTGGTTGCATAAATGGCTATAGTTGTAGTTGTTGCAATTTCTATGGCTATTGCTATGGCTAAGGCTAAAGCTATAGCTAGGGCTGTTTAAATGCCTGTGGCTATAGCTGTAGCCATGGCTCTAAGGTTATGGCTAGCCTAAGGCTAAGGCTGAAGCTAGTGCTGCTATGGCTAAGGCTTAATAAGGCTGTGGCTTTGGCTACTCTTTATAGCAGAGTTAGTGATCAGCCAGCTCAACCGTGTCAGTTGACTGCACCTGCACAACCCCTGCATGTTATTTTCACCCGTTAAAAGCTTATGTGTCACAGACTTGGTAATCAGAACGGCGGCAGCCATATTCATAGCTACAAACACCAATCACTCATATGGTGTCAATAACCCCGTGACACTAAAACTTCCACTTAGCTAGAAATTATAAATTATATATTTACAGTTAAAAAACACATGCTGTGCATCCTGCGTCCTGCACGCAGTGTATGCTTTATATAGACATGTAGGCTATACATGCAAACAATGTACATAACCACCCACTTCATGTATATAAAGTAATCTATTAATTCAATTTAGTTTTATTTATATAGCGCCATATCATAACAAAGTTATCTCAGGGCACTTTTTCGAATAGAGCAGGTCTAGACCGACTCTTTATATTTACAGAGACCCAACAGTTCCCACCATGAGCAAGCACTATGCGACAGTGGCAAGGAAAAACTCCCTTTTAACAGGTAGAAACCTCGAGCAGAACCAGGCTCAAGGTGGGCGGTCATCTGCCTCGACCGGTTGGGTTGAAGGGGGAAGGGGGGAGCGGGAGAGAGAGAGCAGGAGGAAAGAGAACATACAGCAGCTCAATACAGCATAGATATGGTAATGGCATTGATGTTAACACTAACGGAAACAACACTAAGAGTAACATTATAATAGCAATACTAATAACAGCAACAACAGCAATAGCATCAGCGGGTGCAGAGCAGGAGCACGGGGGCAGCAGGCGGCAGCAACCACAGACCCAGACTTCCACAGCTCCAGAGGCAGAAACACCTGCAGAAAGCAACAGAAGGGGAGGGAGAGAGAGAGAGGAGAGAAAGCACACAACCACGGGAAGAAGTTGAATTAATAACAAGCATTGATGGGATATGAGGGCGTACAGATGGAGAGGAAGAGGAGGAGAAAGGAGCTCAGTGCATCATAGGAAGTCCCCCGGCAGTCTAGGCCTATAGCAGCATAACTAAGGGGTGGCTCAGGGGTCACCTGAGTCAGCCCTACTATAAGCTTTATCAAAGAGGAAAGTCTTAAGCCTACTCTTAAATGTGAGGAGGTTGTCGCCTCCCGTACACAAACTGGGATCTGGTTCCACAGGAGAGGAGCTTGATAGCTGAAGGCTCTGGCTCCCATTCTACTTTTAGAGACTCTAGGAACCACAAGGAACCCTGCATTCTGGGAGCGCAGTGCTCTAGTGGGGTAATAGGGTACTATGAGCTCTTTAAGATATGATGGTGCCTGACCATTTAGGGCTTTGAAGGTGAGGAGAAGGATTTTAAATTCTATTCTGGATTTTACAGGGAGCCAGTGTAGAGAAGCTAATATTGGAGAAATATGTTCTCTTTTTCTGGTTCTTTTCAGTAAACGTGCCGCAGCATTCTGAATCAGCTGGAGAGTCTTAAGGGATTTATTGGGGCAGCCTGATAATAGAGAGTTGCAATAGTCCAGCCTAGACGTAACAAATGCATGGACTAGTTTTTCTGCATCTTTTTGAGATAGGATGTGCCTGATTTTTGCAATGTTACGTAAATGAAAAAAGGCAGTTCTTGAAGTTTGTTTTATTTGGGAGTTAAAGGACATATCCTGATCAAAGATAACTCCAAGATTCCTTACGGTTTCGCTGGAGGCCAGGGCAATGCCATCTAGAGAAACTATATCTTTAGATAATGTGTTTCGAAGGTGTTCGGGGCCAAGTACAATAACTTCGGTTTTGTCTGAGTTTAACATCAGAAAATTGCAGGTCATCCAGGCCTTTATGTCCTTAAGGCATGCCTGAAGTTTAGCTAATTGATTGGTTTCATCTGGCTTGATCGATAAATACAATTGGGTATCATCTGCATAACAATGAAAATTTATGGAGTGCTTCCTAATAATATTGCCCAAAGGAAGCATATACAAGGTAAATAGAATTGGTCCAAGCACAGAACCTTGTGGAACTCCGTGACTAACTTTGGCGTGCATAGAGGATTCATCATTAACGTGTACAAACTGATATCGATCTGATAAATAGGATTTAAACCAGCCTAGTGCAGTACCTTTAATGCCAATAAAATGTTCTAGTCTCTGTAATAGAATGTGATGGGCAATGGTATCGAATGCAGCACTAAGATCTAGTAAGACAAGTACAGAGACAAGTCCTTTGTCGGATGCAATTAGGTCATTTGTAACTTTCACCAGTGCTGTCTCTGTGCTATGATGCACTCTAAATCCTGACTGAAAATCCTCAAACAGCTTGTTGTTGTGTAGAAAGTCACACAACTGATTGGCGACTGCTTTCTCAAGGACCTTAGAGAGAAAAGGAGGGTTAGATATAGGTCTATAATTTGACAAAATCCCTGGATCAAGAGTGGGCTTTTTAAGAAGAGGCTTAATTACAGCTACTTTAAAGGACTGTGGCACATAGCCTTTTAATAAGGACAGATTGATCATATCTAGTACATAAGTGCTAACTAAGGGTAAAATTTCTTTAAGCAGCCTAGTTGGGACGGGGTCTAAGAGACACGTTGATGGCTTAGATGAGGAAATCATGGAAGTTAGTTGATTACGGTTGATGGGAGAAAAGCAGTCTAAATGTACAGGTTTTACAGTTGTTTCTAAGGTTCCTGTGTTTGAAGATAAGTCAGTACCAACTGAGGGCAGGAGGTGCTGAATTTTGTCTCTAATAGTTAGAATTTTATCTTTAAAGAAGCTCATGAAGTCATTACTACTGAGGTCTATAGGAATACATGGCTCAACAGAGCTGTGACTCTCTGTCAGCCTGGCTACAGTGCTGAACAGAAACCTGGGGTTGTTCTTATTTTCCTCTATTAATGATGAGTAGTAAGCTGCTCTGGCATTACGGAGGGCCTTCCTATAAATTTTAAGACTATCTTGCCAGGCTAAACGTGATTCTTCCAGATTGGTGGAACGCCAATTCCTTTCAAGTTTTCGCGATGTTTGTTTTAATTTGCGGGTTTGCGGGTTATACCATGGAGCTAACCTCCTCTGTTTTATTATCTTCTTTTTAGAGGGGCGATAGAGTCGAGTGTTATTCGTAGTGAGCCTGCAGCACTATCAACAAGATGATCAATTTGGGAGGGACTAAAGTTAGCATAGGAGTCATCTGTTACATTGAGACATGGAACTGAATTTAATGCCGATGGAATCACTTCCTTAAATTTAGCTACAGCACTGTCAGATAGACATCTAGTGTAGGAATGTTTGCCTAATGGCGTGTAGTCCAGTAATAGGAATTCAAAAGTTAATAAACAATGGTCTGATAAAAAAGAATTCTGTGGAAAGACTATTAGATGTTCAATTTCAATCCCATAAACAAGAACAAGGTCGAGGGTGTGGTTAAAACAGTGAGTGGGTTTATGTACACTCTGACAGAAGCCAATCGAATCTAGTAATGAGATAAACGCAGCACTAAGGCTATCATTTTCTACATCCACATGAATATTAAAATCACCTACAATAATTATTTTATCTGTTTTAAGGACTAAACCTGATAAGAACTCTGAGAATTCAGATAAAAATTCAGAATACGGTCCAGGAGCTCGGTACACTATAACAAATAGAATTGGCTGTACTGTTTTCCAGGTTGGGTGTGAAAGGCTAAGAACAAGGCTTTCGAACGAGGTATAATTTAATTTAGGTTTCGGTTTGATTAATAGGCTTGAGTCGAAGATGGCTGCAACTCCACCTCCTCGGCCTGTGCCTCGAGGAATGTGAGTATTAATGTGACTGGGGGGAGTGGATTCATTTAGGCTAACATATTCACCTTGACACAGCCAGGTTTCAGTGAGACAAAATAAATCAATATTATGATCTGATATTAGATCGTTTACTAGAACAGCTTTAGATGAGAGAGATCTGATGTTTAAGAGTCCACATTTAATTCTCCTATTTTGTTGTACTGTTGCAGTGGAGGTTTTACTTTTTATTAGGTTTTTATGTGTAACTCTTCTTCTGTTTACTTTGGATTTAAATAATTTAAGTGGTCTGGGGGCAGACAACCTCTCTGTGGAGTTTAGGGTGGGTAACTGCTCTAATGGAAGCGCAGAGAAGCGTGTAGGACTGCAACTCTGCCTCCTGGTCTGGACCACAGACTGTATTAAGTCTATGGTCTGAACTCTGAGTTGTCATGGCTTTGGGCCACTAATAAATTCGGCCAGATTTCTAGATATGAGAGCGGCTCCATCCAAAGTGGGATGAATGCCATCTCTCCTAATCAGACCAGGTCTTCTCCAGAAAGTCCGCCAATTATCTACAAAGCCCACATCATTACCTGGACACCACCTCGACAACCAGCGGTTGAATGATGACATGCGGCTATACATGTCATCGCTAGTAAGATTAGGCAGGGGTCCAGAGAAAACTACGGAGTCCGACATTGTCTTTGCATATGTACACACCGACTCCACATTAATTTTCGTGACCTCCGATTGGCGCAATCGGCTGTCATTTTTATTATTTTTTTATTACATTGCCCATACAATATTTATTCCCTTGAACTATTTGCATTTGTCTACAATTTACACTTGACTCGTATATAGATGTATGTTGTTGGTCATTGTTGCTTTTTATGTATATATACACCTATTTTTCACCTACTTGTATGTGCATAATAGTTCAGTGTTGTATGTCTATTTCTGTCTTCCTGTAAATTGTTCTCGGATCTGTGTGTACATGCATTTAGAGGAACTAAAATCTAAAAAAAAGACTCAAAATCCTTGTATGTGTGCACAGACTTGGCCAAAAAAGCTGATTCTGATATTCTGATTTTGATTCTGTAGCTCCCTCCAGAAATATGGACCATCAGAGTGAACGCAAAAAGTATTGTGAGGACCTTTCACTGTAGTGCTCTGATTATCTGATGATGATTTAGGCCATCCTTGATCATCTTCATAACCCTTTCATTGAAACACTGAAAGCATGTTGTAATGACCAACTAAGAGGTGAAAACATACAGCATGTCTTTTTAAGCCTGAAATACTGTACTTGTTACACTGAAACTATACTGCTACAGGAAGCTGTTTAGCAACCTAGTTTGCCTAAAGTTGCTGGTTTGCTCTTCTTTCACAGATAAAGAGGAGGACAGGGTGTTAGCCTATTTAAATGTGTTTGAAGTGCATAACATAAGATAGGTCAGGGTAAGGCCATGTACAGCTTCATCCCCCTTTAGAATTCATATGCTTACAGATCTTTTTGCCCATCGTGTGCTCTTTGGTTCATTAAGACTGTCTCTAAAGCAATGTGTGTAGAATATAGAATGTGTCTTTATCTCTGAAGACCTTTAGAGCTGACATTAGGCAATATGCGGGTATGAGCTGTATCAGAGCTTTAATACTTGGTACACTGCGACTGGGTTTAAATCTAAAATGTTCTGTGACCTTCTTTTACCCAAGCAATCAAACTGTAAAGTTTGAAAGGTTTTTGTCTTGCACCAAGTTTATACACTCTATAGGAAGAAGAATCTGAAAAAAAGAAGTCTTATATTTATACCTTTCACTTGTCTAAGACACAATGGCATTTGTTTCAACATTACGCGAGACCAAGGGAATACTTGTCCCATACTCAGGAGAAAGAAATCTTGACATGGAATGATTTGGGAAAGCAATGTCAAATAAAACACAACGTGACTCCAACATTTAGATGCCTCTTCTCAAACACACCTCAATTTTTAGCCACGTTAGCAACGTGAGTATAGGGCAGTGTGGGTCAGTCCACCACTTTGGCCCTGAATGAAATATCTTAACAACTATTGGATGGAGGGCGGCACGGTGGTGCAGTGGTTAGCACTGTCGCCTCACAGCAAGAGGGTTCTGGGTTTGCACCCGCTGGCCGGCTGGGGCCCTTCTGTGTGGAGTTTGCATGTTCTCCTCGTGTCCGCGTGGGTTCTCTCTAACTGTTATGACCCTGGGTCATAATGTGTATATTTTAAGTGTGACTGTGATTTTGATGCTGTGGTCCCTCCCTGCCTGAGGGTGGTGCTGTTCACCCTGTTCTGTGTTTTTCCTAGTATGTTCAGTTCCAGGTGGTGGCTGGTGATTGGACAAGAGACTGATGGCGCCTACTTTAAAATGGCACCCGCCCAGGCCGACTTCACTCCTTGTCTTTGCCTGATTCCCAACCAGACCGTGCCGTGCTGAGCTGTGCATGTAGTGGGCCTGGATCGTTGTCTTAGTGCTAATGTGTTTAGCTGCTGTTCTTACGTAAATACTGTTAAAAGAGCAGTTCGGGTAACTGTAGGGGAGAGAAGCCATTAATGTTTACACAATTGTTTTCTTCTGTTTTATGTTAGGGAGTGAGGTAAGATCTCTGTATTTTCTTTTTTCTGTTTCTTTGGATTAGGTAATTTAGTTGGGTTTTCATAGATTGTTTTGTTATTTTAGCTGTGCTCTCCCTGATGCCAAGTATACCCTGAGATATGAAGAAATCATTTCTGTTTGGACTGGATCTGTTGTGGTGCTGGTCATCCTTGGGAGCGGGGAAAGAGGAGAGTCATTTTCTTTATGTTGTGCACCGGTTTACCCCTAGGGGAAATAACAACAAACATACTAAACTAAGATGGTGAACATGGTAAATGTAGCACTTGCTAAATATCAGCATGTCATTGTGAGCATGTTAGCATACTTTAGTGGGGCTGAAGACTTGTGAAAGCCTAACCTGTAGTTTATCCTTAACCAGGTATTTCATATCAAGAACTGCTCAATATCCTAAAACTCTCTGCTGATAACAGAAACTTCTCTTCAACTCTTCATCAACCCATGGATGTCACATGATACTGTGGATGGTCAAATGTAGACTCACTGCTAAATTCTCCTATAGAAACAAAGTGAGGGTATGGAGGAAAACCGATATTTGGTTAAGTAGTAGCCACTGTATAATAACTGTACAAGCATGGTGCATTTGAGCGTCTTAAATAAGTTACATTTTTGTTTAACCTCTCTCTAATGCACTTTTAATTGCACTTTTACCTGATTATGCTCTACAAATAAACTAGAATTAGGGATGAGCATTGTCATAAAGCAGAGGAGAGTATTTGGTTTAGAGTTTACAGTCATTTAATCAGGATCACATTCTTAATCCCTGTATTATAGCAAAACTGCGCTGCAAAGACAAAGTCTGGCACATTTAGAAAAGTAAGATCAAGTTTGTCTCATACAGTTAAAAATTAATTTTGTGTTGTCTCCACCTCTGTCTTAAGGGGGCTTTAAGAGAATTACTGCAATATGAATTCTTATGAATTTCTTCTCGGATGATACAGTGCTTCTTTCTTTCTTTCTTCCTCTGCAGTGAAATTAAAAACTGTGTTTGTATTCCAGGTAATCTCATGACTTAACACATCCATTTAGCCTTAATTAAATGTCATTATTCAACACGGCAACTTAAATTACCACTGAGTCAAATGAATCATCTTTTAACTGGAGCTGTCATAGATAAAGGACAGGAAAGGTGGAGGATTCTTTGAGTAGGCTGATTCATTTATCTTCACGTAGCACTTTTTACTGTAAGAGTCTTTGTTCAGTTTATTTGAGAAGGTCAACGTGCATTATTTCAATACATGTCTACAACTCAGCCAACTGCAGTCTCTACATAGAAACCCATACTGAACTGCTATTGTTTGCAAGTAACCGTGGTCATGAATCAATATATTTATAATGTAATTCATAATTGGTTGCTGGTGTTGTATGGAATTCACATTTACCGATAAAATAATCTACATCCTTTTACAGTGTGAGGAGCGTACTGATGCTTGTTCTGTAATTACTTCCCAAGCCACAAAGATACCCCACACATATCCAGCGTGATACACTCACACAGACCATGCTACCTTATTTAAGCCATAGAGGCTCCACTTTAATTGTTCACATTTGCTTTGAGCATATTTATATCTTTTCACAAACTATTTTAGGTGACTTTGAACATTTTTAGCCACTCTGAAAAGCAACTTCAAATACATGGTGCAAAAACACAGCACTCTCAGACTTCTTCTGGTGTACTCTGGAAAAGTAATTCATGCTGTGAGTCTTGAGGTTATCAGCGATTTATTTGCAGTGCGTTAGTCAGTAGTTATTCACATATGTGAAAGTGCATATGTTATTTATTGAAGCGAATGTACATACTGCATGTTTACTAGACTGCATTTATTAAGTTTGGGCTATGTTTATGCCAATATGTTTATGCTTGTCTACAGTACTATATGTGTTTCTTGGCTTTCCTTCTGTCTCGTGATGCATTTGTGTTGACAGCATGCTGACAGAGACAGTATGATGGATTCTCCCTCATGGTGATTTATGCAAAACCGTGTCCTAATTACAGCCCGTAAAAAATGTGGAGCAGAAAGTCCCCTACCTCAGGCAAAGCAGACTGTGGAAAGGGATGTAAATAATTCTAGTTTAGCTACAACCATCATCCATCATCATCTATCATCTGTCAGTCAATGCCAAACTACTGGTCCAATCCGCCCAGATCCTTTAATCCCTTTTGCGTCAATAGTACTGCATTCTCTAATTTCCTCAGATCACATGACATCTTTGTCATTTATTTACTTTCTTTATTGGATTATTTCTTTTAAGGGCCATGAGCTCCAGAACCTATCCCAGCATGCTTTTAACCAAAGGCAAGGAGGACCATGGACAGTTTGCCTGTCCATCACAGCACTAATGCATATAGACAATCACTCACCATTATGTTCTTGATAATTTAGTCTTCCACCTCATTTGACTCTTATGTGAAGAACTTACAATCTTCTCAAGCAAGACGATGTGACTTTTTTTTTTTTCACTGTGGCCAGAAGTAACAATTATGAGATAATGCTAAATGTTAAGTAGTTGCACAAGTCCAGGACATTCATAAAGTCAGCAAACGTTCTCAGTAATGAGCATTATACAACAATATTCACCTAAAGTTAGCTAACATTAAGCATTAAGTGAGCTACTGGTCATACCAGACCAACTAAGGCTGTAGCAGCAAAACTCCTGAGTGTATTGAAATTGAGCAAGGGTGTATTTTATTGCCTATTTTTGTAAAAGGAACAATGTGTGTCTTCTGTACATATAGTGTTTTAAGTGTTTATAGATGTATTTGTCAACAAGTATAACTAAGTCCCTCTGTGAAGCCTCCATGACTGGTGTTAAACAGAAAATTAATAATTGATATATTTTATTATATTGCATTATACAACACAATTGTAATCATATAAAATTAACATTAAATATGAAGTAGATATTATTTATTGTTATATTTATTAATGAAATATGTATTATTTTGAAATACAATTGTTACAAAGTTATATATTTTTAAATAAATGAAAACGTGAGCAAATTCCATCCACTGATGAAGGCCATGAGATGGAGTTGAAAGCTCCAGAAGAGGTGTAGTAGGTTGACTGTGAGATAATAATTTACTGTCTAACTACTATTTCCAAAGGTCAAGAGTGAACATTAAAGCTCAACATGTCCACACATTTATAAACTATGATTGATGCTCACATGCTGACAGTGATGATCCAAAATGCTGATGTGTGGCAGGTACAATGTTTACCATGTTCACCATCTTAGTTTAGCGTGTTAGCATGCTGACATTTGCTAATTAGCACTAAACACAATTACAATTCACACTGAGGCGGACATGTCTGAGCCAAATTTCACGGCAACCCATCGAACAGAGATTGTGAAGACATTTTACTCAAAATCACAAATGTGAACCTCATGGTGGCGCTAGGAGAAAAGTTTGTTGGGTTGGTTAGGTTTAGGCAGGAAGAGTGATGATTGGTTAGGATCGCCATCCTAGGAAAAAAAGAAATTGCCTGCAGCCTACCTGCCCGTAGACTATTTGCAAGGTGAGAGTATAGTTGTCTAATTTTCATGTGTGGATGGACTAACGAATAACTCACAATGCATAATTATGTAGTCGTCTTACCTTATAGTCTGTGGGCCAGTATTGAATGCAAAATGTGCACCTCTTCTGTGACTTATGTTAATTTCATAATGATCCTTACTCCCTTAAGTCAAGCAGCAGAGGTTAAGTGACAATGTGCAAATACTACTGGCCCATTTTTTGAGGAAAAGTAAATATGCAAGAGTACATGTCAGGGTGTTTATCCTTTGTTGGATGGGTTGCTTTAAAAAAAAAAGGGCATAAATTAAGAGTATTCCCACTTCTCCAGGCACCACTACACCACTGAGGCAAATCTAAATTCTTATCCCAAGGTAAGGAGAGGAAAAGTGAAAATGCCAGAATATTCTGCACAGGTCTGATACCTGCAGGCTGGACTCTGGAGGGCCTTGGGTTGAATAATGCATTCAGTTGTTGGACAAAAAAACACATGTCTTTCACTTCATAATATAATTCAGTCCAGAACAATAGGTCTGCAGTTGTAAAGCTTACTGTATGTTGTTTTTGTTGAGACTGTTGTTGCTTCAGCTCTGTGATTTTTGAGGTTGTAGTTGCTTTTGTTGTATTAGAATCCATTATGTTGTATTGTGGCATTACACAGACATACACACACACACCAATATGCACACGTTGATACTCTGGTTATCTGCCATAGCAAATTGTGCTGCAGCTTCTTGTTACTCTGACCTGATCTGACCTTTCCATGTTGCTGTCCAAAAAACTCAAACAATGTCTAGCCAGTGTGTGATACACTACCAGTATGTGTGTGTGTGTGTGTCTGACCCCTTAGCTGGCTGCTGGTTAATGTCTCTTGGTGACCTCTCACTGTTTGTTTCAGCAGCCGCAATCGCACAGAAAACTGAAGCACCAGCAACAAACTATGTGCCAGATCCCCAACAGAAAGTTAGCGCTTTCCCAGGAGATTATTAATGCACCAAACTTTTCTGTGCCAACTAGCAGTGACAGACACACACACGTTCACAGAGGCTCTTTGAACCTGTGGATTCAATTCAGCTGTAACTTTCAGTCACTAAGAATAGAGTTATTTACACTTAGGCCCCGATCAGGCCGTGCCTCATTCCTTTGTTCTGTGAGTCAAAATATTTATTTTCTGGGGTTTGAAATATTTACCTTCTTTACTGTTACAGTATGAGGTGACTTGGATTTTTATATTTTAGTTGTTGTTGGCAGCTTCATTTTTTATTGGCAGGTACTTCACCTAGTTGAGTAGTCCAGAGTATGTGGTTGATTTGCAACCTCTCTAAATATTAACGTATAAATAATATATGTGTATAAATAATACGCAGGTGTGAGCCGGTGGTCCTGCAATCTTAGTTTTTTCATACATCCATTTTTTTGTTTTTGTTTTTTTTGGCTAACCTAAAAATATTCAGAGGGAGGGAGAGTGTGTGAGAAGGAGAAAAAGAAACTGGAGAAAAGAGACAGATGGGGAGGAAGTAAATATCCATACAAAGAGGTGCCAAACAGTTCCACTCTGTCACACAAGTGCCAAAATTTGCTCAAATGCAAATGCTGTCCAAACAGTAGTCCAGGTATACAGCAAATTGAAACTGTCCTGCAGAACTGACGCGGGCTCATCCTGCAGAGTGATGTGTCCTTTGCTGATGATGTTCGGAGCATTTGCATACAAGCTCCAGTCTGTTTAAGGTCAGAGCCAGGATATGTTGTTTTAAAGCCTCTTCCTATGCTAGTCATCAATATCCCTGCAGACATCAACACGCAGCATATTCAGGACGTTACCATGGAAACAAAACACACTCTACATGGACCAAGAGTAAATTGTACATTTGCCTCAGTATATTATAGTGTTTAATTGGTCTATTTGTCAAACAAAACGAGCAAATTCAAAACAAGCAAATTGGGAGTGCACTTGCTAATCTTGTTCTACTAAACTATTTGCTGGTAGACATAGTGCTCAAGGAAGCCTTGACAGAATGCAACCCTAGATATTCAAGTTTTTTCAACATGATCTCTTTAGCCGCCTCACCCTCCTTCCATCAGGAGTGCACTGCATCCTGCACTGGATTAGCAGTGAATATTTGAGAATATACTGTGAATTCTCTTTTCTGTATTAAGTGAATATATATTTAAATACATTCATTATCCATAAGTCATATCCATGTCAGCTGGGATTGGCTCCAGCCCCCCCGCGACCCTCTAAGAGGATAAGCGGTATAGAAAATGGATGGATGGATGGATGGATTATCCATAAGTGTTCATTTTACAGTGTAGGACATTGAAAAAAGAGTTCAAAATGTTGGAAAAGGTTGCTGTGAGTTAGATGAGAAGATTGATGCCACTCATGTCACTGCAATAAATGTTTTTGTTTTGTTTTGTTTTTCTTGGCCATTTGGGACCAGTGGAAATAAGTTGTGAACCCAGCATTGACATATCATCACTTTTTAAATTGATATTGTGAACTTCTTAGCAAACAGTTGCTTATTTACACATCCAGCAGTTACAGAGCAATGTTATCATTCATTTGGAGTCGTGTTTCTGGTCACCTGTATATAAGTCAATATTCATTTTTTTTCCAGCTCTGTTTTTGGTCTATCTGAAAATATCTGGCTCTTTAGCTGCTAAATGCTCTGCTATGTTCACCAGCTAGTCTCTAACTGTGTCTGTCTGCTGTTTCCTGCTGAGCAGTGTACAGTGGGTTTTTAGAGCTCTTTTGTTGAATGTATCATTTGATCAATCTATATACCAGCAGATATGTATTTGAATTTATTTGATAGGGGACGATGCAATTTAATGTAGTTCCAATATAGAGCATGAAACTAATGTGCTGCATGGAGAGTTTATAGCTATTGCTAATTTTCAACTCTTATAAACAACAATTTACGGTTTCAGGGGGAGTTATGTGTCAATCTGCCCAGAACTTCTGTGCAACATCTCCCCTGGTTGTCTGGCAACCTCATAGTGACGACAAGGCTCCAGGAAGTTGCTGCAGCCGGCTGTTCTTTGCTAAGAAATAGTTACAGCAAGTTACCCCCTGCCTCCAGTCTTTGTGCTAAGCTATGCTAATCACCTCCTGGCTCTAGCACCGTACTTAACTCACACAGACATGAAAAGTGGTGCTGATCTTCTCATCTAACTCTTGGCAAGGAGGTGAATAAATGTTGAACTATTTCTTTCAGGGGAATCTACCCTGTTCATTGGGTTTGTTTTGGCATCCGAAAATTCACATCTTTCAAGAAAACACAGGTGCTGCTGGATAAGGTGAACAGGCTGCAGGAAAGAAACGTGAAAACATGGACGAACCACAGCCTGAGCTGTAGATCATGTTCAGCCATTTTCAATGCATTCTTAACTAGTGTGAACGCCAGAGAAGAAGAGCCCAGAAAAGACCATAATCCTCAGATGGAATTGCATCAACTGGAATTACATTTGCTCTGACATGTTCAAGGTGACAAAATCTCTGGAGGGACAAGAAGTCACCAACTCTCACACTACTTGCAAGTCCTTGTGACTTTTTTGCAAGCCCTGGGTCATTTGCAACTAAGCAGCTTTTGGTGAAGCAAATGTTTCTACAATAGTTTGGAGCAGAGAAAAACAAACTGAAGGTGTAAGTACTCAAAGTGGGATGGTCTCTAGTGGACTTGGATGACTCACGGAGAACATATTGGAACAATAACATCAGCATGAATCTATTGTAGGTGTAATGTTTGTTCACATCTTTTTATAGTGTTTTGTTTACCTCAGTCTCTGCAAGGTCAAATATTGTTTGGTTTGTCTACACTACTGTATTAATATGACTTGATGGATTTTATATTGGTGGCAATTTTGGTTTGAGGATAAAATCCCGTCTATCAAATCAACAAGCTGACAGACTGGCAGATGATGTAACCTCAAGGCTATTTTGACAGGAAATGAGATAAAAAGGATGTTACTTTTGAAAGATAAAAGGTAGATGAGTCTATTAGTAGCAAATTCTTATATTTGTTGCTTGCCAGTCTGAATATGTCTGGATTCTCTTTCTGCCCAATAAGCAATACCAAGCTTTTCCTGGGCATAAAACAAAGGCAGAGAAGCAACAGAGAGAAAGACAAAGATAGAGAGCGCGATTCAATGAGCGGCGGATCAAATGGGAAAAATATTTACAAAAGGAGTGAGAGATAAAGGATGTCACAGTAAGGGAGAAGGGGAAGAAAACGAGAAAATGTGTTGTGGGAACCAATTATACTAGGTGTGCTTCTACCTGCTCCACCAACGCTTGAATTGGTTGTGTTAGTGTCTTTGAGTAACTTTTACAAAAATGATCTCCTTCTTATCTTCCTGTTTAAAATTCCTTTCTTAAAAAAAGTATGCAACTAAAACACTTGCCGCACGTACTTTTAATAACCCAAGATCCCATACCAGCTATGCAAAATAAATGACATGCATAAGGTAACATTATTTAGCCGCAAAGTGACACCATTTTTTAGCTCCGTAATTACTTTCTCGCATGCATGCATGTTTTGATTTATTCATCAACCTAGTACAGCAGTTTTCTGTCACATCATTCTGCCTTGTACGCAGGGTTATTCCAGTCATCATAGCACCCGTGTCAGGAAGCACTTGACACAAAAACAATTTAATATGAACACACAAGAAAAATGAAAGGATGGAAACCTCAGGTGGAATGATAAGGCAGTCTTGCTCCCTCTCTGACATCTGTTCCTGTGAAAGGAAAGCAAGGACGCCACTAACAGTTTACCCCAGATACCACAGTCCCCTCTGGCAGCAACATCTGTCTAATGAGGATTGCACAGTAGCTCCTGTGAATCCAGGCTTAGCGCTGCTTTGATATCATGAGGTTTCCAAGTTTTCAAGAAGCCACTACGTAATGAGGATGAAAAACCTCAAATGCTAAAATGTACAAGACGTTTTATAGAGGCCATGTCTAAAAATCTAAGTCTACTAATCTGTATCCAGATGCTCCATCTCTTATTACATTTATAAAAAGAGTGGTTGCACAGAGAACATCTTGAATGCATGCCTCTAGTCAATATTTAGTTGTCTAGTTTCCTCGGTACAAGCCAAGCAGTGTGCATATAATGAATCAGACATAATTAAAGTTTAATGCAGTGGATTTTACTCATTGCCAGTTAGGGGATTCAACCTGTCAATAAGTCTAGCAGGTGCGACTGACAGCTAAATGAGGGAAATTGTAGTCCCGCTCCATTAAAGATAATCAATACTGCCACGACTCTAAATAGGCTAAACATGGTGTGCATTAAACACAGTTTTATATGTTATATTAATAAATGAATGCCAAATAAACAACTTTAAATATTCTAATATGTAATAATAACAATAACTAGCTGTCTTCCCCTGTCTCAGTCGTTTTGCATCTCTTTGTAGTTGTTTTGTGTCTCTTTGTAGTCGTTTTGCATCTCTCTAGTTGTTTTGTGTCTCTTTGTAGTTGTTTTGCATCTCTCTAGTTGTTTTGTGTCTCTTTGCTGTTGTTTTGCATATCTTTGTGATCATTTTGTGTCTCTTTGTAGTTGTTTTGTGTCTCTTTGTACTCATTTTTGTAGTCAGTCTTAGGCAGTGACCTCATTTAGGATCCTAGTGGCCTGAGGGTAGAAGCTCTTCCTGAGCCTCTCAGTGCTGGCCTGGTGTATCCGGTAGCTTGTTCCCAACTGCAGCAGGGAGAAAAGGCCATTGGGATCCTTAATGATTCTCCAAGCCTTATTCTTGCAGCTCCTGGTGTGTATGTTCAGCTGAAAGAACCATTCTTTGCAGGGCCTTGTGGTCCTGTTGGGTGCTGTTTCCGTACCAGGAAATTCCTCAGTATTTGAGGGGATACCCTGAATTTCCTCAAGCGTCTGAGGTGAAACAGTCTCTGCCTTGCCTTTCTCTCCACTGAGTCAGTATGCAGTGCCAGGCCCATGTCAGGCCCTATGTGATGTGGACACCAATAGTAATTCTGAGTCAACCATCCAGCTGCTGCTGCAAATAAACACAGAAGACAGACACAGAAACATCTCCTTTTATTTACCTGTAAGTGCTTAACAAGACTGTTTATGCTACCTATCTAGCTGACTTACTAGCTAGACAGGGTTATGAGTTTGGTTTATTATTCAGAATCAAATTGAAGAAATAGCCAATGTTTGCTGATTAATTCAGAGTTACTTTTGCCACATTTTGAATCTAAAGATGTTCCTCAGAGAAAGACACACAACTCTGTGAAGAGCTAAAAGACAGACAATATTTCTCTGTGGTCTCTCAAGCCAACAGGAGCTAGCTAATAAGTGTTAAAAAATGTGTACCCCAGACATAAATATTCATAGAGTGTAAAAAAAGGGTTAAAATGTATATACAGAAATTAGAAATGGCATAAAACACGGTAAAAGTCATTGGGACTTTAATAGTACAGTTCATTATGGGACTATGGACTGTGTGGCTGCTCTAACCTGTTAACATGGGTGCCGAAATGAAAAGCAAGATGATCCGCGATGCACACGTGCTGCTCAGGTAGACGGTGTGTTCCAGGCATCAGATAGAGGCAAGCGCAGCAGAATAAATCCTGCAGTCGAGCTGAACAAGCTAAAGTTTCCTGCTTTTTTGTTTCTACATACAGCTGCAGGGTTTATGAACACACCCCTCCCTGACATCCTCCACGTGGGTGAGGGTGGGGGTGGTGGTGGTGGGGGGGCTCTTTACTTCACTTCACTGTTTAATTGTCTGAAAGGTGAGCTGGCAACACCACTGTCATGAAAAGTGACAGTGTGAAGTAAAATGTCATTATGAAAAGTGACATCATGAAATAAAACTGTGTGAAGTAAAAGTATCCTTAGGAAAAAATGCCATTATGAAACAAAAACAGACATCTAAAAAAGGTCATTATGAAAAAATGTCTATGATGAAATAAAAATGATATCCAATTAAATTCTGTTATCATGAAAATGAATGATGAAATAACATTCCATAATAATGAGTGCTTCAATTGTTTCACAAATTGTTTATATATATTTATATAATGTATATATTTTACTCAATTTATTCATATTCTTATTTATTTTACAATGTTTTTTTTATTTATCTAATATTGAACACCCTGCTACTCACACTGGATAGACAGAGAAATGTCCGCTGTCCATGGTTCTGAACTATTCCAATAAAGGGTCAAGATATATTTTTGGCCAACAAGTTATTGTCATTTTAGAAATAATGATGCTTTAATGGTACAGCATTTGTTGCCATATAGATATAGATCTTCACCTTTCCAGGTCAAGGGCAATAGATTCCATGGCCGACGACATGGAACTAGCAGTGCAAAGCCCACACTCCTGTGCTTGTGCAATAAATTGTGGATGAGCGATTTCTGAGGCTTTGTACCAAAATCCATCACTCAGATGGGGAGGGCAAGGTCACCTTGCAACTGACTGAAAAGTAATTTTTTAAATAGATGAATTGTTTAAACATAGAGATTGTAGTTGTTGAAATGTTGCATAATGCATGGCCATGCTGATATCCCAGCAAGCTCTGCTGGCACTGTGGTCAAATGTTAACAATGTTGGACAAGATAGAGTTACTCTGTAAAGCTTGAGTGGCAACTGAAACACTCTCACTGCCACACTTGGGAAAATATTAATACCTTCATTAGATCTACATATGCAGTAGCTTGTAACTCATTGAATCTGAATAATGTATCACACACTTGACCCCTCGAGAGTTCAAGAGATCACTGGACAAATGCATGAAAGCTTTGCTTTCAGGGTGCACCTTTAATCTGGTCTCCTCTGGTGACCAAGGTCTAAGTGATGGAACTTGGAGAACACAGCCTTCATAAATCATGCATAAAACATGCACATGGCTATATAACCCTGGGTGAAATGGTTTGATGAAAGCAGCAGCAGCAGCAGATGAATGAGGGCTCAGGTGGGCATAGCAAAATACCCCAACAGGATTCAAATGTTACAGGGAAATAAGGGGGAAATTGATCACAAGCGGGCCTGTCGTTGGAGGAAAAGGTTGAGAGCTGGATGGCCTTCAAGTCAGCGGCCTCATCTTCTCACCTGTCCCTTGCGCTCACATACATAAAGAATTACATGGGGAGGGTCCCCTGTTGGAACTTCAAGGATATTCAGAAGATATGAAGCCTGTAACACATTGCAAGGACAGCTAGACATGACAGGTAGCAATAATGTCTGAGTGAAACAATACAGCTTAGACAGCACAAAATGAGAAATTTGTGTTTGTTATCATCATACATGAATTATTTGTTTTAATAATAATAATAATAATAATAATAATATTAATAATAATAATAATAATATTAAATATTTGTTGATTGTTGGGATGGATGAATGGATAGTAACAAGATCTCAGTAGTCACATGACCATTTGTGAGAGGAAACAGTCCATATATTTTCTTCTATTTTACAACATACAGTATGTCTGTAAAAGTGAATATTTCCTCACCTGCATTTTTAGCTCCGTACAGTGAAATCATGTTGTAATTATCCTTAGACATTGGTTCCTAAGACTTTTACAGCTTGTGACCTCTTGAAACCAAGCAGTCACTGTCTACGAGTTGTAATCAGTCAGCCAGAGAGTCATTTGCCCTCTCAGGTTATTTTAATTCAATAATTTGTAGAGAAGTTAAAATTGTGAAGTTATTAACAAGAAGACAAACAAAGACTAGGACAAAATCACAAAAAATAGACATAATTTTGTTGCAGAAATATATTGTTTCTGCGTTTCTTGTGACCTGTTGGGGGCCCCCAACCACAGGTCTGGAGCCACTTTCTTAAGACATATTTGGCTAATACCTGTAAGTGGTAAATGTGCACATTTAAGTGCAATGTTAATTGATTATATCTCATTAATACAAGGTATTATCTTAATATAATAAACAAAAATCCTGGTCAAAAATATATCTTCTTATATTTGACTACATTTCTTCCTTACCAGTGTTTGTGGCAAAGTACCAGATACATCCACTGCATTTATTAGAACTCAAAATAGAGACAGAGAATACTGGCTGACAGACAAAATGGCATGTACCAAAAGTGCTTGGCCAAATTCAAACTAACTAAAGATTTCACATTTCCACAGTATGAGCTTCCAGGTCACATCACTTTGGCCTTTAGATTTTTGAGCACCCCCCTGGAAACCATAAGTGTAAATGAGTAAAAAATACACAAGCGTTATTGATGTTGCTAAAGTGTCACTTCTTCTGACTTTCAAACTCTACATTTTCCAAGATTTTATTTCAAGATTTAACTGATTTCCAATACAGCTGCATTAGATTTGATCTTTTTCAATTGAACCAATGAAATGCCGCCAGAGGATCTCTGCCTCTTTGAAAAGCACCATATACATGTGTAGGGTAAATAGCTCTATTCTGCTAATGCTTTAATGATCCCCATCTGGAGCTCCTCTTTTATCTGTCCCATTCCAGGGTAAGGTCAGCGTCAGCTAGAGAGCAGCCTCCCTGGAGGTGGAAGCTAATACAACCATGTGTGGAAGGGATTCACTGTCCTGCTTAAGCATGCTCCAGCTGAATGGCTGTTTGCCAACAAAAAGGGCTTTAACCCTCTCCTGCCTGAATGGTGGTCTCTCTATATCCACTATATGGCTGTCTCCTGCCCTACCATGAAGTGACCCAGCTCCAACACTTATGGCACACATGTGAGCTGAGATCGGATCAGCTGCTGCCTGACTGATCGCCCCTCACTCCCCTTGGGGCATTTTGGTTGGAAGTGTTGGCGGTACACCCACGCAGAGGCAAAGAGGTAAGGCCTATAGAGGAGGTTGTCGAGCTCCATCCATCAGGGGCGAACACCTTGGCACAAGGTCCTCCATCCTGACTTGTAGCCCCTGAGCCTCCTTTCCTGAATTTATAAAGCAATTTATTTTTCTCTCCGTGAAGCTGATTACAAAGTATAATAGCCGTAAGTGCTGCTGCGAAGCGTTAAATGTGCACTGACGGGATTATTGTCACTTGATTTCTTCAAAGTACCAAAATAGAGATGAAATGATAACATAGTGCATGTATTGTGTGTCAATATATATCCCATTATTCCACTACGATCTCTTTGATTTGAAAGATGTGAATCGATCTAGAGGTTTGGAATCAAATTTTCACTAAATGCCCCTTGAGGCAAATCTTTGTCTCATGTGAAGGTGGTGATAAAGAGAAAGACTCCTCCATGGTTTTAGTTGTGGCATAAAATATATCGTTTCCCCTCATACTGTAATGGCAGGGTAACGCGCAGCAGACACCATCATGATATTCTGGGCATTCATTTCAGGCAGCTTTGGAGACTCCAAATCAGCTGCGAGTCCATGGCGTGCGTCATTGCGCAGCGGCGCGTCCAGCCCATAGTGGTTAATGGGAATCTGCTGACAGAGCACAACCAGTTGTTTGTGCGGGCATATGTATGTGCGGATCAGCAGGTGCTGTCTTTAACTGGATGGAAGTCACGGCTCCAACCACACCGAACTGAGGGAAAACTCTTAACGCTACGGACTCTTATTTCCAGGATGCGCTGACATATGTGACGTGCTCGCGGCGATCGGCAGTTACAGGTAAAGTTCGGGTTTTAACTTCATTACCCTGGCTGTTTTTTATTTGCTTCAAATGACGGTGGCACCTGTTCGGGTTTTCTGCGCCTCAAATTTTGGAGACGTTTGTTGTCTTTTCGTGCGCTTTTTCTCACCAGCGCGCCTTTGAATAGAGCGTGCCGTCTAATGCTGGATGAGAAAGTCCACTGACGATTTAAACTTTGAAGTCTGAAGTGATCTTTCTTTTAAGTCAGAAAATATCTAATAATCTGTAAAAATGCTCCTGCGTAGTCAACAATTTCAGGCTTATCTCGGTGTTACTTAACAGCCAAATACATGAACTGCCTGTGTGTGTCTATACGCGCGCGCCTCAGTGCGTGTGTGCGTCTCCCTCCTTAATTCTGATGCTTTCAATTAATTCTGCCTGTGCAGGCTGCTGGTGCACCAGTGCATAGATGATGCTCTTTGTTGATGCTAATGAGGGTTAGGAGGTTAACAAGTTTTGCTTGACCACACAAGCCACTTAATCGTTGATTGTTTTTCCCCCAGGGCTATTTTTTTCTGGAGATTGTGCTCAGTTTATAATAGGAGGAACATTCAAGTATTCCAACTGTAGTCAAGCTCAAAAATCAAACTGCAAGCTTATATTGGGCTCATGGGAGATTTTAAGGATGACAGTTATCAAAGTGATATGAGTTTGAAGGTCAGGAATTCGTTTAATAGAGACTATCAGGTGATGTGCGGCCTGCTGTACAGCTGTATCTTTATAGGAAGTGGGTGTTACTGGGAGACATAAATGGAGAATGTCTACAGCCTGTAGACATTTACAAGCCAGTCCAACCTTGTGTATTAGATTCTTATCAATGGTGATGTCTGCTTTGGCCAATCTTTACCCAGCAGCCCTGCATCAGATAAGAACGTTAATCTGTCAAGTCAACAGACAAATGCTCCCAGCAATGCTATGATTCCACTGTGATAAAAACTAATTAAAATCACGCTAATGCTACATGAAGCCATATGATGAGTTTCCCCGAGTCCTCCTCTAATTCCTCAAACCATATTTACCGCAGTGATAATGCCTGTAATCAGCGGAATAAGCACAGATTGTAAGGCACACTTAATTGCTGCAGAGTTTTGTTCAATCATTGAGCATAAACTGCCAGCTGCCTTTCAGATTTAGCCCTCGCAGTGCAGACCGGCCGTCACAAGAAGGCACAGGACAGGAGAGGAATGAGATTTACATAAATAGAGTTGTGTAGAGAGATAATGGAAAGGCTCTCTGTTATCATCAAACCTCCAGAGCTGGGAGTGTATTTCCTTTCCCTCTCAGATGGACAACATGGAAGAATTAAAAAACTGCAGTCTTAAACAACAAATTGAAGTATTTGAGTGGCTGTGCCTTACTGGACATTGTGACAGCATTGTCTTTGTCTTAATTTTTCTCTCTCTGTATTGATTTCTTCCCCTTCTCTGTTTGCTTCTTTTACCTGCGTATTGACTACTTTCTGTGGTCTAGCAAGCTAAATGTGTTACTGGAATGGGCGGCTGGGGATTCATTTGGAGCACATCTCTTATGTCAGGTGCAGACATGTTGGTACTTTAAAAAAATATATATTTTTGCACTGAATTCAAAGCAACATTTTAGACTCACCAGGTTTGCATCATGCAGCAGGTGCACCATGACACTTTCTGGTTTTTGTCTCATGGGATCATGCCTTGACTCAGTGGCACAGTGTCATGTGTCATCGGTAATATAATCTGATGGCATAAATCCTTCTGGTATTGTCCACTCTCAAGCTGTCACAGTGTCCAGATGTGTCTTCAGATCAACTGGCTTCCCTCAGGCTTTTCTTTTCAAGGATTACATGTGATTACATGTGAAATGTGGCCAAAGCCCAGAGGTGTGGTCTTGATGGACCAGAAGCTCTCAAGCAGTTACAGTACATACAGTTCCAGTGGTCTGTGTGTCCAGTGTATCTTCATTTGTCATTATTTTTTGGAGGAATAGTTTGATATTTTGGTAAATACACTTATTCACTTTCTTGCAGCGAGTTGGATGATTTGATTGATACCACTCTCATTTCTGTACACTAAATAGAAAGCTACAGCTAACAGCCGGTTAGCTTAGCTTAGGACAAAGACTGGGAAAAAAGGGGGAAACTGGATTTTTCCAAAAGTAACAAAATCCTGGAGTCGTGAAATCACCACAGGTTTATTTGTTCCGCCAAACATCATCAAAGGTTGTCAGTCTACCAATGGAGATACTGCTCTGACCAAGAAGTAGTCCCGCACGCAACCCCCCATAAAACTACAGTGTGTCATTTTTACATTTCAGTTCTTGTATGGATTAAACAAATGAGTTTCAAAATGCTGGTTCTGGAAGTGTTTTTCTTTATTCTGCATTCCCATTTGAAATTCTCCTCTAAACAACATCCTCAATGTTACCTAACGTAGAGACACAGGATTCTCCTGGATAATGTAACAACCCTGTAGGTTTATGTTATAGCTATCAGTGTTAATTATTTCCACTTTGATTCTGAGAAATCATGTTTTGTCCATAGTTTTGGCATGGTGGGTGGCTTTAAATACTATAATACCCATGAGCCTTGGTCGCTGTTGCTATGAAGAAAAAGCCAGATATAGAGGCACGAATCAGAGCAGTAATGAATTCAAAAGACTTCGCTGTTGCAATTGGGAACAAATCACAGGGCCATGGTTGCGAATTCATCCAAAATTGACTCAGAATCCAAAAGTGAATTAACTTTAGCTGCAGTTGTCTCAACAGTGTAATCTTTAGCTGCAGCTCGTGGTTAGCGGCACACATAACAGAATTTTAAGCTCGCTGATTAGATTTTTCCTGCCGAAAAGAACCATGAGAGTAGTAGTTAACCTCTCTCCCAAAGTTCTTATGTACAATATGCTTGTAACATTTTCTATGGAAAAAATGAATGGGACATTCACTTCTGGAACCAAGGGCGTTTGAAATAGCTCCTCCCACTTCGCAACTCAATAGTGTGTTAATTAGCGAGCTTTTTAGGTGTAAGGTAAGTGGATTTTATTACCTTTGGACAGAGCCAGGCTAGCTGTTTCTCCTGCTTCCAGCTAAGTTAACCTGCTGCCAGCTGTAGCTTCATAATTACCATACAAACATGAGAGTGGTAACAATCTTCTCATCTAACTGTCGGCAAGAAAGCAAATCAGCGTATTTCCCAAAATGTTAAACTATTCCTTTAAATACAATTCCTACTTACATTTTTATGGCTTTTCCATCTCCTCTGATTCCTCCTCCTCATCTTCCTCACCACTATCATCACTGCTATAATGCTGTAATTGCAAGCCTGCAGATGTCCTCCCTATACAGTATATTTGAGCTGAGCACTGCCAACTCATCCCAATAATAATGCAGAGCGGCGGACACCAGAGACCTGTCTGGGATGATGAGAAGTAGTAAGTTCCCCAGGGCCTGAACCGAAGCTTCTAAACCCACAGATGAAACAGGGGCGGAGAGGCCTCCTCCTAGATGAAATCCATTGAGCCCCTACTGTTTCTGTGAGACATTGCCTGGTGTGTTTGAAAGAGAGGAAAAAGACAGAGCAAGACAGAAAGTGCGACTGAGAGGGTTTCTAATGGGAGGTGAGCTGAGGAGTATACCAAATCAAGTCACTTTTATATGATAAGAAATGTTGGTTGGACTGTGGCACGAACGTTAAGACCCTACGTTGACAACATCACTAAGATCCTTTGATAACAGAGAAGAAATTATTCTACCACACAGTGAAACATTACTCTATTCCATCACTCTCACATTAGTGATTCTTTAAGAGTTATTTTTGCTCCAATAAACTTGTGGAACCTCTAAAGAAATCTAAAAAAAAGGGAACTGGACTGAAGTTTGAGTGCAAGGAAGAATGCTTTCATATTGTGTTCGTACAAAGTTGGCTGAAAAGCTATCAGACTCATACACATTGTATTTCTACATGTATTTCTTATATACTTCTTACATTATGGATAGATTGTGACAGAGGGCCAGGGCTGTATCAAGTCTATTTCTTGTTGGCACACTTTTTCACCATATCTTTATTCACCTTCATTTCATAGTTTTTCTACCTGCCTGGACAGGTCGGTTATATGTGGAGAATTATTTGTCTGACAACATATCACAAAGTCTGGCGAAAAACTGTGGATGAAACATCAAACTAGAGGAGCTAAAGCTGTCAGGACAGAGATGCTCTGATGTTGCTGGGGGTCATAAATTAAATCACTGGTGCTGGTAGACGAGACAAGATAATTATGTGCTCAAAATGTATCCAAGGCAATTGCTTGCTAAAGTGTGATCAGAGCTGGCCCCTACTGACAAAACATGCAGCCAAACCATGCACTGGTGAAGCTTGTACAACTAGCTACTCAAGTAGCTAGATCAAAGTGCCCTACCAGCAGGGTATAACCATTAAATACCACTTCAGACCATCAAAAGTCCTGCAACATTCATAAGCTGGTTCAGCTAGATGTTTTAACTGAGAGATAGAGCCTATCAAGTGGAGATTTGTAGAGATGCACCAATCCAATGTAATTATAAAAAGTCTTTTTGTTATCAGTTGCATTTATTCTGTCATAATTTAGTGCCACAGCAATCTCTATATGTTACCTTACATAATAATTGCAGTGAAGTATACATTTCTTTTTTAAATTTAGGGGAAAGAGAGCATTGGTATCAGATTGGTACTGATACCCGGAGTTGTGCATCCCTGGAGATTTGTGAAACCCTGGACTGACAAACATGTAGCCCAACACAATTTCCTATCAGTGCCTATAATACATGATATGTATTTTCTGCCATTTGATTAGGCAGATAAAATAACATGGAAAAAATTGAGTCCATAGCATGTGCACTACTTTTGCTAAAATCCCCCAATGCAATGTTTTTTCTTTGATAGATGTGTAAATAGGCCTCCTTCACAGAAAAAATTAAAAGTAATTTGAGTTTGTCACAAACCATGTATTATGTAACCAAAAGCACTGGTGTACCTAATAACACTCATAGTGTCCCTGTAAGTTATGCTATAGAGAGTTAGCTTCCAGCAAGAATGAAATGCAGCCATCATTTGTGTAGTGAATTACACCTGTGCTTTTCCAGCTATAACGTCAAAATGTCTGCTGTGAGAAAGGCCTGTTACAGCTATGGGTATGGACTAGCAGCTTGGAGGCCACAAAGGTTGACATGTTATTGATGTGACTCATCATCCAGTAGGCCTAGATATAAGTACCTTGAAGAGCAACAAAAGGGGAGAAAAGCCAGCGAATTAGATGAAGTGACTCAGTTCTGCCTGACATATCTTTTTATATTTGCTGCTGTCCTTTTCAAGTCAGCTTAAAATCAAATTGCCAACAGTTAGAGTTGAAAGCTGAAAGACAGGCTTCGCTTTGGAGGGCTGTTAACCATCCTCCCACGTTGGAGTGTCCTTCATCAGGAATGTCACTGAGCTCGGACTGATGCCAGGACAGATTTAACCGACAAACATGGACTGAAGTGTGGAGATACTGTATCTGTGCATTAGATGGCGCTCTGCCTAACCTGGGCCACTGATAAATCATGGTCTCGTCTCCTAAAATAACAAGTAAGCAAATATTTGGTACTTTGAAGATTAGGGTTAAAACAGTGGTAGTCAACAGCCAGCTCTCTGTGTGCACGGTTTTTGCATCTGTATGTTTATAAGTGTGTTTTGGTCCAACGTTAAATAGGGCAGCAGAGGCTTGTCTGAAAGCTGTGTGTAATTTATTTACTTATGCCAAAAGATCAAAAAGGTATCCAGACAGTGAGAGATTAATCCAATTAGTGAGAAAACAAAAAAATAAATGATTATGTACTTTTCTCATTTACTGTCTGACCCATCGGATCCACTCACTGAGCAACTAGGGCATATACAGACAATGACACAAACAATCTTATGTCTAATCATTTTTTATGATGGTAGTCCCAAACTTTGTTACAAGAGGAGCTTTGACATAAATTTTGTCATTATTTTGTCCAGGACTTTTTTTTTCAGGTTTGGGAATGAGCAGTAATCATTTAAAAGAATTCCGAAATAATTCTTGAATGTAAGTTTGTGTGATTAAAGAGATCGTAAATGCATTATTCTGGAGGCACTGCATATTGTTAGCTGGTTACAAGATTCTGGTAAGTTTTTCTTTTCTTGCACTGGAATTAAAACTAATTTGGATCAATTTTGATGCTGCCATCTATGCACTGGAACATGTAAATGATCTTTTTGCAGGATGTTTTACACTCCAAACAGCACTGTTGTAGCAGCAGATTGAAATATTCCACTTTACACCCAGAATCTTGCATTTTCTTTAATCACTTGGTCTGTATCTTGAATCGTAAACCATTTTATTAGACTAGGAATCTTTTTCCTCTATCAAAACTATGAAATATATAGAGATATCAGATGCAGTCAAGCATTTGCATTGAATGATCAGTTTAAGTCAAACAGGTTTTAAAAGGGTATTCCCCTGAATAGTTCTCCAGGTTACTGTAATGCGCTGTAATGTACTGACTGAATGGCTTCCATGTGATTGGGCGTCATTCAGTCCTTTTAATGCATTACCAGGCTGCATGTATAATAATTTATAATGGCATTCCTCTGTAGGGGTCCAAGCTTAAAGTGCTGGGAAAAGATGAACAGAATTTCTAATGTATGTAATTGAAGTGTTTAACATACAAAATAGCACCTTGTAATTTGTATTTGCAGGAGCAGGAAAAATCTGTATTTTGGAAATGGAGCACAGCTTGGTCTTCTGTGACTGACAGGTTGGCGAGGTGGTGGGCACAGTGGGGATATGACGATTGACCTTTTTTCTTACTAATGTACAGTATTGCAAAACTATTGCCTTAGCAGCAGCTGTAGATTTAAAAAGAGTTTAAATGATTTTTATGATGGCAATGTCCCTTATTACTCATTTAGCTCACTTTACTGGACTACCATGATTATACAGCACGTACTGCTGAGCTGCTTCCTCACATTAGCAATACATGTTAAGCTCTCACAAGGGAAAAATACAGTCAAGTTACTAACAGCTGAAGACCAAGAAACACAACTGAAGGGACTACAGGGGCCTAGCTGTTTGACTAATGCTTTTGTGGTTTCAGTATTTTGTGCTTTATTTTGAAACACCGACATCTGGCATAATTTGTATGTTGAATCAAAATCTTTCTTTCTTTCTTTCTTGGAACTACATGGTAGCGCATCAAAATACTTACTCAGTTTTTAAAAAGATGAAAATTGATACACTGACAAGCTAATACAAGAAATGCAGGTAGTTTGAAAACAATTTTTCACACATTATAATAGCAATTGCTATCCCAATTTAACAGGGTTTCCTATAGTGACCTGGGGTTTGAGATGCTGTTTGAGACTAGTGTACACTAGTTACTAGTTATGAAGCACGCACACCAGCCTGCATATATACTGTATATATTTCATTTTACCAAAAAAAAGAAAAAAAGAAAAATGAAAACCATGACTGAGATGGTTTGCCTTTTCGAGGGCATATACTGTATAGCAAATGGCACCATATTTAATTTAATATGAGTTCTTCTTTGAACACAGGCATATTTGCAACCCGCAAGGGCTGTTCTCATATCTGTACTGTATATACAGTACCTGTAATACAGGAAAAAATGTCACTTGTGATTAGTGGATGTATTATTGCAGGAGAAGAATATACATAAAAAGAAGGAAAGTTTCAATGAAAAAAACATATGCTGAATTTATGTGTTTTGGTTGACGTGTGATTGCTTGGCTACCAAAATTGCAGCTGGTGTAGAGCTGTAGCACTGAGAATTAATGTCAGGAATGTCAGGAAAGCAGCTTAGACTACTTTGACTACCATAAAGACATCATAGGCATGGTGGTAAATTCCATTGACAGTTGTACTGTTAACCCTAGCAGTGATAATGCCATGTCTTACCTGCTGCAGAACCACACACATTATATAATGTAACCAAAGCTGTAGCCAAAGGGATAACATTACCACCAACAGGTCTTACTGTATTTCAAGCCTACACCACTGGAGAGCCACTTTTAACACCACAGCCAGAGAAGTTTGCTTTCAACTTCACATTAAATATTTCCTCAGCCCAGTTTGCCATCCACATTAGTCGGGTCTCTGTGGTTAAGTCATTCTGGTCTCTGAAGGTTTTCTGTCTGCTTTCATCTTAAAAGATGCATGAGAGAGAGAGAGAGTGCAGGGAGATATAGGAAATTAGGAAACAAGAGGATTCTCTTTGAAGGAAACTGCAATATGCTTTATTACTTTTCACCCAAGTCTGGTGCTTACATTGCGACTTGGAGTTTGAGGGTGAAGTCAGTAACAAGAGGTCACTGTGCTGTTGAGCGAATGTCCCTCAGGCATGTCAGTACTATAGCTTGCTGTTGTGCGTCTAGAAAAATTGTCTTACATTTCAGTGTCTTAAGAGAGATTCTGTGAAAGATAACCAAGTGGCACCGAGAAACCTACGTTACCTGGGTGATAAATATCATCTCAATAAAAATACATTTTTGGAACTGTAGACTGTAAAGATTAAAAATAGGAAAGGGGGCACGGACCATCCGTGATGTGTGCCAGATGATTCAGTTTGAAAGCTGCCCCTGAAATGGGAAGATGTAGGAGTCACTGGATCAGCACAAGTGCTATCTTGCATCCTTGCTGAGATGCATTAAACAATCTTGCTTTCAAAGGGATCAAAATCTAAATTTTCTGAATCTACTATCATGACTTGCATCCCTCTAAATGACATGTTATTGTCCTTTGTGTGCTTTTATTCTCAGATAAACTCCAACTGGCGTCTCCACTCCTTTGGCAGCTATGGCTTTCTCTGTATCTGGAGGGACCGTGTTCACCATCCTCCTCATTAGCAGGTAAGACTGCTTACAGAAGGAGAAATACACCTGCTGGGATATGCAGCCACAAAGCTATCTTAACAGGCACGAAGAATAATCAAGTCATGTCAGATTCTAATTTGTAACAACGCCAATGCTATGTATGTGGTGAGCTGAGGAGGAGATAGAGAGGTACTCAGTCATTTCATTTTCTTGTGAACCATCAATACTCAATAACAACTCCCCATGCATCACACAAGAAGCATTGGAATTCCATTGCCACGTTCATGACGCTGCTGAGCAGAACTGATGGGGCAGCATCCAGCATCACATGTATCAGTCACTGCATACAATTGGTGTTATAATCCCAGCAGAGGTCATACGGAGAGAATGATGGGATGTTTTGGTGCACATTTGTCTGTTAGCGTGAAGAGAAGCCTCTCCTCTTCTTGCAGTTTATTTTCAAAGCTCAGAATGCACTGAATTTAGATAAGGCAAACCCTCTGGGTCTCGCTGAATCCTGCTTTAAGATATTCTCTGTATAGTGCAGCTCTGGGATTAATGTGCTATAGCAGGTTGCCTCCTACACTAGGTTGTTGGCAAATACATCTGCTCTTAGCGTAAACGCCATATGCCAGACTTTGACTGTTCAAACATGAAATGAATTAATTTCATGAATCTGTGAGCCCATGCCGATTACTTTTACACTGACCATTGTTGTGTTTGAGTGAATCTTATGTAATGATACTGTAGTCACTGCACTGTGGACATCAAAACACATGCATATCAGTCAAGGCTGGGAAAGTCTTAAGAATATGCATTTGTACAAGTAAGGCTGCATTCAGACCAAATCAGGTGTTGCAGCGATTAACGCAGGTTTGTGCGGCGGTGTGGGAGTGTCACATACTAACCAGCAATCCCAACTTGAAGAGATACTCCCTCGTGGCAGGGTTGAACAGCTGATGTTCAATCGATCAGTCTCTCTTCCATCTTCACAGTTGCTCGGTAAACAGCTAATGCTACAATGCTACATGGTGAACAAAGTTCTTCTTTACCTGGGCGTCTGCTGGTCTGATTGCCGGCATGCTTGACATTTTACTAAAGGTATACTGAGTAACATTCTGCTGCTTGTAAACATAACCTCCTTAGCTCTACAAGACACCACCCAACTCATTTTTATTTACTGCATCACGTATTGTTTATTCAGCTATGCTAAGTCCTTACTGTTCAGGTGCTGCAGATTCAATACCCACTTCCAAAAACTTGATACCCACAAAGGTCCTAAACGTATAAAAGGTCTTCATGGGTCCACTCTGTTCCTAGGAACGATGCTGAACGTGAATCTGGCCAGGTACAAAATGTATATTCAGTCTAATCGGTAGGTTCCCATTGTTTTGCAGCTGGTCTTGGTTCTGTGCGTCAGTTTGACTAATACCAATTCAAGCGGGTCTAATTGTGCTTGGGTCTATTAAGACCGGGTCTGAGTGTCCTCAAATATCTTTGGGATTAGGTCTCTGTTTTTGTTTTTTGTTTTTTTGTGGCATGTCTCTAGGGATGGCAATGTCAGTCGATTGTCCACCACTTTGGCCAGACTGTAACTCAAATAACTCAAAAACTATTATTGCCACGAAATTGGATTTGCGGTTAACACACACAACAAAAAGCAATTCCAAGAGGTAGCCATCACTGACTTCCATTTGAAATAAAGAAAAGGCTTAGTGTGCAGCTTTGCCTTGTGAAACTCAGCCACTTTGGCTTGTGTTCCTGCTTGCGACTGGAAAATAGAACAATTCAATTTTTTTCTGTGTTTCAGTGCAGCAATGTGCAGCCTGACTGAAACTTTTAGTTAAATTTGGTGATGAGTGACCGCTTTGACTTGTTGTCTGCAGCATTTAAATCTGGGGTAGGCAGTTTTCTTTTGGCGTCATTGGGCAAAAATGCCATATTAACTGTGCAGCAATATTGTAATTCAAGTGGTCTGAGAGCAGACCTCTACTTCAGCCCCCCCTTGCCTCTGTTTTCAGGCTTCAGAAAATCTAACCCGTGACGGTAGACTTTAGCCAATCACAGCTTATTTCAGAGAGACGGTGCCTTTGTATTGGCTGAGCTACAGGAGCAGAAGGGTGTACACGTCCCTTCAAATGGTGAAAATCCTGCCGAAAGTCCTGCAAATTGTGATAAATTTCCAACACCTCCTTTGCCTACAGTGGTGTATAGTACAAAACAACACGTCCTGGCTCCACACGGAGCTTCATTATGTTCATGTCATGGCGCTCGTAATGACGAGTGGCAAAGAGGCATGATGACAAACAGTGGGGAATAGCTTTTGATGGGGGACAGTGGTGTGTGTGTGGTGTACTAACCTCTCTTCCCGCTGCTGGGCGGCGTTGCAGCTGCCTCTGAAGCCTGGGGCGCTCTGCTCTGCGGCCACGAAGCGCTGGAGGGGCGTCTTTGAGAAAACAAGTCAAGGCGGGAGGGACCGCGGTCTCGGTGAGGCTCACGCCGTGGAGAGCGAGCCCTACGAGGGATACAGTTTCACAGGGGAACCGACTCCTTCTGCTGCCAGTCAAAGTTGTGGGTTTGTTGGGAGGGGCTTAGTGGAGTGATACGAGGCAGCAGAGAGAGAGGCGGAAGGTTTTACCTAGGTTGCACAGAGTTTGCCTACCCCAGCTTTAAGCATCAAATGTTCGCATGTATGTAGGACAGACTTTGATTCACTTGTCCAGAAATTATACTTAAAAGGAGAATTTTAGGATTGTTTATGCTATTGTATGTAGAAATCTCCTGCTCAGTATGCCCTCTAATTTTCTTTTCAGTTCCATCTCTCCTTTTTGCATATTTAGACAGACCTACAGTAGACATTACAAATGCATGTGACAAATCAAAATCTTGGCGTTTTTGTTTTTGATCCGGTCTGTTTCATTTAGTGCTTAATAGAAATAAAATAATCCTGTGTTATTAAATGATGGAAATTCAGTGATTGCAAATGGTAACAAACAACTCAATATGTAACTGTTGTGACCTACATGACACTGTGTGTATGAAGACCCTGGACAGTTGATTTATCATGGCCTTCGGCCTATCAGCAAACCCTGTCAGCATGAGGTGCTCAGCTGAGGAGCCGTGATAGCTTTAGTGATTAGGAAAGACCGAATGCCTGTCCCTGTTGCCCTGCCAGTGGAATACAAATGCACTACAACCATTTTCACCAACATACATGGCCACATTATTGACCCAACAACTTTATGAAGACCACCTATGACCCTGTAAGTACCTCGTTACAGGTCACAAGCAGTGTAAGCTCATAATGGGTCATGAAAGTCTCACATTCATCTATCAGAAAAGGCTCACAGGGACATGATTGGAAAGACGGATGTCTTGCTTCATGTTGAGGATACAGTATACCACCAATGTAGCTGAATTCCATAATGACATGTTGGCAAATGTTTGAGTGTCAATCCAGCCTCAGATAACTTCCTCCTCTCATGTTCCTGTGGCTCTTAGTGAAATCCCTGGCAGCTCTGAAGCACTGTTTTTCTCCCCGAGTCAAAAGCACAAAGCAAGAAATTTAAGAGGAGAGGCTGAGGATCACAGCTGAGCTTGTTATTTAAAATATATATATTTTTAAAAAGCAGTTGCTCTAAAAAAAAAAACCCTGAATCTATATCATCTGAGGCAGTCAGCCACGGCTTTGGCTGGCACATAAAGTATTTACTGATTGTCGACTAAACATGGCAATGGTGCAGACCACACATACGCTTTAGGTCACATTATTTTTTTACGTATTGATTCATTTGCTCTGATTTTTGGAAAATATTTCATTTTCTGAAAGGAAGAAAAACGAAACAATTGAGTGTGTTGTAATAATTGACCATTGCTGCGCCTGTTAAGCTTGTTTTTCCTGTTAAGTTCTTGCACACCTCATATGCAGTTTTTTATTATAATGGTGGCAGATTTAACCACTCAAAATTCTTAGTGATTTTTGAAACAGCGGGTCCTTGATTTGAAACAGAGGTAAACAAAAGCAGATTGCTCATTTCTTGCTGGCGACCATCGATTTTGGCGTCTAAAAAGACAACTGTCACTGGCAGATTTTATCAGCAGTAGTAGCTAGCTAATTAAACTAAGGTTAGCTCCATGAATTGGCAAAATGTCGTCTCTGGCTGACTTTTTAATGTTTCCAGCTGACTTGTATTAAACAAGGACCTTGAAAAAGGGTCTTAAATAAGCATTTCATGGCTGCATACATGATATAATGTTAAAAGACTGAGAATAAGGATGCATCTCAGAGGCAAAAAGTCATCATCCTCACCAGGTATGTTTTCACATTTAACACTATAAGAGAAAAGGCTTTTAGGATGAAGACTAACCGATGCGTCTGGCAAACATTTCGGGAGCTGCTGGAGTACGAACTTTCCCAAATTCAATAAAGAGCAGGACAGAGCCGCTAATGTTACACTCTAATAGCATCCAGGACCATCTTCCACCCAGTGGGGAAAATAATATATCCAATGGATGTGCTAGTCATGAACAGGGCTTTTTTTTTTAAGGTAACCTGTAAGCCCACAAACTGGACATGCTAATATTTGAGACTAACGTTAGAGAAAACAAACACACCACCGTTTCCTTACGCTTTTGATCTTGTGTTTCTGAATCTGACACCACACCCCAAAGTCTTTAAATGCCAAGTATTGTTCTAACTAGTGCATAATGCACACACAGCTTCTCCATGTGGACAAATCCAAAGCTTGACATGCTTGCCGTGGCTAGTTACGGTTGCTAACTAGTAACTATGATTAGACAATCACTGTTTGGGGGAGGGGTTTAGCTTAATGAGTATAATCCATTATAAAGTCAAAAAACTATCTAAAGAAAATGTTCCATATAGCCCTCCTTTAATTTACAATTATCTGAGTAGCTGTGAATGTCTTTGATAAAACAGCCACAGGTAGACAGGGTATATTTATGATTTAACCAAATGTTACTGTGTTCCTCTGCACGTTATTTATCAACTCCAAGCCGCAGTATTAAAGCAGGCTATTAAAGTCAGGCTCAGGCACATTTAATCTCTCTCAATAGAGGTTAATATAAATTAACACCATAATACTGCATATAGGAACCAATGGTTTCACAGCACTGGTTACAGAAAGCATGGATCAAATTTCACTGAAGCCTATTACAGGCAGATTAAAAGCTTAAACTATGCTTTTCTTGCTTTTACTGGAGAGACATGACTTACTCCTGTATAGAAATCCATTGCATGTCAGCTTTTTCTTTATCGATTGTTACTGGAGAGATTAGTGTGTCCCTATGCTCAGATTATTACATGACTGAATTGTCTCAAACCTGACACCACAAAAGGCAACATTTCAGAGGTACACGAGGATATATAATTGGCTTGAGAGGATACTGTACTATGTTAAAGAAGAAATAAATTGCTTTTTAGTGTCATTTATCAAAATTACTTTATCATGCCAGCGAGGAGTTGTTAAGGTTGTAGATTTAAAGGAAATTTCGGTTTTGGGGAAGTGTATTAATTTCACTATAAATTCAGAATCAATGCAGTTTCAAGGTATGCTGAACTGAGAGCTTCCTGGACATAAGAAACTGAGATTGGACTCCAACAAGCACTTTGGCACATTGATTTGGAAGAGTGATCCTCAATTCTACTGCTACTGACAATGCTTGAGGCTGCTCACTGATGTCACTTGTCAAGGGTTACCAAAATATAACACCACTGATGTTTCAGAGCTGATGCCAAGGCCCAGCTCAGCAAGAACTTCCTATTTAAAGCTTAAGGATTTCGGCAATTTTCCAGTTTCACTGAATACTAGACTGCATTGTTAAATGGTCAGATTTTACACATGGTTTTGCATTAAGCACCACTGAAGTGATATTAAATGTTGTTGGTCCATCTCAAATAAACTGTTTTGTGTCTGCAGGGTACAGGTCAAGAAAGAAGTCTTTAATAGAGAATACTTTACAAAAAAAAACAACAAAAAAACAAAAAACAAAAATCATGGTGCCTTGTTTCCTCAGAGTTAAATATTGAGGCAATTGAGATGCTTTTAAATTTTTACAAAATCCACTTTTCTCTTTACTACTGTTAGTAATTGCCTTGTCTTGCCTATTTGAACCCGATCATTTATCATTTTCTGCAGCAAAGCAGAAAAAAACTGAAAACCAGTTTTTCATGTTCATTAAGTTTAATTGTAGGTCCCCTATCTGGAACAATATCTTCCCTCTGTTGGGTTTCTCTGCCATTTCCATTTTCGCAGCGGTTAGTCATGGTACCATTGTCACTTAAATTTTCCCTCAGCAAGGAATTTTCTCTCTCTAGACCTGATTATACTATATTGTTAAACTCTGTGAACCACGGGGCTGCATGCCCTTATTGGCCTCTTTATTTCTGTGAGAGCAGCTTGTTGTCAACTCGTAACAGATTACTGGAGAACCATACAAACACTTACCATGACTATGATTTGTGAAAGTACATGAAAATGTGTTTTGTTGGGCATTTCCACCACAGGAACGTTCCCAGGGGACCAAGAACCTTTTGAGGAACTAAGGACTGAATATAGTTCCTCTTCTTGACAGGGTTAAACATATTCTTCTAAACTGAGTTGTCATTATCAAATGATTGATATTACATTTGCATGAGGAGCAGATTTCTCTCCCTGCTGAAGATGACCAATGTGACAGACGTTACCATTTAGAAGTGTAGGATTTTTGATTGAAGTCGTTTTAACCATAAAAGTAATTTGAATTATGTGAATTTAATTTGCAAAATGAACATGCATGCATTTGTTCTGCTAATCCTGTTACTGATATTCCCTCCCGGCCACTGGTACCCTGTCCATCCCAGTATCACCAGGGATTATATTCATATTGGACAATTCAGCACCTCATAATTTATGCAATTAAAAAAATGTCTGCATTGAAGATTGTATTATATAGTGTTTTTTGTATTTTATATTGACATGTAAATGTTTTTATTGCTTTGTTACTTCCCCTCTATTGAGATAACAGGAATACCGTTCAAAGTAATTAAACAGGAAACTATAGAATATACTAAATTATGAGTTGACATATCACTTGGCATTATCCGGCTACACATACGTGACTGTAGAGAAGGGTACAAATCTCCCAAAGTTCAAAAGTTCATCTCCGACATATAGGCTGGAAAGGTCAGTACTCCATCTCTTTGACGGAATCAAAAAGGTGTCACTTGCAGCCTGCAAGCTTCCATTCCAGTGTACGAATCCTATTTTTTCATGAATTTAGTTAAGTAATCACTTAATTAATTTCATGAAAATGGGAAAATTTAAAGAACTAAGCTTGTATGTACAGTATTTGTGCATGAGCTCCTTCAAAGCTCCAAGGTCCATTTCATATTACAAGACTACAAAGCTGGAGTCAGGGATAAGGCTCTTATAACCATGATAATGCTTTGTAGTGTCATTTTAATTAATACTAACTGAGATCTTATTTTGGCCTTCCTTTGAGCTTCCTTAAACCTCAGAGCTTGTACAAGAAGATTATAAAGAAGAATAAAGAAGCACATGCTTGCCTTAAGAGGGATGATACTGTAGCTGATAGCTTATCCCATCAAACAGGGACTCCGAAGTCAAGATCATAGAGGTTTACTTTGCATCTCCCTCACCAACAGAACCTCTCTCTCAAGGTTAAAAGCCACTTGCAAAGTGATTGTCATGCGTTTGCTTGTCTCATACACCACAGCTCTACAGGCTTCACTTCCTGATGATCCCAGGATAAAGTCTGAGAGTAACAGTGTAACTGAATTATTATCTGAGGGTGCAGAAAGTTCAAGCTGAGAAACTCCCCTTACAGTCACTTTCACTCAACACTGAATAATCACTCTGTACATGTTGGTCTCAAATAACCCTGTCAGTCCCCTGATGAATGGTGTTGGGTATCAGTGATGGGCAAGTTACATGAAAACTGTAATTAATCATTTATTATCATTGAAAAAGCAACTACAATAACAGCAGAAGTAATTTGTTACATTATTGGTTACATTACTGTCAGCTCTGTCAAAGCATCTGCAGTATTTAACAGGTGTAGAAATAGAAAACCAGACATTATGGTATAACTAGCAGCCAGCCTATGGTTTAGGGGAATTTACTGACCATTAACAGCTAGCTTAATGTTAGCCTCAGTGGCACCCAAGATGTCCTGTCATCACAGTGAGGATGCAGGGTGCACAACTCTGAGCAAAACCAGAATGTAGACTTACCAGTGACTATCAACATGGACAAATGTCCTCCAAAACAAAACACCAGAAAACTCTTGATAAGATCTGAGAAGATTCTAGTCACAAAGACTGGAGCTTCTCCACAATAAAAGGAACAAAGACAAAGCTCAAATATCCTCAACAAGTTTCAATCTTTGAATTTCAGTATTTTTTTAAACAAAAAATACTTTATGAACTTTGTACCTGATGGCATCACAAATTTGAGTCTTCCCTTAAGTTTCTAGCGTCTGCAGGTTTCTCTTCCAACTAGACACTGCACTGGCTGATTTGACTAATTAGTTTCTGTGGTTGATGTTGTGATTTTCTGTTTAATGAACTGGTAAGCTGGAATGGGCCTCCATGAAGAAAATCAGTGTTTTCTAGATCATACAGTAGGAATAACCAGGTGTGCTGGTAAAGGTTTTGAAGAATGCAGCTGCCCTTTAACAGGAAAACCAGACAAGTCAGATCTGATAATCGTGATACTAATGATCCACACTTTTCCAGCTCATTTACCATAGTAAAATGTTACAGCCTGGTGTGCTGGTGTCAGTGCATTCGGAGTGAAGGATTACTCCTGCAACATACTGTCACTGAGCACATGTTTCAGCTTTCAAGCCAAAGTCCTCCCTTCAAAGTTTCTTTTTGCAGAATATAAATGCTTCACAGTTAGCTGAGTGCGTGCACTTTGTGCAGTGTGGAGACTTAATGCAGCTAGTAACCGTGATGATATTTCTTCCTCCATAATGAATCCATCAAAACTTTAAAAAACCTATAAAATTATGCATTTCAAATTCCTGCCTTAAATATTAATCTGCACAATGATAACAGCTTGAAGGCTTTTTTAGAATATAATTAGACTCTTATTATACTTGCCCTGCAGATATTCTCATTCTCCATACCTATCTTATTGTGCAACTCGGCAAAATCTTAAAAAAACTCTATTAAGTGCTGCTTGACTAACCCTGGAATATCCTGTGGATCTGATCTAACGTGCTGTCTTATGGATGTGACAAAACTGCTGCCAACTATTCTCCACTTTTATGTTCTTTGACAGTAGCTTGACTCACTTTTGACAGCCTTTAATTTGAGTGTTGGGGTTGGTGGAGGAGGTGTTCTAACCTGGACAACTGTGAGGGTATTTAAACGTCTGTGTGTGGTTGATCTTCAAATGGTTCTGGCTTGACAATAGTAATTTCAGCACTGTAACACGCCCATGAGCTTGGAAATGCACCTTTGTTATTCCATGGTTCAGTCTGCAGTGCAGTGCTGGTGTGTTGTGCATCCAAATTTCGGCACAGCAGCTGTTATTATCTGTCTGTTTTTAATATTTATCCATATCCAAACACATATTCTCATACTGGAAAAAAAAATTAACATTCAAAGTTTGAGTTTTTTATAAGTTTGGATAAAAATGTCACATGAAACCTCACTGTTGTCAGTACAGCAGCATTGTTGTTTACTGCATGACGACTCCGAATTGAGCATAAATTTACACGACTCTTCCTTCAGTTATGATACGGTATGTGTGGACACGTTTGGTGGAGGCATCCATTAACATTCTTGTTACTCTGTTTCATCTGCCGTTGAAAAGAAAACACAGTTAATTATACCGCTGATAGGATTTTTCTGGATGGTTTCATTTTTCTAACTAATGAGTTTTTTCCCTCAGTAATGGCATAACTCTGTAATGGACAGGAAAAAATGCTAAGAGTACTTATAGATTACCCACAGAGGCATAAAATGTATCTTTGATGATTTCCCTTAATGAAAATCCAACTTGTTAATCACAGTCTTGGTAGGATGATGTCTACGATTTCTGTCAACATAATATTAAGCTTCCGTGTAATGTTTCAGTCCATTTCATTCTATTTGATTTATATTCTTTCAGCAGATATTTGGCAACATTAGGTTTGCCCACGGTTCAGTCAGTTGAAATAATCTTTGTTCACACACCTACAGTGACAAACCTTGGATTCTAATCGATTTTAACACATTTAAACATTTAAAATCATGATGCATCAGTGTTTTCTTTTTTACAACCCTCCTTCTGATCATGCATTTGTTTACTGTATGTAGTACTCTGCATCTTGCACTTTTTCTTCGTACCAAATCTGCTTACTTGATAGCCACACTGTTTCTTTTATATTGTTTCTTGTTGACTTAAATGGAAACACCGGTATTTTTAAAAATGGGCCCTATTTTTAAAATTTCATTTATTCATTCATTTATTTAGGGTCTAAATGACTAATACTTACCAAAAGTTTTGGAATTGGTCCAGTAGATCCGATCCATTCGTCTTCTTGCAACAACTCAACCTCTCGTGAGATTTCAGAGCAAGACTTTTCCTTGCGCGAGACTTCTGATTCTGGTTAAACAAAAAGGATCTTACTCTTTAACAAACAGTCTGTCTCTGTAGGGATCCTTTCCATAATGTTGTCTAACACTTCAAATAACAATCTGAGCTTGTCAGTGGCAAAAATAAGCACTTTTAGTGGACAGACTTTTGACGAGTGCAGCCCATTTGTGGATGCCAGCGGAAGCGATCTACTGGACCATTTCCAAAACGTTTGGTAAGTATTAGTCATTTAGACCCCAAAATTTGTAAAAAAAAAAAAAAAGAAAAATAGGGCCCAGGTTTAAAAATACTGGAGTTTCCCTTTAAACAGATCATTTAGTTATTGGATGAAACCAGACAGACTAAACTAAATTGGACTGCCAAAGTTTAGACTAATGCCAAGATCTCGATACAAAATAGTATCAGCCCAGTATCACTAATGGCCTGAGCATCAGGAACACCTCATGACATCCTGACAAACAGACGGCTGATATTTGCAGATATTTGGTAAATGGCAAATGGACTTCACTGATATAGTGCTTTTTTAACCTTAGTGGTACCCAAAGCACTTTACAGATTGGTCTTATTCACACATACATTCACACATTGATGGTGATGCAGCTGCATGCAAGGTGCTGGCCTCCATTGAGTTCAGTGTCTTGGGATTAATGGACACGTGGAAAGGAGGAGCCGGGGGTCGAACCGCCAACCGTGGGATTAATGGACGACCCACTCTACCTCCTGAGCCACAGCCGCCCCGGTCATAAACCGGGGTGTTGGACCAATTGAAATTTAGACCTGATGGTAGTGCTAGATGAAAGGTCAGAGGACCACCAAAGTCATTAGGATCTGAACACAATTCTGTAGCAATCCATCCTATTGTTGTTGAGATATTTCAGTCTGGACCAAAGTGGTGGTCCGTCTGACCGACAGACAGTCTTTGCCATCCCTAGAGCCATGCTGCTAGCATTACAATAAAAATTCTTCGCACTGGCATTGTTGTCCAGTGGAAGCATTGGCACCCATACAAGCATATACAGTAATAGGACTTTTCTCAATTTTTGCACTAAAGTAGAATGTGGAACTTGGATAAAATGCTTGGCTACTCATGAATCCCTTTTTAAGTCTTCTCAAAGACAGCCATCCTGTGAATGTCACACTGTCTTTAATTAAAACAGACAAAATTCAGTCTTCAAAACCAGTCAGAAAGGGATGAGCTCAGTCAGTATTCACACAGCGTTTGTCAACACGATTCTATGCCTATATATTGTATGGCTCTTGGAAGTCTGAATTACTTCACGTCAGTTAAACTCATTTCCTGAGAGGCATTCACATTTGCGTCAGTGTTTTGCAGTCAGAGGAAATTGTATTATCTTGCAGCAGTGGGCATAATTTCCTTTAGCATTAAAGGGAAAGGAGTAAGGAACCTGCTCGCCTGCATGACAACCAGCAACCCACCAGGGTTAAGCCTACTCAGGAGAATGTGCAAACATTCAATCAAGCGCTCATGGCTGATTCTCAGGCTGCTATAACTGCATAAAGGGAGGTGAGCAGGAGTTTGGATCCATAAACATCAGACTGAAAGCAGGCAATCAGTGCTCCCCACAGCCTGCTGGATTTGTCTCACAGCAGGCTCACAAAAGGTGAGTTTTATCACACTGAAAAACTCACTGAAGAATAATAATAATTTGTTGAATTCCACTTGTCAAACCATGCACCGCTTATTACTTAGAAAGCCATATGTGTCGTTTGTCATTTGTCATTTTGTTTTATAATTTATCTTTTGTCAAGATGCAGTTTACCAGTACAATATACATATACATACATACAATACAATACATCCTCTTACTGTCCACACAAATAATACACATGAACTTTCACAACTTTGCAGTAATACTTTAGCAGCTGGCTCCTTGAGTCACACATTGCCTCTGGATAGCAGTCTAAAGTATAAAAGCAACAGCTGATGTACATTAACAACACAATTAAGACACAAACACGCAATAAAGCTCACATGAATAATCCAGTGAATTTACTGTGTGATTCAGGATACTGGTTAATTTCTGATTGTGCCGGTGTGTGTAATTGATTGAACGCTGTGCGGATGTAAGAGGGCATGACAAGTTGATAGTGCAAAGTGAGCAATACTTTAGTTTAATTGGCTGGGGGTGGCGGGGCCAGAGCACTTCATTGACAAATCTCACTCTGCCCCTTCAGTAATCAGCAGAGAAAGTTTCCTGGCCTTCATTATCGGATCAGAATAATAGAATGGAGTGAGCAAAGCGCTGGACATCTATATCTGTAATGATTCAGAAATGGTGTTTTAACATTAAAGTAAACCTATCAGGATTGTTAAGCATATGAGGCCTTGTAATCCAGGCAACATGTATGTCAGTAAGGATCATTCTTTCCTTCCTGGTTAATACCAACTTGCCAAGATGACTCAACAGCAGGCTTCTTGTTTTTAAGGTTTTGGGCTAGAAATGACACTAAAGTAGCCAAAACCATATAAAAGTGTACATACTGTATTATATCTGCACTTGCCGATTTGCCTGAAATAAAGTCACACGTTTTTTATGTCACAAGTCACGTTTCTTTCTGAGATTCAGACTTCAGTAGGCTTATGAAGACAGTAAATGTTCTGTATTTGGCAGGACGGAGTTCTTCTATTCTCCTATGTGGAGGGGCTTAGGGAGCTGCCTGGGATAGCATGAAAGGGAGAAACAGCTGCTTTTATCCACAAAAGCCTGCAACATGAACTCAGGAGGCCTCTGCATCTCGGAGCCTGGAGTGGCTGAGAGGTCTGAGGTAGCTTCGAAAGTCCCAGATGAGTGAGAGAATAATCTCTGTATATGAGAGCAGCAGCGACATTCCTCAAATCCCATTTCACAGCGGCAAAAAAATGAATATTCTTTGCAAAAGAAGAAAAGACAACATTTAACGCAACGTGACAGGCGAAACATCCGGTGTGGAGCGAGTGTTTTGAGCACACCTTGAAGATTGAGCTAATGCCGTATGTTTTACCTGTTCTCTCCTGCAGCCTGTCACTAGACAATGGATGCCTCGTCTGACTTACGGCCTACTGTACCAAGGAAGTCACGAGGGTATTTTGCATCTGAAACCTTCATGCAGTGAAGCAGTGTAATTTCAGCCCTGTATGGAGGGAAAAATGAACCATTTTCTATGGTTAACCATTTGATCTGGCACTGTGAATTAAGACGTAAATGTCATTAGTTGTCATTTGAATGTGAATGAGCTTGATTCTCTAACTTTGAAAGTCAACTGAAGACCTGTCCCATTTCATACATCCGTGACCTTATTTAAATCATGATGACATAACCCACATAATTGGAACCAATCCCTCAAGAAGGAATCCTATCATTTAGCACATCATGTGTGATTAAATGCTTTGTAGTATTAATTTGATTGATAGTATAAGGTAGGGAACTAAACTATATGGTAAAATGATATGGGGTCTGTATAACTGATTGACTTCAGCAACAAATCAGGAAACTCATCTCATGAAAATGTATTGGAGAGCTTGTGCGTGTGCCAGTTTGAGAGAATGTGTAACAAAAAAGACAAAAAAAGAATCTGTGTTGTAGACCCACTTTATCAAATCCCACTCTGCTCAGCTGATTTGTTCATGCTCCTGAATGGGGAATATTCAATCAAATTACTCCCTGTGCGTATACAGAACACACATGCGGTACTCCTTTGTGAGGCTTGGGCATCATGGCATGCCAGGGATTTCTCTGCAGAATAGAGGAGGCCAGCTGAGGCCGTCTGGGGAACGAGGAATGACATGAATCAATGAAAGAAGAGTGAGAAGCGGGTTGGAGTTGAGCGTACGGCTGAGTGGGAGGAAGAATGGAAGCAAGAGAGGGAGAAGGGGGTCCACAGAGAGCGCTACTCGGCCCTCTGCAGTGGTTATGTTCAACTGAATTAATCTGTTGTGAAATGTGCAAGTGCTGCCTGGACTGATGCCTAGTGTGCATTGGAGATTGGGAAGAGGAGTAGGGGGAGGGGTGGGGGTCTGTGGGGAGGCTATGTCATGAAACAGGATCTGAAGGATCTGAGGCAAATTCCCCCACAGGGTTTGAGTGCAAGTCACCCTGTCTCAACCCACTCCTCCACCCACGTACAAGACACATTAGCATAGCCTATAGGCCATAGAATGTGCAGTATATAGGCAGAGAGGCCATCCTGTGATGGTAGAGGTCTGCCATGGCTGTACCACACCAGCTGGCTAGATGGTCTGTACGTACTGTGTTCTACTACTGGTTAATGACCAGCTACAAAGTAACTTGTGAATAATCAAGAACTAGCAGACTGATAGTGGATGATAGTATGTTAATGAACCAGTATCTAAAAAAAAAGACATAAAAATTACAATTTGTAGTTTTAGAGTGAGTTAAATGCTGGAGCTATTTCTTTTTATATCAGTTTAAACAAGATGCAACATGTTATTTGGTCAGGGTTCGTATAGCTTTTTAAGAGTAAAATTCAACCACTTTTCAAGGTACCTAAATCAAAAATTACCAGACTCTCAAAGCCTTTAATTGTTACGGTAAATGCCAGGAGACCACAAACAAGTACGAGGACGGGATCATTTCATTTCAAATATTAAAAGGTTTTTGAATCAGAAACCATGTTGAAAATTAAGCATTTTTCAAGGACTATATTTGAATTCAAGCATATTCCTAAATTAAGCATTTTCCAAACTTTTAAGACTTTGTACGAACACTGTTTAGAGGTATTGGTAGGCGTATTGAACTTAGACAGAAAGACAGGCTAGCTGTTCCCCCCTGCTTCCAGTCTTTATGCTAAGCTAAGCTATTCACCTGGCTGCAGCTCCATACTTAACGCACACAAGATTGGTATTTATCTTCTCATCTAACTCTTGAAAAGAAAGCAAATAAAATGTCAATTATTTCAAGCGACACAGTACTTGATTTAGCGTTATTCTTGAACTACTACCAGTTCATTAACTGGGGAGTTAGTTTCTGATTTCTTCCTTACTCTTTCACTGATGACTACTGAGTGTTTTGCTTGAAGCGTTACCAGTGTTTTTATGTCTTTTTCTCACTGTGGATACAGTACAGCTAGCAGTCATATGATGGGTGTAATATTTTGCCTAATTATCTTCATCATGGTGCAGTGAAGCAACTCAGACATTAACTGTTAAAACTGTGAGAAAGAGAGGGGAAGAACTAATGAAAGAACAATATTCAGACTGGAGAGAAGTGGAGCAGCAGAATAAGCAAACCAAAGGGCTCATTACTGTGAATAGTAGAGGATTTTGATCGTGACAAAAAGAGACAGACTAATCATTGCTCTCTGCTGGCACTTCCTTCCCATCAAGTTCAGGGGGGTTAGAAGCAGTCACTTGGGACTGGCCAATTAGCACATTAGAAGGTGTTGTTGAAATCCACAGTGTCATGTGTCTGTGCAGATAATGTAGCTGCTGCAAGTGCCATGACAGATCAAGCCCTCAGAAATCAGCTGGTGTCATGCTACTCTGCTGCTCATGTCGGCATCCAACTGTTGAGCTAGTGGCTGAAGTGGAAATCTGCGGTGTATTTTGCATCTCTTTGGTGTCACTGTACGTCTCCATTACTCCCAGAGATCACGTGTCAGTCAAACAGCGTTCACTGGGAATTTTTGTTGAAGAAATTTGAGTTTCTGTGGTGGAAGCTCTTACTATAATAACGTGTTATTTATGCTAACTAATTTATCTACTTTTGATTCTAACAAACTACCTGCTGCTTCCAAGAAGAAATCACTGAGGTTAGACCCTGACATTAACAGCAAATGTAGTTTTTATGAACTTTCTTTAAGTTAAAACAATCATCATCGTCAATCATATAGCTGATCATAAATGACAAATGTAATGTTAGCATTTTAAAATCATTCATCCACCATCCATTTTAAATTGTCTTGTTCATGGTTGTGAGGGGGCTGGAGTCCAGCCCAGTATGCAATGGGTCAGAGGCAGGCTACATAATGGACTGGCTAACACTCATAGACAGAAGAACACATTAACCCCTACAGGCAATGCAAGTATAACCTGCATGTGTTTAGTTTGTGGGTGGACACCCAGCAGGTGCAGGTGCGTGAGGTGATGGTGCTCCTGAGACTGAACAAATATTTATTGACATGTGCATAAAGATTAGACCCCATCATGACGTCATCATATTTTAAGAGGGGTAGAGAAGCTGTGAGTAGTATAGGATACACCCCCGATGGAGTCTAGACACTGGTGGTGCTGGTCTGATGAGCCTGACTCGGACACTGAATGTGGTGAACTGGAGGTGAACGGGGTGGAGGAGGGTTGCAACAAGTTCGTGCTGAAATGGCAGCTGACAGCAAGCGAGAGCAGAACAGATTTAAAGTTTGACAGCAGCAACATGATTGGCTGATGGAGATTGTGGCAAAATCTGGTTGGATAAGTGAGAGAGTAAACGTCCATAATCAGCTGATTAAGAGAAGCAAGAAGAGAAAGAGAGAGGGATGTGAATGAATGAGGCATAAAGATAGTCTTCTTGATTGAACTTATGCAGAACTTCATTATCTACCAGTAGAGACAAAGTAGTCATATCAATCCACATCATCACTGATTTTGATGTTTTACTCTGTTTAAACTACTTTACTACTCGTGTACATTGAAATATTCTGCTCATAAATTCCCAGTATGTTATTGAATGTCCATGGCGATGCACAACATTGCTCCTGAGCTGATACAGAGGCACACATAAAACACAAAGTAATATTTACTGTATATTTATGTTTTTACAATTGTGTTGAAACCAAGCAGCAGCTTGTGACTTAATATGGCAGAGACCCTCTTCCGCTCATTCAGTGTGCCATCTTTTTACTCTTGATAGGCAGCCTGGTGGGCAGGTGTGTCGGGTCTGTCAGTGAGCATTCTGGGAAATTGTGCACTCTGCAGAGTGTGCTTTCATCTGGGGAGAGAGGGACCCTACACTACATGAATATGAGTGATGTTTGTTTGTGTGTGTATGCATGCATGCATGGATACATGTGCGCGTACAGTGTGAGTTAATGTGTTTTTGCCACTGCAGCACGCAGCCTAAATAAATACCCTCTTATCTTCAGGATCATGCTGCCTTGCACATAGCTAACCAAGGTAAGTTGTTAACATTAGTAGCCTGTGTGATTCTGGGAGGATTCTATGGATCCATCTTTTTCTTTTTTTCATTGTCAGGGCTCAGTGGATAGCGACTGTTTGGCAGGTTGGAGAACTGAGGTCTCATCCCCGTCTGCAGGTGAAGGGTTAGACAGCCAAAAGTTAGAGTCTGGGGAATTACAGAGATAGATGGAGTGAGAGGAGCTGGGGGCTCTTAGCACACATTCCGGTCAAAGAAGCAATGTTTCATTGTCAGACTGCAAAACACTGACAAACATCAGAGATGAATAGCTCTGTCGCTACCAGTAAGTGCTAGGAAATCAATTCCATGATATATGGCACATGTAGTTGTATGTTTTCTGTATTTGCCTTGAATTTAGTTTTATTTTTGAAATAAATCTTTTCTTTAATCTGTAATTTTTTCTATTTCCATGTTTTATCACATTATCACTGTGTATCAAAACATGTTTTATTTATTTAATTTCTTGCTGCCATCCTCATCTATGTCACTACAGAGACATATTTTGAAATGCACACACAATCCCACTCATACAGTTACACAAACCATTTGTGAATGTAAGGAGGGTCACACAGGGCGACCCAGATTGATAATGCAGTGCTGAGTGCTGTCACTACCATCACTAACATGGCTTTCCCATCCAAGGCTGTTGCCAGCTGAAACAACAGGCTGGAAGCTATGTGAATGAGGCTTTATGCAGCAAAGCAACAGTGTGCTGGGAGCGACTTACCCCCACTGTCTAAGCTGATTTGACACAGTCAGGTGAAACAAGCTCTGAGTTTCACAGGGAAGACTTTTTCTGTGCTTTTCTTTTTTTGTAGGAGTCTGTCTGGTCCAGAAGTTCGTCTCAGGCCGTGTGGTGAACAGTCAGTCCTAGTGATCCATTCATAGATGGATTTGGACAGTCACTGTGTATTTAATAGTGATTTAATAAATTGTGTTTTTTTTCAGTGGCTATTAATTTGATTAATACACCACTGTACTGTTCTCCATTTCTGTCTTCCTTAGTCAATCATGAGCTGTGATTCAGTCAAAATCAAGTGGTGATTTTAAGAAGGAAATAGCATCCCTCATGTTAAAAGCAAAATAGGTCCTGGTAATATTTTTAATAAAGTTGAATGTAAGTGAAAAATGATAATTGATATCTTTGCTATATTTGTTATACACAGGAAGTATGCCAACGGCTTTGGTGATCCCCTGACTTTTCCTCTAGCGCCACCACGAGGTTGACATTTTTGGTTTTGTGTAAAATGTCTTAGCAAATATTTAATGTATTTCCATGACATTTGGCACAGATAATCAAGGTCCCCACAGGTGATTAGGAAGCTAAAATATCACTTGGTCCAATGTTTTGGTTTATGTCTAAATACCTCCAAAACTAATGACATGCCCATCAGCTTCAGCTGTACTTTAGTGCAATGTTTAGTGCTAATTTGCAAATGTTAGCAAGCTGATATACTAAACTAAGAGGATGAACATGGTAGACAGTATTGTACCTGTTAAACATCTGTATGTCAGCATTGTCATTGTGGGCATGCTAACATTAGCATTTAGCTCAAAACACTGCTGTGCCTAAGTACAGCCTCACAGAGCTGCTAGCATGGCTGTCGACTTTCTTTTAGAGTCTAGTATCGCTCCATTAAGTGCACCGACTCCGAAGCTATAATCGGTTACATGTAGCATTTTATCATCAATAAATAATCACATTCATCTTGAGCTGTTTCTATAATTAACATATGCAATCAAGGTCAGCTATATCTGTCCTACAGGGTCTCGCGTATAGCGGGAAAGCTGCTGCGTTGCTTTACGACAAAAGGAGGTTGCTTTATAGCACCAAACAGAAAAAGGATTTTGCTTTTCCAGCACCTTATGACAAGAAGCAACAGGGTTTATAGAGCACACTAGCATAAACAGTAACGCTGACATGAGATATCTTGACCCAAGTGGATTAACTTGTTTACAGCAATTAAGATATCAAAATGAATCTTCAGTAACATTCTGATGCTTTGGACCACGTAGCATCTTCCCCCTAACGATGAATGACTCATGAATGTGTGGATATTTGATGATTCTGTGAGATAAGAAAAGCAGGCCATCTCGCGTCTACATTCTTGCTCTCCTTATCACACATTTGACTACAGCAGTGACAGAGGGGACTCTGCCAGCATGTGGAGATGAATGTTTTCTGCCTCTGCACATGGCCTGATCTGTCTTGCTTCAGCCCCTCTTACATCATGGCACGTGCCCCGGGGCTTTCTCTCTACAGAGCAGGCGTTCTGTATTTAGAACCTGATTTATACACAAACATACATACCACCTGGGAAGGCGCAATGAGAGTTCTTTTCCCCTGCCACAATTGCCAGCAATATAATCATCTTCCCACACTTCAATGTGCCTTTAAGGATAGCATTCAGAAACAACGGAAGAAAAATCTCATGAAAGCAAACAGTAATTTTAAAGGCGTAAGTGAATGGAAAAACAGAGAGATGGATGGTTTAAAATATTCTGAAACCGGCCAATTCAAGGTAATCTAATAATTAAAAGAAGTGTTTTTTGTTCTTTTGTGCTTTTTCTTCTCTTTTTCCAGTTCCATGTTGCCATTTTAATCTCCCGTGTTTTCTTCCACTCAGCATGGTTTGTAAGATTTGCTGTGGAACTCAATCGACACCCTGCAGATTCAGTGAATGAATAGCGAGGTGGTCGTGGAGAGGAATCCGCCTGGTAAACACACAACGGGAGGAGAAACGAAAAATAATTCTTACTTCTGCTTTTCCTCTACCTCTTTCTTTGTCTTTGTTCTCAGGTTGTTAGAGAGCTCCTTGCTCAACGCAGAAGTGAAGGAAGGAGAGATTCTGCCTCCTACCATTCAGAGGCTGATGAAAGGATACAACAAGTACCTCAGGCCTTTCTTTGACAGTAAGGAAACTGCAGACACATGCAGCCATGGAAATGACAGAGCACTCTGGGGAAATGTGCATTTGACAGAGAACGAGAAGGGTTCATTTTGCAATTTTGTGTTTGCATGTCCCTTCTGACATACGCTGACATACATACATTTAAATTTACATTGCATATATATATTAAAATATGAGATGAAGTCAAATTTATCTTTGAAATTGGTTTTCCCGTAATTACTTTGGGTGTAATGAAATGATAATAAGGAAATACATGCAGAAGAAAACAAGCAAACACTGATGTGAGGCCAGTAAAAGAGTGCACAATATACTTAAATGCTAATATCTATATAAATCTGAAAATATAATGTTGTTTGTACTTTAATCAAGATCAGAGCTGCTAATACGTGCTGTGATTTAGATTCCAGTTTTCAGCAAGCGACTAATTTACTTGCAATTGAGAGACAAAGTCTACGCTTGCAGTGTACACTTTCAGAGGAACGATGTTATATCATTCCTTGCAAATCCCTCGCTACAGCGCCATTGTTCTGGGCTCCGGAAATCCGTCACAATGGGATTATGGTTTGTTTACTCGCTGTTTGATCTGTAATAACACCTCGGACTTTACCAAGGCGAATGCTATTCAGCATAATCACCAGTCCTCCCGCCTAGGAACACAAGTTTGGCACACACTGATGGTAAAAGCACTGGTAAACACAAACACACATTTTCACACACCCACACACATGTATTAGCATTACTAGAACTGTGAAAACTTCCATTGATTTTATTCATTCCCTTAGCCTTAAGGTAAAAAAAAAAAAAAAAAATCACTCAGAAACTTCACTGAATAAATGTGGCACCTGTAATGCTATCATCATGCACTCCTCTCCAATGTTGTGCTTTCATGGGATTTGTTAGCCACACATACAGTATATGTAAAATATATTTAACATTCTGATGCAAGGTGCAGGGTTTCACTGCATGTCATCCTCTAGCCAGACAGCCCCAGGCACAGTCAGGAGTTTTGCTCAATACAGTCTGACTAGGCCGATTGCCCCTTTACTCAAAACGTAGTCATTATTTCTAATGCTCAGGGAACCTTAAAGGACTTGTTTTACATTTTGGGTAATACACTTATTTGCTTTCTTGTCAAGAGTTTAATTAAGATTAATAGCGCTCTCTATGTGTGTAGGCTTATTATAAAGCTACAGCCAGCAGACGGCTAGTGTAGCTTAGCATAAAGACTGGAAGCAGGGGGAAACGGCTAGCCTGGCTCTGTCCAGCGGTAACAAAATCCAGCTACCAGCTACTTTACACAGATTAAACAAACGAGATATAATATAGAGGTGCTGGTAGACAGATTTTGTTACCTTTGGACAGATCCAGGCTAGCTGTTTCCCCCTCTTTCCAGTCTCTATGCTAAACTAAGCTAAGCTAAAAGACTGCTAGCAGTAGCTTCGTATTTGCTGCACAGACATGAGAGTCGTATTAATCTTCTCATCTAACTCCCCACCAGAAAGCCAATAAGCATATTTCCCAAAACTATTCCTTTAAAGCTAAACTCCAGTAAAAGTATCAGCCAAATGTCTTCATTTTAAGGGTTTTTTGAATTGTTTGACGTTGTGTGAAGACATAATAGAATAGTTGCTTACAGTAGATGCACACGCATGCAGTAATTACCAACAAGTCCTCCAAGCTAAATGACAGAATAGGTTGTTTTCCAATGACTCCTAAAATGACATTGGGGTACCGGACCTTCGTCATCATGGTAACAACAACAACACGTGGTTAACGTTGTGAAATGGCACAGTTTTTATTTGATAAGATTCAGGAAAAGATCATAGTTTGGGTTAAATAAGTACGTTAGTTACGTAGGCTACACAAGTTAAAAAAAGTCAACATTGACTTTTGGTTTCACACAGGACACGAACAGCAGTCTACTGGGTGAAAGTCCTGTGTTGTTTGACCCATCCATCCACCTCGACCTCCTCTCTATGTGGACTTCGGCGCTCTTTATAGGTCACCGCCTAACAATAATAAATATGGGTCGTAGTAAGCTGCTTGGACAGACGACCTATACGGTCGTATTTTTTGGGAGGACAGTCTCGTAACTACACACTCATACTCACTCACCTACAGTGGGCACACACAAAGACACATACATTATCTGCAATATGACAACAGACTCATTAATCTCTCACAGAAATGAAGACTGGTGAGAGAGAGAGAGAGAGGAGGAGGAGAATGGGAAGATGAAACATAGGAGAGCAGCAAAGTTACCTGTCTTTGATGGTGAATCAGGGAGAACTAATTCCCTCAAGGAGGTTCACACTCGACAGACTCCAGCTGTTCATGTGCCGGCGATGTGGGGTCTTTTTTAAATATGCTGTCCTTTAATAACCTTTCATTATACAACACTATGCATTATTATACAACCTTATATTTCTGTGCCTCCTCAATATACCCTGTTACGTCATATAACTCAGTCACACGTATGCACTAACATTGACAGACACACACTAAAGCGTAGGTGCATATTCAAATGGTGGGGATTACGCAATGTGTAAACATACAATAGATGACACATCCAGCTGTTTATTATTGGTTTGTTTTTTGTTTCTAGATGGTCCTGTAACAGTGGGTATGAGCCTGGACATTGCCAGCATTGATACCATCTCAGAGATCAACATGGTAAGACAATATTTGTTTACCTTTCAATCCCAGGTCAAAAATTGTGTTTTTCTTCTAGTTCTATTGTTTAACATAAATTGATAGTTTCAAATATGGATGTATTACACTTTTTCACAATACCCATGGCTGATTAAGTCAATGTTTGCCTTGAAAAATCCATTTACAAAATGCATTTATTAGAATTCTGAAGGTGTCAAATATGAAAGCTCAAGAGTAATCCAACTAATAGAATAGAACAGAACAGACTAAACCTTCTTGTCCAGCCAAGGCAGGAAAATATGAACACAAATATGTCCACAAGATAAAAGCCTCACATTAACAGAACAAAGATCTCTTAGTTGTACAACAGTCAGTGCGTTCATACCCAGCCGACATTCTCATATTTAAGTTTACTGTAGTTTGTTGACCACATTAATTGCCCTATCTACCCTTGTAGATCTTTTTCTTAGTCAGGGTTATTCTATAGCGTCGCCCTGAGGGGAGCAAGTTAAACTCACGGTGGAGGGGAAGTGTTTTGTCACTGATGATTGACAGGGCTTTCCTGTGTATAGCAATGCTATAGAGGTCATCTAATGGCTTTTGTTGGCGGCCTTCTATCTTCACTGATGTCCTAACAATCGTGGTCAGCTTGTTTCTATTTACTGAAGTCAACTGCCCATACCAGACAGAGATGTTAAAAACAAGGATGCTCTCTATCAGGCTGACATAAAACTTTTTCCAGAACGTCAAGACTGACCCCAAACCCCTTCACTTTCCTTATTAAAACCAGTCTCTAGCAGACTAGCTTTCTTGCATATTAAATCAACATTGTCTGTGAAACTCGGTTTGTCATCTATGTGTGTTCCCAAAAAGAGTTAGTGGTCTCTGTGAGGCTTTTGGTGTAACTGACTGTAAATATAGGAATATACAGGTATTACAACAGCATCATGACCAATAAATAACACAGGCCAGTACTGATCAAGAGCAAGAACAAGTCAAATGTCACTGACTCTTTTGACATCATAGGGGTCAAGGGTCAACACCTACAATGTGAATTGTTTACAAAAGCATCATAATCAATTAGAGCTGAAATGCTTTGTCAATTAATTGACTAATCGATACACAGAAAAATAATTGATTAATCATTTAAGTCACTTTTCCAGCTTCTCAGATATGAATATTTGCCATCTCTCTTGGTTTCTATGACAGCAAACTGAATATCTTTGTGTTTTGGACTGTTGGTTGTACAACTTAGGCTCTGAGGAATTGTGATGGCTGTTTTTCAGTATTTTCTGTCATTCTTTTCTGACATTTTCTTACATAGATTAATCATTAAGTAAAGTTTGCATCCCTATAATCAATGAATGACACAGGCAACCATTTAAAATAGCAATAATAAACCCTTTAGAGCCTCTTCCCCCAATTCAGGAGAGACAGACACACAACACGCAAGGAGAGATTACAACAAAGCGTGGTAGCTCATTTTGCTCAATAGGACTATTGACATGTTGATTGACAACAAGATACACCAGTTAGTTGATGGGTAAGCCTCATTTAAACAGTGGACAGGGTGCTGGCATTCCACTGGGACTGATAGGGTTCATTCTTGTGGCCACACAACAGAAGACATTGATTGCGCAACTACACATGATGTAAGATCAGGACTTTTGGAATGGATGTCCTGCACAAAGTATGTTCAGTGTCCTGAAAACCAGAGCAGTCTTGCTGACTTGAAGCAATGCTGTGGATTACTGTTGCTTCAGGCACAGAAGGGCTTAGGGACCTAACGCCATCAATACCCAACAATGCAAAAAAAAAAAAAAAATCCACAAGCTGACTAATGAAATACACACAGGAGAAGCTTGGTTTGCAAAAACCTCACTTGTTTGTCAGCATGTTATAAACATGCTTGTTAAAATAGTCCATTGGCTCTGTTGTGACCTTTGGGCACCAATCCCGCAGGACTACACCGCCACCATATTCCTCCGGCAGCGCTGGACGGATGAGCGCTTGGTGTTTGAGGGCAACAAGAGCTTGAGCCTTGACGGGCGGCTAGTGGAGCTGCTCTGGGTCCCTGACACCTTTATCGTCGACTCCAAGAAGTCCTTCCTCCATGACATCACCGTGGAGAACAGGCTAATCCGCATCTTCCCTAACGGGACCGTCCTTTATGCACTGAGGTGGGATAACGAACAAGCTTGTTGGTTTATTGGTTGTTGTGTTTGTTTGTTTTTTCTGCTCCAAGAGACAATGAAAAGTAGGCCAGGGAATGAAAAAGAAATTGGCTGAGGGAGGAAGCGTGGGTCGAATTCGAGATAATGTGATTGCAAAGCAGCGAGTTGTGTCAGTTCTGTTACTTGGGTGTTGGATTGCATGAGTACAGGAGCATGTGATCTATCGATACAAAGAGGTGTGGGCTATCAAACCAACACAAGTCCCATCAGCATCTTTCCAGCTTTTATTGCTCTGTGTGCACAGGCTTAACATCTGACAAGCTCTTGGCAAGCTTCTGAAACGTGCCTTGGCTTTTTGATTAGATATTGGGCCAAGCAGACAGGTTATAGATAGAAAGGTTATAGATTACCCAGCAAGTGAATTTGTTCTGCTCTTTTAAGCCAGTGATGATGGGATTTACACATGCTACCGTTTTTATGTCACATGCTTTAACCTCATGCCTGTATATGGATTGTGTAAGAGCTGTCCATGGTCCTGATTTGACTTCACTCACTCAACGCTGCTGTGCCTTGATCTCAGTGGTGCAGAACCTCTTTTAATGCATACAGTTGTGTCTTGGTTATACATGTTCTGGTTACACAATGAAAGAGAAAAAACGTCACATGGGAGACATTTTCACCATTCTAATGGCATCTTTGCAACTCTCGGGGGGGGGGGGGGGTAAAATGAACGTGGGTGTCATGTTATAGTAAATTGGGTTGGGTATTCAGGCTCAGCTCAGTCTGGCGTCACAGTTAATCATGTCTCTATACACTTGTCTTGTGTATTTTAACAAGTGCATGACACATGCGTGTGTGTGTGTGTGTGTGTGTGTGTGTGCCCTAGTCTTCGTGGACCTTTGCCTCCATACAGAGACTGGGCTTTACCCTGACAGAGGAAATGCGGAGGAGGGTAGCGCTTCACAGTCAGAGAGCAGGACTAGTGAGAGTAAAACAAGCCAATAAAGATAAGTCAGGAGAGGCAAGGCCACTGCGGGGAATTGGGGCTGTGAGAGAGGGCAGAGTTGGGTGAGACATGTGAGGTGTTGAAGGAAAACGGACAGCTGTGGTAAATGTTTCAGTGCTGTGCCAGTGGGAATACATGAGAAAGCACTGAGGTGATGAGAGCTAAAGGTTGAGCAGTTAAGAATAGAAGTTTAATTAGAATTTAATTGCTACTTTTATGGTTCAGGAGGGTCCGGTTCATATTTTGATGAAAAAGTCAGAAATCAGAAATTCAAATTTTAGACAGACAGAGGCTTGTGTAAATTGTTGTAACAGCCAAGGTGCATAGTAGACAGCCCAGGTGGATTTTCTAAGGGTCCACCTCTATTTTCTCATTTATAAATCTATGTGCTGCAGATTATTGGTGTATAGAAATTAAAACAATATTCATTCCATACACAAAATTAGTGTCTTTCACTGATTATGAATCCACATCAGGCCCATATGCATGCAACCTTTAAGAAATGGTCTTAATGGTCCTAAACTTTGCCTTATGAGTCAAGTTAGTGTGATTATCAAGTGCTGACTGCAGTGTCTCCTAAGTGTTGTGAAATATGGACTACAATTATGTCTACCTAAAATACGCTCAAGCACTGAATCAGCTAATAGAAGACCTCCAGAGATGATGTGTCATGGCTGCATCACTTCAACCATTAGAGCTTCATTCCCAGCCTGCCATGATTAGGATTGCCCAGTCGTATCAAACACTTCCATGACTCAATGTATTGATGCTTGAACGAAAATGTATAGAAGATACTGTATATCCCCTATGGTGTCAAGTATATAAATATGTGCAATTTGGAATATTATCTACAAAAATCTTCAATGAGTTAAACAAAGATAGAGTAACCATTTAAATGATTCTCATCTATGGTGGTCCTATGTGAATGTGAACATTTTTAATTGTTAAAATGTTTCCAAAACACAGTGGTTTATAATATTTAATATACTTCACAAAAAGTTTACTGGCAAGCCTATATATTTGGGGTCATTTAAACTGATTATTTCTGTTATTCATTCATGGCCTTCAACAGCAACATGTGAACATTTGATTGTATTCATGCTGAACCCATCATGTCATGAACTTTTTTATGTTGTATAGTTAGTGTGGGTAATTTGGACGGACCTTGTATCTTCTATCAACTTATCGTCATACATTTCTATTATGTAAAGTTTGTAGCCAATGCTTCTGCTGGTCATTTCTAATCGATTTAGGAGTTTAATGAACTAAATTGAGACCAAGTCTTAACTCAACACTATGGAATGTTTATGCATGGCACTTATTCTTCATTTTTAAGACCAAACTTGCATTAAAAAACAACATTTACTGCAGGTATCCTCTTTCATGATAATTCCCCTTTAATAACAACAACATTTCTATTTTTTAGGATTACCACCACCGTGGCTTGCAACATGGATCTGACCAAGTACCCCATGGACAAGCAGACCTGCACGCTACAACTGGAGAGCTGTAAGGACACTTCATACTTAATAAAGAAAATCTTAGCTGTGCAGCTTGAAGCTGTGGCAGTGAGTTGGTGGGTGGGCGTGATGTCAGATGAATCAGATCAAACCAAAAGGATCAAACAGATCACTTTCTCTCATCTTCTAAACTGCTGGTGTCTGTGTCACACAGCAGACAGAAGCTGCAGGGGCAATTCAGGTCATGATGGAGAATTAAACTTTGTATGTTTGTATGTCATAAATGTCTGTCAGGAAAACGAAGATGCAGCTGGATGGTAACTCGTAACTAACCTAGTTACTTTCTTGCCTAGAGTTAGATGAGAAGTTTGAAACCACTGTCATGTCTGTTAAATATGAAGCTAGTGGCAGGAGACTGTGAGCATAGCATTAAGACTTAAAGCAGAAGTAAACAGCTAGCCTGGCTCACTCCAAAGCTCAACAATCCACCTACTAACACCTTGAAATCTCACTAATCAACACGTTGTATCTTTTTTCTTTAATCCATGCAAAAAAAAACAAAATGTTAAAATTAAAAGTTGGTGTTATGGGGGAGTTATCTGCTGCAACTATTTCTTGGTGACTAAGCAACGTCAGGATGACAAGATTCCTTGTAAAACCACATTTTGATTTCTATATGCATTAAACAAACACGATACAGCATGTTAATTAGTGAACTGTAAAGGTGCTGGTAGGTGTAATTTGAACTTTGGACAGAGCCAGGATAGCTGTTTCTCCTGCTTCCAGACTTTTTTTCTGAGCTAAGCTAATCATTCCCTAGCTCTAGTGCCATAGTGAAAGGTTCCCTGAGGGATTTTTGACCAGTAGTAGCACTATGGAGACTAAGCGGCTCCCCATTCTGTTTGTGTCACACACAAGGAACCGAACGGCACCTTTAATGCACAGATGTGATATCAATCTTCTCATCGAACTTTTGGCAAAAAGTGTATTTCCAAAACTGTCGAACAGGTCCTTTATTGATCTACATATGCTTTGTATAGCAACCATTTTCCCACAAGCCTTTAGGCATCATATTTTAGGGTTAGTGCTGTTACCAAGCACACCTCATTTTACAAATCCATCAAACTCATATTAAAATCTTAAGAATCCAAACCCCTGCCAGTAGGTTTAGAAAATTGTTCACATTTTCCTGAAATCAGAGGAGCGAGTTGCCTAATTCTGACATATTTTCAATGGTTTTGAGTGGAAATGCAGTGGCAGTATGTTTATAATTAAAGCAAATTGTTATTAAGATTAAATAATATGACAAGATGGATCTTTTTGGCTATGCAAGAGATGGAAAGAAGAGAAAGTCCCCCCTTCCTCTCTCAGCCTCCCTCGCTCATCCAGCCAGGCTAAGCTAAGTCTGATCCCTGCCAGAAACCCACCAGGACCTCAGTGCCAAATAAAACATTCACCGGCAGCTCCAGTCCCACTTAGCAGACAAAAAGACATCTGGAGGTTAAAGTTAGGTAACTGAGAGGATGATGGATCCTTCCTTCGGTGCTTCAATAAATCCAGGCTAAATATCTGCATCTTTCTCTCTCTCTGCCCCTCTATTACAATATCTCTCTGCTGTTTTCTCTCTGTCTCTCTCTCCATTCCTCCTCTGCTTCAATCTCTACCTCCCTCTTGCTCTGTCTCCCTGTCTCTTTATGAAGATGTATATTCAAGGATTTATTTCTTTTAATGCTGTGCCAAAAGTGGATCCTCTGCACAGGAGGAAGGTTTAAAGAGACCGTCGTTGTGGGAGGGTGCGGGGCGTTTAGATCGGGATTGTGGTAAAATATTTAGTGCGTTCTGAGTCAGAAGATAGTCAGTTTTTTGTGATCTTTGCTTCAATTTAACTTTCGGTGGTGGCCCTTTAAAAAACTCTTTGATTATGGATACGGCTGCTTGTTTTCAAGGGGCTGCAGGGCACTGGAAGGTTGAATGTACGCCCATGTTACTCTTTCCATGCTATTGCACAGCATGTCACTACACATTTATGTCTCTAATATGTACTGTAATGACAGGGCTTTAGGTCAGGAAAATAATGAGTTCATCTAGTAAGATAATTACAATGTGGGAGAAAACAGTGAATTTACAGGACCTTTCAGCATCAAAGTCACCACTGCCCTTCATTAGAGGGACTTTGCTCCCAGCACCATGGCTCCCCCTGGTCAATAATGCATGACTCCATATGGGTTTAAATGGGGAGAGAAACAACAAATTAATGAGCATTTCACGTGCAACAGACTATGGAGGCGTATTCCAGCTTCAGCCAACTGCACGTCCTCTTGCTTTTCTTATTCTCTTGCTCCCTCTGCAGATAAATTAGAAAAATACACCAAAGAGGTTTAGCCCTTTTATTCACACCTTTTTGTCCTCGACAAATTGTATCATAAAAACTACACCACTTCTTATAAATTGATATTATTATACTTAGATCATACTATCAAAAGCACTACCACACTTAGCCGTGGCATCATTGACCATGTTAATTTTGCATGCTGTCATCTTCCAAGTTTTATTTGGGTTATCAAGGCTCTTTAGGGCCCAGTGGAAAGTGCATGATTAGTCTGTTATGGGATGAGGCAAGAGTTAAGCTCTTCATCAGGACTTTTCTTTCCTCTTTTTCTACCCCCTTTGAAGAAGTGAATGAACACCACAAATGCATTTCCCTTAGCAATTCCTGTGTCAAACTGTGCTAGAGTGAATAATTGGGGAATATTCTGTTTCCTCTGTGACTGTAACTACATACATGAAACATTAGCAGTGAATTTTAAAGTTGGGTTGTTGCAGTTACATACCATGCCAAATTCATGTGTTTTAATGGCAGATTTTCTTGAGTGTTGCACTGAATAAACCTTACCTACGTGCTTCTCAGGGGCAACATGACGTCTTAAACTAGATGTTTTCACATTTACTTTGGTTCTTGCCAAATGTTTCTCTTCTTGTGCTGATATTTAGCATTAGAGGGAATTTACCACCCAGTATGGGTTGCAATCCCAAACAACTCAACCATAAGAGGATCAGACTTCAGCATATCTTGGTCAATTAGCATTCCCAGCTGTTCCCACCTTAGCTACTTTGGGGTTTAGTAAAAACTACTAATACTGTTTCTATATCATCATCATTATCTTCATCACCATCACCACCACAATAATTATGAATTATAGTGTACTGTGCTCATCATATTTCCACCTGCACAAGAACTTAAACTGTTCCAGGAGAAGAAAATGTGATGGGCCATGTGTTTTATCTACTGTAAAACATTGACATATTATCAGTTGTGAACATGTTAGCAAACAGTTGACTATATACACATCCAACAGACATGGAGAAACATTAGCATTCAACATTGGGTGATGATTATCTGTGGGTTCTTCACTACTAACAACACATTTCACATTATACATACTTATTTGATACATTGTTCATTTTAAAATCAGATCCAACCGGTCGAGGCAGATGACTGCCCACCCGGGGCCTGGTTCTTCTCTGGGTTTCTTCCTGATAAAAGTTTTTCCTTGCCACTGTCATCTAGTGCTTGCTCATGGTGGGAATTGTTGGGTCTCTGTAAATAATACCATAAAGAGTACGTTCTAGACCTGCTCTATATGAAATGTGCCCTGAGATCACTGTAAATACAATTGAATTGAAAATACTGATTAATGCAGCTTTAAGTTATTTTCTGTGATCTTCCTAAGAAAGCAATCTTCATCTTTTTTTTCTCCTACAGGGGGTTACAACATCAATGATGTCATGTTCTACTGGACCAGAGGAAATGAGTCTGTCAGTGGTTTAGATACTCTACAGCTGGCCCAGTACACAGTAGAGGACCACTACACATCTGTCTCAGAGGCCGTTTATGAAACTGGTAACAATGACCTTCAAAACCATCACCTAATGTTACTGCCAGGGCTATACTAATGTTTAAAAGCACTGCAGTATTGTTAAATATTGTTAAATTAGAGCCCTTTTGGGTAGGATTTCTGATTCATACCACATGTTTTCTGTTATCAAGTAAATTGACAGACTTTTGTCCCTTTTCTCAAAGGCAATTACCCCAAGCTGGTCTTCCACTTTGAGCTGAAGAGGAGCATTCTGTACTTCATCCTAGAGACTTATGTCCCCTCGAGCCTGCTTGTCGTCCTCTCATGGGTTTCCTTCTGGATTTCCCTGTCCTCTGTTCCAGCACGTATTTGTATAGGTATGGGGCAAAGCAATCTTTTTTTTTCACTCAAATGTGAAAATGTGAGCAAATTTTATGTACTTTTACACTGCACCAAACCTTATCTAGGTATTGTGTGTCACTGTAGGTGCTGTGTACTGTTGTTATGAGATAAAGAATCCACCTTATCTCTCTTTTTTATCAGTCGTCAGTAATATGTTTACTACTACATAGATATAAGAGACTTTTACTCTCCTTTGGTGAGCAAAAATGTTGGTTCAGGTTTGATTTTAGAGGGTTGAAGAGAGCATCTGTGGCACTTGTGTTATCTAGTGGGAACATCCAAACATACAGTAGATGTTGCATTGAATTAAATCCACCACTACTGCAGGCATGGTTTGAGAACACTCAAAAGTTCTCAAAACAAACGAAACGCTGTGAGATATCCTACTTCATGGCGCACCGGATGTAAAGAGATTAATTTCAGTGAGGTCAGTGCAGATGATCCTGATTGCCTTTGCTTCTTTCTTGTGTTGTTGCTCCTCTTTGTCTTTACATTATTGTCTGTGCATCCCTAAAATACCATGACTGACTAAATTAAATGTGAACTTTTGTCTATATGTAAGGGCATACGTAAGAACATAGGACGTATGAAAAACTCCAGATGAGGGCATATTATTTTATATTATATATTATGTATTTTATATATACATTACATATTATCTGAGTACAGTACATACAGTATAAAACACCTCCGTTGTATCTCTGTGAATGTCAAAAGACAAGGCAGTATTTACTTTATTGTCAACAAATCCCATCAAAAGACCAAAACCCAGCTATGAATTTATCCTATTTAACAAGTATTGCCTGTGTATCCAAATCCCTTAATATAGTTAATTTGTCTGTGCCATAGACCTCTATTGTTACCAAAAACCTATTAAAAACATATTAATTAGCTACAGCAAATATACTGTACACTTTGTTCACTGAACAATTTATTGGGTAGATGTCCGCAGGTTTAAAGCTCCCTGAAAATTTGGTTTAAAATCTTAAGTATTCCTCCATAACATTAAATATCCATGACTAAATAAACAACATTAAAGTTAAAGTTTGGAAAAAAACATCCTCAACCCTGTGCTCAATCCTTAACCCTCAAAAACTCAGCCAATCTCCTTCATCAGGACTGTGTGGGTGTGGTTTTATTAGATTTGATTGACACTCACGTGGTAAAAAATCCCCCATGTAAATAACCCAGAAACAGTTAATGTAGCACTCCATCACTCATATGAAGCTGATTGTGTTAAAGGTCTTGGTTGATCAAAGAATCCGTAGTTCACCAGTGTGTTCTTTGTGCCAGGAGTGACCACAGTACTGACCATGACCACTCTGATGATGGGAGCCCGGACGTCACTGCCCAATGCCAACTGCTTCATTAAGGCCATTGATGTTTACTTGGGAATCTGCTTCAGCTTTATCTTTGGAGCGCTCATTGAGTACGCTGTGGCCCACTTCTGCACCCTTACTCACGCCGACGCGCACATGCTAATGGTGAGACCCTCCTGTCTTATTGTTCATTGTTGTGGTCATTGCTGTTGTTGTGGTCACAGTCATTGTCTTCATGATGGTGGTCATTGTCATCGTCGTCGTCTCCATCATTATCATCATCGTGTCATCATGAGCACTTTGAGGTAAGTTGAACAAGTGCTACAAGCTCTCAAAGTTAGATGTATCGTGTTTTTCTTTCCATTTGAAACTCATTCTTTCTGTGGCTCCCACCCCCACTCTCCTGCAGTACGGCCACCACATGCACGACTTCGATGACGAAATGAACGGCATCCTCACCACCATCTCCAGACACGCCAGCAGGGCCAAGAGACGCAAGGAGCCTGCTGCAGCTCCATCCCCAGCTCCCACCTCCCTAGAACTCGCTGTCAGCCCTTCCAGCCCCTCGGGCAGTGAGCCTAAGCCTGAGGTGTCGCCTCCGGAGCCCACCAACTGGTGCATCACTGTTCTGGTCACCCTCCGCAAAGTTCTCCGCTCCATAAATTGCTGCCACGTGGAGAACCCCCACCACATAGACAACTACTCCAGAGTCACCTTCCCCCTCTCTTTTGTCATGGTTAACCTGCTCTACTGGACATATTATCTGTACTTTTAGCATTCGCTCAAGTGCAGCATGTGTCCCAGAGAGTGTGAGTCAGAGAGTGTATGTAGACAAAAAGTGTATTTTACCGTATGTATGTACAGTAAGTGTTATTTAGGTGTGTTTTGAAATGAGTGTATAAAATTTCTACATTTGGATTCATGAGCAAAGTAGCGGGAAAAAGTGATGCTTATGATTACAGCTCCATTTTTAGATATTAATGTGTACTTGAATTGAGTCATTGCTTTAAATTTTAGACAGCTGGTTTTGTTAAAACATAGGCCCACCTGACACTGACTGGGTGAGATTTGATCAATTCTGAAACACCTCGAGAGGAAAAGAACGTTGCTTACGAAGAAAAATTGGCCAGTCTGCATATTTTTTGCTGTAGTATATTAATTTTAAGTGTATCACCGTGCGGGTTGTTACTGTCTGACACATAGAAGATGGAGCTGTAATTTAAGGCTTTATGACAGAATTTGCTAGCATTGCTGAGGGAGAGTAAATGCCTGTTCCACTTTAATTCTCTGTTGTGATGAATTGATCATTGATACTTACTTTACAACTTCATTTCTGCCTGCAGGTACAACATTTAGAGGATAATAATGGATGGGAGAAGAGGGATGAATAAGAGAGACAAGGGAGCTGGAAAATTAATTCAACAAGGAGAGTGTGTTAAAAACCATAAACAAGTCTCCCAAGGACGATCACTTCCGCTCGCAGTTGAAATCTCTCTTTCTTCTGTGTCCTTCTATAAGCTATTTTTAATTCACTGAGCAGTGCTGTCTTTCTTTGCCTGTATTTATTATTTTCATTGACACTATAAATGTAGTGGCCTTTGATCCCTTCAGTTGTATTCTGGATATCTGGCCACCATGAACAGTATTATGGCACTTGTCATCACAGAAATCTGTTCTGCAGTTTCACAAGGAAGGCGGCCTATGAAACACTATAAAACTAAATAAATAATTAATTAGGACATTCTGAAATTAATCATATGAATAAATAGAGTGAAATATATATACATAACAATACATTCTGAAATAATTAATAACATTTAGCAAGAGAATAAAACTCAACTAGTTTAACAACATTGTATTTAATCATTTTTATTTTCATACATTTTTATTTCATTATGGAATTTGTTGCATCTTAGAATGTCATTTTTCAAACCTCTTTTTATTTGATAAGGGCATTTTTACCAGTGACACTTTTTTATTTCACCTCACTTATCATTTCATCATTTTGTGAAGCTAAGCTAACCAGCTAGTTCCTGTTAGCTTGAGCAACAACAATGCAAAAGTAATTCTAAATCAACCAACGAGCTGCTGCTGCGGACACAGTAGCTAACCTCTCCTTTCATTTGGTTTAACAAGGCTATATTATGCGACCTGCCTAGCCAGCTAACTAGCTAGGATAGGATAGGTTGTAAGCTTGGATGATTGGCTAACAGTGTTAGGTAATTTATCTCAGCAGTCTAAAGACAGAAAGACAAACAGTCCTGGGAAGAGTAAAAAGACTTGCTCATTGCTTCCTCTAGCCAAGAAGAGCTAACTGGCAGCGCAGCTCTTTTCATAATGTCATTAAATAATTATAATATAATTATAAAAATTCTAAATTATATTATATATATGAAATAAAAAAAGTTACATTAAATCAAGGTGTCATTGAGAAAAATACTGTTATAAAATAAGAACAGACTTTTGAAAAATAACATTTAAAAAAAGTTCTTTATTGAAATAAAAATAATGACTAACATTTCATAGTAATGGGATACGTTTTAATAATTGATTAAATTATTTCTCCATTTATTGGTTCATTTATAAATTTCACTTGTTTTATTCATATGATTATTTATTCCATTATGTTTTACTTATTTATTTAATATTGGACACTTGGGGTCTCCATACAAACTGGGCAGGTGTATGGTGTGGAAATACAGGACCGCAACACCTCGACAGACAGGTACCATACATAGTGATATATGCAGCACTCCTTATGGGCTGCTGGCAGTGTTTCTCACTGTGCTTTTGTAATACATAAACAGTAGTCAGACTATGTGTTAGACATTGTAGAGTGATTTGAATATGAATGAAATGGCCAAAATATTTCAACAGGATGTCATCATCTGTGCATTATCCAAATGGAAAAAACGCCGTGATATGCTAGGCTTGAGGTATCACTTCTCTCCTCATTTTTAGGCTGTTGTCATCTTCCGCTGTGTGAGTATATCGAGTGTTTCAGTTCAGTTGATACAGCATGTTAGCTTCCAGTGATGTGAACAAAAGAACCAAAGATTCCAATTTGATTTTACCGTTCCTATTGGTTTCCCTTTAGTTCCTCAACTAGGAGATTTTAAGTGCATTTTCAAATGTTAATATCATGTTTGTTATTCATTGGATAATTCTGAAATAGCATGCAGTCAATGAGCAGATGAACACGACACTTTACATTTCAGACAGAAAACAGGATTCAGTTTAACAACAGAGATGCATGTTTATTTATCGCCGTACTCAATATTGCTGTGACATACTTTCACTTATTGCAATCCATTTTTAAGAACTACCATTCGATGTGTATTGAACATAATGGCCATCTAAATTGTCAATATCTATTTATATGTCATTGCCTTTTAAACTGTTTATGTTCATATTTTAACTGCTTTGCTTCTCATGTTTTAATCTATTTTTGAATATGTTATAGCTACCAAGCTTTTTGATTGCACTCTTTGCCTGATGATAATAGAAAAGTAGGATTTACTTTCGTTTCTGTTCTTCCTGCATGGTTATCAAGTGTAACTTTTAGTTTTTTCTGCCAGGCTTGATTTTGTTTTGGTTTAATATGATGGAGGAGAATCATCATGAAAAGCTCAGCTGAGGCCACTGGAAGGAGTAGATCTGTATTTTGATTGCTAACGATGCAACTTTGATTTGGGGTCTCATCTGGGTCCGAAAGTGCAGGATGTTCAAACTCCTGTTCTTATTTTCAGTTCAGTTATGAAGCTTATTCTTTCAAAGGATGAGTGATCAGTGACAGTGTTCATTTGCCTCCGACTGAGCTGCGTCGGCTCTGTGGAAGTCGGTGAGCGCTGACCCATTGAAAAGGTTAATGTGATAAAACACAGACTGTCAGGTTTTATACAATATAGCACCACGGCGTAGTTTTGATAGTTATCTTCTCAGTGATTAGTACAAGAAGTGAATGCCAATATGGAGCCAAAGAACCACAAGAGCAACCACTCCAGCTTTCTGTCAGCTGGGACGCAAATAGAACATTTTGTCACCCAGTGATGAAGTTGATCCATACACAAGGCTCCACAGTATCACTTGTCCAATGGCTCCATGGTCGCAACTACATTATCAGTGCTGGTTGGCTGTGAATGGACAGCATTTTAGATGGTTATGAATACCCGAGGAAGTTGAGAATACATTACAGAAACAAAGGTATGAAACAGAACATTATGGGCAACATTGCCTGGACCTATTTGGAGCAACTTTTCAGCAACATTGGGCAACAGAAAAATGGAAAATGCCTACTGTTGGACTGCCCTTTTTTTTCCTGTTGTGGGATGTGTCAAATAATGCCTCAAGGTGACGTTGGCTACCAACCTCACAGTTCCTAGGACATCTTCATGTGAAATGTATTTATATAATGTAGTACCATGTTAACATAGGCATCGGTTTGCTTAACCTGTTGTAAATAAATAGTAACACTATGCATGTTTATTTGGTGTATGAATATGAATGATAGCAATAAAAGAGGTTTAACGTGTGTATTGTTGACGCTCTTTTTACATTTTTACTTATTGCATTATTGGAGATGTGACATTAGTTTGTAAAGATTGCATCATAATTTCACAAAAAAGAATGAACTCTGATAATTGTCCACAATTTAAATTAGAAGTGCAGTGGGTTGGACTAACCAGCAGACATGCAAATGCGTGTGTTTGTGTGTTGCAGATGTTAGGGCAGCAGTGTCCCAGTGGGAGTGGTGGAGAATGTGAGTCTTAATTCCCTGCAGCTCCATTAGCTCTGAGTCAGCAGAATACAGTGAGGGTGTGATCTGAGATCATCATACGGTACATACCCACACATACACACAGCATTTCTTTTTATGGGTATATTCAAAGATGTACCAGGCCACTTTGCTCTTTGGCGGTTCCAAGTAGAAGCAAAGATAGCAGAATTTTTTTAATTACTTCATTACCAGGAAGTATGTAATTTGAGTAAACTATGAACTAAAGTTGTTATTATTAAAAAGAAAACTTTTAGCAGCAGATTTCAGCTCTGAAAGGACTGATTCTTTGTAGGTGCTTGTGTTTTTGGTCAGTCTTATTGACCATACACGCCGTGTACACAGTTCTCTGCATTCATTACGCTGTGCTGCAAACACAACAAGGCAATAGGAAAATGTAAAATAACAATTTATTCTTACTTTCATGTATAGCAAATGTATACAATATGTTTAAACACTACTACCCGACTTACATAACACAACAAATACATAAATAAGATCCAAACACTGAATAAATGTATTCCAGCAAGCATCACAGTAGCATAGAATTAGAGTAAACACTGGTTACATACATACATTTAAATATGTTAACACTTAGGCTAAACATTTTCCTCTCTGAGTGAACAGGAGCCTTGATTATGAAGATCAGGCAGTCTGACAATATAACCTCAAGTCAATACTTGTGTTGCCTCAAAGTTGAAAACAGGAATGGAAATAATGGTGCTCTAATGTCTCCAGTCTCCATAATCCTCACACTGTAAATCCTGATCCTCAACTGAATCAATCTCTGTACATTATTCAGAAATCCCTTTAAAAGAGATCATCAGTGGGATAAGGCACATATCAAAGGAACAGGTTTGACCTTCTCAAGAACTCTCTGTTGCAAATATTTTATGTTCAGCTTTGATCATGAATGGATTGATGGTCAGTCAGGCTGTAAGTTTTTGATTGTACCCTCTCAATATGTGCAGTACTGTATCCCTGCAGGTCTCACATTCTCCTATACATGAACATTCAATGCATATGAATATTACAGGCAGTTTTCTGACGTAATGCATGAACATCCAATGCATATGAATATTACAGGCAGTTTTCTGACGTAATACATGAACATCCAATGCATATGAATATTACAGGCAGTTTTCTGACGTAATAGTAACATGTAACACTTCATCATACAGTAATAACAACACTTGCAACCACTGTCAGGCCAAAGCTCTTTGCAGTGTCTTCCACAGTAGAGAGTCCCTTCAGTCTCTAACCCTTCACTCACACGTGGGGTTAGTTCAGTCCTCCACCTGATGTTTCCAACAAACCAGCTGGGTAAGCTCAGCAAGCAGCATCAATCAACTAACTTAGCCCATTTTGCCAACATGCTACATTAATGCAATTGTTTAAGGCTGAATATGCAGGTATTTTGGAAGACCTAATGAACCCTGGGGTGAGGAAATTGTCTCTTATGAAAACAAAACACAAAATGGTTGGTAGTTATATGAACAGAGGCTTTGGAAACCACTACCTAATTGAATTACAAATGTTTTGCATATTGTGTTTGCATGAATTGTTTTAATTGTTGACCAATTTTGCAACCAACCTCATGCACCACTCTGCTGCATACAACATAGATGGGTTAAAGTTCCGATTTGCAAAGCTCTTCACACAATATTAATTATTCATTTAATCAGTGCAGCAGTCATTTCCTCAAGATTATACAGGAAGAAATGAGAAAATAAATGCAACATTTGCAGTATACCACACGTCTTCTCTTACAGTCACAGTGTATGTGTGTCGAGGCTGTACGGCACTCTGCAATATCAGTTACATCAGTGTAGAAACTGATAAGATGAGTCACATTGCGGAGCCTGTTACTCTCCCCGCAGGACAGCGAGTCTGAATCGGGTTTGAAGGAGCGTGGCAAAGAAAGTTATCACACGCACCGAAACAGATCTCGGGGTAACATATTCAAGGGTACATCAGCACGAGTGAGACCAATACGGCATTTGTCTTGGCGGAAAGGTTGCACAGAAATGTGAAATAATGTGTGCAATCATTTTCCCTCACAGTCCATGGAAAGTCAATAGTGGTCTAATCAAACGAACAATAGCAGGAGGTAGAGGCCACGAGTAATTACAACCTCGCCGAGCAGATAAATGTCTAAAGTCATTGAGATTATTGACACAGAATTGATGAGACCTTTCAAAAGCATGCAACACATTGATCGTAATGTAAGTGTGTGTGTTTGTGGATGTGGATGATGGATTTCTATATGGCCATCCATAAGCATACTGTGTGCAATGGTGAATGTAACTAGTAAGTACTGTACTTACAGTATGTACACTTTTGAGGTACTTGTACTTGAGTATTTCCATTTTATGCTACTTTATACTTCTACTACTTTTTACTCCACTACATTTATTTGATAGCTTTAGTTACTAGTTACTTGCAAATCAAGTAAATAAAATTAGAACCACCTTTACCAGCTGCAACATTAAAGTGATGTACACATTAATGAATCACTAATTATAATCCAGTAATATAATATATATGATTCTGAAATGGGCCATTCTGCATAATGTGTACTTTTACCTTTGGTACTTGAAGTATGTTTTGATGCTAATACTTTTGTACTTTTACTTAAGTAAGATTTTGAATGCAGGACTTCTACAGAGTATTTTTACAATGTAGGATTGCTACTTTTAATTAAGTAAAAGAAATGAATGCGTCTTCCACCATTGTGTTTTGTCTTGAGGCCTGCCATGTTGCCCACTTGTTTTGTTTGTGTCTACAGCTTTGCATATCAAACCCATTATTAAGATCCACATGGCTGCTTTTAGTATTAGAGAGTAAAGGGTGTGACGTGTCCATAGCCAGCTAATTCTGTAAACAGTCACACTGCAAATTTAAATAAGTAAACCGTTTAACCTTGTAATACCATAACATGTTCTCCTGTCAGAGCCAGCAGAGCGCCAAGATGTGCCGCTCTGTGTCACCACAAGATGGGAGTGTGGAATCACATTTCACCATCAAATCCACTGCAGTGCAAAGGAGCTGCACTGTGAGAGCAATGAGATTTGCTCACATGTTGATGCAGGAAGTATCAGCTGTTATCCGAATTCATTGACAATCCCCCTTTAATGTTTTAAGCGGATTACATGTGTGAAACGTGTGTGTGTGTTTGTTGTCTAGCTGTTGTTTAATTCCAGTGTTCCTCTCCTGAGGGAGCCGCAGGTCACAGTCACAGGAAGATACATGAGGAAACAAAATGATGCTCATTAAAATGAGGTTCAGCTTGGGTGATGGAATTGTTTAAGTAGATTATAAAGCTGCAGCGTTAACAAGCAACTTAATGAACTGATGAGACTAAAGGATTGATCGACTGACTGATTTCGCTCTCTAATATTTACTGATGTTATACAAAATATAATATAATATCACTGTTTAATGCAAAAGGTCTACTGCTGACTTAAAAGAAATAGTTGATGTTTCATTTACTGTCCATTTGTGAACAATATCTTACTAACGGTCTGAAATGATCACAGGTAAAATCTGTATTTTAAGCATTCTAACTGGTGTGAGTGCACTCATTCTTCTTCTGTGCATTTTTCCCCTCACCTTAAATGGAAAACCTTACTGTTCATATATTGATACGTGTGTGCGTTTTCATAAAATGTGCACACATTTGCATATTTAACAAGATATCCTTGAACAATGTGATATTTTAAGACACATTTGATTCACATCTGTTCCTAACGTTTTAATGCTACCGATAAACAAGCATGTCTAATTCTTTGAAGATTGATGTCACTTTTCTTTTGATGACTGTTTTACTTTTTTAATGTTTTTTTTAACTTAAACAATCCCATAGACATCCATTGTATTTATAACTCAGCTATTTTAAACAGCATGAACTCCATTCATATTTCAAAATGCTCAGTATTCCACATTAATCACATAAGCTCTTTACAGCCCTAACCCTGAGTTATTATTAGGTACATAGTATACATATATTAATATCTATGGAGGCCCATTCACTTCCATTGTATTTATAACTCGGCACCTGTATACAGTACAAACAGTGCATTTCAAAATGCTCAGTTTTGTACAGTGATCGACTTTGAATAAGCTCATTGCGATGACATGCATAGTTTACAGTATGAGTTATTATGAGTTAAATGATTCATTCAAATCTATGGAGGCCCATTCAGTCCAATTGTATTTATAACTAAACACCTGTATACAGTACAAACTCCATTCAAATTTCAAAATGCTAAATATTGCACTCTGAACAACTGTACATATGCTCATTATGTATTTAATGAATTAAAGTCTTGGAAGCCCATCCAGTACCATTGTATTTTAACTCACCTGTATATGGTACAAACTCCATTCAAACTTCATAATGGTCACAATTGCACACAGCCGTGAATAAGCTCATTTATGTGACACCTACAGTTTATTAGTTATATACTGCAGTGCATTAAAGTCTACTGCAGAGGTGTTCTGAAGCCACCATTATATATGTCAAAAATCAAGCCAATCGGCATCAGTGATCACAGAAATCCTAAGCATTTACTTCAGGAAATGCTTCTTCAGATATTTTTACAATTTCATTTTGGTGTTTAAAGTGACATTATGAAAAGTTTATAATCAGTAGCATAAGCTTTAATTCCTGTGTTTACATTTGAAATTACGTACAATCAAAAATGGAAAATAAGCTGAAAAAGAATGACAGATATAAAGAGGATTTTTAGTAAACAAGTAGAGTGAGCAGTATGAGAGAAAGCTGACATTTGGTACTTATTTAAATACAACTGAGTAAAATATGCATAGATTAAAACATAAAAGAGTAAAACTGCAAAGAAGTCAAGAATGAGGTGCCTGCTAACTGCTCTGAGCCACAGCACTTCAGCTAAAAGTAACGTTTCCCACTTCTTATGGCCCATTCCCTGTCAATCAGACTTCCTTGTAATTTGCAAATTTGGACCATTGGGACCATTACCCTGCAAATTGAATTTCTATCAAACCTTTTAATCACTAGCCGTTTAGCTCACTATGTTTAACACACTCCCCAGTTTTTCATAACAGAGTTACTTGCACTAAGCCAGTTTTCTCTAAAATGGGGTCTGAGGGTGTCCATGGGATACTTGAGGGGCTTTAAAAGGGTCTCTAGACAGTTAGGTATAGAAATTATATATTACATAACTTGAGTTTAGGTTGATGCATATAAATGGTTTGGTTACAACAGCCCAAAAGAAACCTGAGGAACCAGTTCTGCAATCTTTTACTTTAAGATATTCAATCTGTTTAAATCTTCACCATATATGTTTCACCATATAGTACCCTTACAATTGGAGCCTGTGGGACTTAAATGGCCCTGGTAAGAACAAACAGTTGAGGGCCATATGGTGCTATGGCACCACACAGAAACTGTCAACATAGACCTTTTACACAGCAGACATTTTGACTTGCATAGCAGGAACAGCACAGGTGTTCCGAATCAGAATCAGAAATCCTTTAATAGTCTCACAGTGGAGAAATTTACATCGTTACAGCGCAGATAAGAGGTAGAATAAAGAGATAGATAGAAATATAAATAGAATAAAAATAGAATAAAAATAAGTAAGAGCACGAAATATCAATAAATAAGTACACATCCATAAAGTGTATGAAGTGTATAAGGTGAATAAAGTGTATGGGAGTGTATATATTGCACATAAGTGTTATTATTGCACGACAGTGAGGTAACAGTTCGTGTGGTGGTCTACCAGGGTCCATGGTGGTTGTACAGTCTGACCGCTGCAGGAAGGAAGGACCTGCGGTATCTCTCCGTGAGACCCCGCGGGTGAAGCAACCTGTCACTGAAGGAGCTGCACAGTGTAGACAGAGTGTCCTGGAGGGGGTGGGGCGTGTTGTCCAGCAGGGATGACAGCTTGTCCATCATTCTCCTGACTCCCACCACCTCTACCGTGTCCAGAGGGCTCCCCAAGACAGAGCTGGCCTTCTTTACCAAGTCACATTACTGTTACTAGTCACATTAACGATGTTCAATACCGGGACCCTGAAACTGAAGCAGCTAAATGTGCTGTAAGTCAGCCATCATTCATTTAATTATTTATTCATTTGTGAAAAAGCCATATTAAGGTAACATGTTGTTAATGACGTTGGTTCTGTTGTTTGACACCAACCATTTTTGGTTGAAGGATAAAATTGAAACTGGGGACCCCAGGTCTGTGAGCCAATGGGAAGAGAGCAGGGTCCTAATGCATGAGATGCATCACTTCCCTTTTCTGCCACAAAAGCAAATAGGCTGCTCATTTTATAGTTAATTTAACTCCTTCTGCTCAGAATGAGGGGGAAACAGTATCTTCTGTGTAAAATATGCTGTAAGTGAAATAAAAATTCAAGAAAGCTACACAAAGAGTTGAATGTTCAGGTATTACTGGGCAAATAAAACATTATCTTCAGTCTGTTATGAAATATAGAGAGGGAAAAAAAGAGAAGCAACTAACTTAATACTGACATTAAACGTTAGTCAGCTAATGTGCTGTTAAAGATGAGCTTGTTGCATGTAGGGATTTTGTGTTTGTCAATGAAGTAACCATACCATTACCTTCTCATCCTGAGTGGGAAGGACTCATATTTATTCCAGAGGATTTATTGTATTACAATCTGTTTCACATGGTTTTATAGGGCTAACACAAATGTTAGCTTCTCCAACAAGCTGACATTACCTGCACTTCACCAGGTTGTATTTAGGTAATTTAGCAAAGTATTTCTTTCACAGCTAACACATTACAAGAAGGAATGTTTAGCTAGTTTTTAACCTGACAAAAACGTTATGGTAACGCTCAAAGTCTTGGCAGAGAAATGTGAGCAGTTTCAAACCCAGTTAAGAATTAGAAAAAGACGTGACACATGTCATGCCTGGGCACACTGCTCCGTTCTCTTTATACATCCATGCTCCGTTCCCGCTGGGGGGTCCACAGTTCGACCCTTCTCAAATACAGGGTCACGATCAGTCATCTTTGTATTTCTTCTCATGCCTGAAGCCACCACCAGACTCTCTGGATGGTACAATAAGTGACTTTTTAAGACATTTGTGTGTGACAAGTACAGGTGTAATTAATAACATAATGATCACTGACTGTCAACGCTCCACCAGACTCCCTGTCTTTCCAGTGGAGAAACAGAGTCTGACAGTAGCTTCTCGTGGCTGGTTAGCCAGGAGTCCCACCATAGGTACTTTTGGTGGAGATAGTGATTTACAGTTGAGGGCCAGCTTTCACCCACTGAGATCACCTCCCCAACGCTAGATGCATCTCTTGTATATGATCAGGCCGTATCATGCTTTATATTCCCCACAGTAACTTTCATTTACTTTGTGGTACAGAGCGACGGTGAGCTAGATATATTATTGATTTATAGAACTGGAGTTACATCCAGATAACTTGTAAAGTTATTAATAGGAGACTACTGCCGGGCAATCACTGTGCTTATGTTCATTCATTCATACAGAGCGTTGATCACTAGGCAATCACTTTGTTAGATGTTTGTCACTGAAAAGGAGAAGAGTACTGAGAGTCTTTCTTTAACTTCCTTAATGTTGTCTTCACTCTCAACAAACTCCACTGGCATCAGAAGCATGTAGGGGAAAACACAAGCAGCCAATCACAGTTCTTGCAGTCTCCATGTGGTATCTTTGTCGATGCCATAGCCTGACGTCTAGTTACATTTTTGAGAAGGTGCGCCAACCTAGGAGCCTACGCACGTCCCTTAACATAGAAGTATAAATCCAGTTTCAGTTTCCCCCGTGCCCGCTGACTAGGGTTGCTACCTTAGATATGGAAAAATAAGGGACACCTTTTGTCCTGCACCTGTACCCAACTGGGCTTGGATGTGCACACTATCCACTAGGTCCCCATGCAAAGTATTTAGGGTATGTACACACTGATTCCTCAGCAATACAGAGAATTTTGATGGACTTATATTATATTACATTATGCAACCTGGGTATTCGGTTGACGTATATATGTCATAAGCTCCATGCGATATCAAAAGCACCATGTTTCCAGTGGGTTATTGCAGTATGGTAGTGTCTGCACCTTTTTCTTCTAATTTACTCACAACACAAAGTCAAACTTATCTCATGACACATTTGAAAAAAGAGACTCTGTTGCAGGGGATCAAAGCTATTGGCAATGTAACCCGAGTAACCCGAGCCAGAATATAGCCACTAACCAGGTTACTGCATGTAAACTGAGGAAGCAGCTTAACAGTCTCTGCTGTGGTTATCATGCCGCCTTCAGTTATTCAGTTCTACACAGTCAACCACAACAGTCTTATCAGATGGGCCTCTTTAGCACAAAATCTTATCAAATGTGGTTCCTTGCTCGTTGTCACGTGCAGCCGTAGAACATGAACACACCCTCAAACTCGCTGCCTCTTTCACCTGCATACACACACACACACACACACACACACACACACACACACACACACACACACACACCTGGCTCTATCTGCCCCCCACTTTGCCCATCTGCGAGATCACAGCAGAATGGCAGCATTTAGCCTCTATTGAGAGCCCCCGTGCTGGGCGTGCTGGAGAGATCCCTAATCTGCCCTGAGATCTGTGTTTCTCCCTATGGCCTGTGAGCACCATGTAATTGGGCTCAAATTGGAAGCAGGATCTGAGCTTGTTTATGTAACAAGCATTTTGTGTGATAACGCCGCTGTGTTGTCTGGTTAGCCTGTCTCTTTTAATGGAATGGCTACGACCTGGCGGTAGATTTCAAGCCCATGTTCACACGCTTGTATGTCTCTCTGCCGCTCTGTCTGTCTGTATTCTTTTGTGTCTGACCTCAGAGATCTCGCTGAGAGCCCATGATGAGTCATAGCTCAGTCTGGAGCCTCTGCATCACAGTGGGGAGTCGGGAATACAGAGCAGCTCCAGCGTTTTTACCAACACCGATACACACAGTCGCCCACATTTGCACATGCATAAGGGTGGACAAACAGACAGGAGCAGACAAACTGATAGGAGGACAGATTCACAAGTAACATGACCGTGCATACATGACAATATGCATAGACACACAGGATGCATAGGAAATGTGTGTGTGTGCATTTCAGAGTGATCTAGATAGACATTGCAGTACAAGGAGGAGTGTTTTTAAAGGTGAATGCATTTGACAAGGTGTAAGCTCATGAGCCTTACCTCCCAATTTACAAAAACGAATATTCATGGACACACACGCACACACACACTGGCAAACATTGTTTTTCATAATAATGCCTCATTCCCAGCAGCAGATTATCTTATTGTCTAACCCTGATCCTGTAATATGCAGCACTGTGACGTTCCTGTGATCTTATTCACTTTTGCTGGAATCGTCAAGAGCCCTCCACGTCCCTGATTAATTTCACTCGGCGCTGTGATTGAAATTCACGCTACTACCTAACACACCGCTACATTAAGACAGTTTCCGCTGTTGTATCCCTGCCATCTCTCGCCGCGCAGTGTTTGAGTTTCATCTCTCTGTGACTAAAGAGCGTGTTTTCCATTCTCCCACCCCTGCACCTCCCGAGACTGCAGTGGGATCTCAAAAGAACAGCATGCTGTGATGTATATTTCAGCTACTTCCTTCAGCAAACCCTATCTTAACCCCCCCCCCCCCCCACCACCCCTTTTTTTTTTCTCCCACTTTTTCTTTTCTCTGTCTTTCCTCATGTGCTGCACTGGCGGCTATGTAGTCGTGATATCGGCCCTGGTAAATGTTTAGCTGGGGAGCTCTTGCGTTCATGAGGCTCTTTTTTCATCTTAAACAAGTTTCCGCCGCTCCCTTGATCAATGACTTGGGTTTGAGCTATGTGATACCACGCATCAGAAGTGAATAAAGGGGTGCAGAGAGGAGAACTGTCTCCAATTTACCCAGGTGAGCCTCACTGGGAGTTTGAATACATTTGGCCTCCAGTGAGTGAAAGTACATGAGTCATGTTTCAGACACATTCTGGCTCAAGGAAATAAGCCACATGCCCAGCAGCAACAGAATACAGTCCATGAATAATGCCAGGTTGTCTACTCACAGTTGCATTTACAAAACAAATCAGGTGTATTTGGACATGCAGGACCTGGGTGTCTGTTATGAAACAGACACTGGCTTGTGAAAATGCCTGCATGGTGGGTAAAAAAGCAATAAGCTTAAACGTCCGTCTTGGATATCAGTCTGTGCCTGTCTTACCACAGTAACACACACACACACACATACACACACACACACACCTGCAGACGAAGTTACAAACATTTGCCTTCAATTACGCATTTAAAGAGGTGCTCCAGCAATTTAGTATTGCACTTTCGTAAAGAAGTGGGACTTGCAAGAGACATAAAAAAAAATAAAAATAAAAAAAGTCAAAATTGATGCAGCATAGGCCGAGATATCCTGACATTTAGTCCCCAGTAATGATCAACCTCCAAAACCGCTGGATCCTACATTTCCCACAATGCAACTCAATGGCCTGTTTCATTAGACCATCCCTGTCTGATTAATGCCCACGTCTTTCAATCTCCATGCTACAAGTTCCTAAATTGTAAATTTGAAGTATCCCAGCCCAAGCTGAGATAACCCTGATGACATCACTATGACATCATCCGGGTTATTTTCTTGGAACGCCCCCCTCCTGAAGCTTAGGGTGACTATGTTTCCAGTGAATTTCTCCATGCATCCCTTTTCTGCAAAAAACTCGTTCTATAAAGGGACATGGAGACTTTTCAAGATAAAAAAAGGCATCATCATTCACCATCATTAAGTTAACTGACTAAAAACAATTTTGGAACTTACTGTAATGGTAAATTATAGCCATTTTATAAAAATGAAATTATAATACAATACTAGATTACTAGTCTAGTATTGTAGTGCAAATATTTTTTGTAGCCGGCACACACACACTCATACACACAAACAGACCTGTACTGCCCATAAAACATACAGTCATTGGCTTCTATTTTCTGCCTCTAAGTGGTGTTCCCATGAATCACAAGAGGCAAACTGAGGCATAAAAACAGTCCACAGAGTCAGGCTCCTCCAGATGACTGGCATTCAGTCTGAGGAGCTCTGTGGTAACTTCCTCTCTGTTTACAGCACAGATCCTCTTCTGTTTGATCCCCCAGCATCATCAAACTCTTATGGTTTAACTAAGAAGATCCTTTTAAAGACTTTAGGAGAAAGGCACATAACTCAGAAGATGCTCATAATGGTTGGGTAGTTTTTGATCAGCCTATTTTTGGGTTTTCTTCTTTATACGCCAGGGAACTTGAGTGCCCTGTCAAAGATGGCATTTTTCCTGCTTTTATTTCATTTCATATAAAAGATTTTCTGCATAAATGGAAACTGTCGTGGTTAGATATCTTGCCAAGATGAAGATCAAGGTGATGCATTTTAATAGAGGAGTGTTTTCATGGAATTTGAATCCTCTTAGTGTTATTTTTATAAAATTCAAACATACTGAAGGTGAGCAACAGTATCCTTCATGCCTATGTAATTTTTTATATATAGAACCTTTCACAATGGCTTCTTCCATGTGAGACACAGAAAGGTGTGAAATGTCAAAAGACTGAACAAAAAACAAACACAAACAAAAAAACCTCAGAAAGCAATTCCACACCTGTGGAATTCATATGCCGTCTTTGTTGCTCCACAGATGCTGTTAAAATTGTCAGTGAACGCAGCACACACGGGGGTAAGGGCAAAGAGTGGCAGTAGAGGAAGGGGAAAAAAAATCTATGTTCTTGAAATCCCTCATATCACAATTCATCGGCCGTCTGCTTCATGTGTTGAGCTGGAGAAAATGGAGAAAGTGGGTTTTTATGGCATACCCCTGTAGAGTAATCAGAAGCAGTGGCTAAGCAGAAGTGACAGCAGCGGTTTGGGATTAGGGTCAGTAGCTGCACACAGCTCGCTGCTGAGAGAGAGAAAGGAAAGAGGGAGGAGGGGGTGTGTGCCAGCGGGCAGGGGCCAGCTGGCAGAGGGATGGCCTCGAGGCCTGGGTTAAATCAGAAAGTTTCATTCCCGTACCTATCAGAAATAACACATCTGCAGCTAAGGCTGATTAACCACCCACTCGCCCAGAGAGGGAGGTGGTGTGGTTTTTGACTCGTGCGCAGGACGGCATTAATTAGCAGGTGTCAGAGGACTTTTTATAAAGTGAAGATTATGACAGGACCCTATTTCACTCTGGACTCTGCGTGACCTTGCGCTCATTAATGGGGTGCTGCAATCAAATGTTAATGCTCCTCTGAGGTTTTGGATAATGTTGGGCCCATAATCTGGGCGCTCATGTAATGCAGCCATAAACGCTAATATTTGGCTCTCAGTGACACTCGTGATGGGTCTAAATCCTTTTGCAATCAGTTTATTTTGGGACAGAAAAGGCACAAGTTCAAGCAAATAAAAGAGAGTAGACCACTCTAAGATCAGAAACAGCATTGCTATGGTTGGTATTAGATGCTTCTTCCTCCACCCTACTTAGACCACTAGACACCATTAGAAACAGCATTGCTATGGTTGGTATTAGATGCTTCTTCTTCCACCCTACTTACCCCACAATGTCTATTTGTCTTTATTTTTGCTATCTATTTTTTATTAAATCAGGTTAGTCCCACTGTGGAGGTCCTAAAAGAAGAAGAATAAACCCTCTTCAGCTGTGTATTAGACGAGATAGGACAAAATGAGGGAGACAAAGACAGAGAAATATCTTACACACACTGGAACAACTGAAACTGCCTCTAAAGAGTGAACATGATGAAAGTCTCCAATACATTCACCTGAACCCTAACAAGTACTTTAAATTCAGTATGACTCGTTGGTTTTTCAATGCAGATGAAGCAGACTTTACTGTAAAAATAACACCTGCCACCTAGTATTCAGTCAAGAAAATCCAGAGGTGTGATGTGTGCATTTTCAGCATCAAAAATCATTAGCACATTAAGACATCAGAGACATGGTGCAGGGAAACCTCATCCTCAACCTCAAGACGAAGAAATGATCAACATATACAGCAAAGCTTGTCAATGATTATCCACATGGCGACTTTATTTGCAGAAATCTGCGACTGCCTGGGCTGAGTGTGTGTGTTTGGGTGACTTGTCAACAAAGGACCGTGGTGGAAGAAGTATTGAGATAATGTACAGTAATGGTACATAATTGTAAAAGTAGCAATACCACACTAAAGAAATGCTCTATTATAAGTACAAGTTCTGCTTTCAGAGATTTACTTATATGAAAGTACAAAAGTATTTTCAGCTAAATGTACTTAAAAGATCAAAAGTAAAAGAACAGTAGATAGATGGAAGATGGAAGAATGGGTGAATGAGTGTTCAATGATTATATTACTGGATCCTTATTATTGATGCATTAACATGTAAACAGTAATTAAATGTTGTTGCTGGTTGAGGTGGAGCTAATATGAGCTGTTCTATATACTTTTTGGTTGTCTCATCAACAGCAAGGGATCATATCTTATAAACTGACCATATGTTTTAATGTCAAATCAAAATCAGAAAAGTCACTATAGCTGTTAAATAAATGTAGTGGAGTAAAAAGTGGAAATACACAAGTAAAGTACCTCAAAATTGTACTTAAGTACAGTACTTAGTTACTTTCCAGCACTGACAAAGGAAGTAATAATAGCACACATTAACATTTGTATCAGAGGTGTTGAACCATTTAGCCTGGATACAAACTATCCGCCAGGCTATACTAACAGTAAGTAAGTAAACTGGAAACTAGAAGGCTGTTTTCACATTCATCTGCTGAAGGTGGAACGTGTCTCTGTGCTCACCTTAAATTTTGAATTGTACCTACAAGCATGATTTTATGACATCACAACAACTTACACAAGTGGTGATGTGGAAGAAAATTGTCTTTACATTGAAGCAGAAGACATCTTGTGTCCGGTAGTGGAACCTTTGAAATGAGAAATATTTGAATATTCATAGGTTCTGGATTTTTTTAATTATGGAGAATTAATTTAAAGAATGAAGGGATTTTTAATTCTAACACTAACAATTGCCACTAACAATCCTAAACGTAAACATATTCAATTTATAATGATAGGAAACAAAGAAAAGCAGCACATCCTCACATTTAAGGGGCTGGAACCACTGAATGTTTGACATTTTTGGTTGATAAAATGCTTAAACAATTATAATTGTTGTCGATTAATTTGCTGTCAACCGACTAATCAATTAATCAATCATTCCAGCGCTAAGTTTTGTATTTTGCTGTATACATGTGTCTACTGTATTTTTTATAATTTGACAAGTTGTGTTTTCTTTTAATTTATTAGAAAGTTTTTAATAACCAGTGCAGAATTTTAATGTTACATTTCAACGCTCCTTCGGGAAATTGGTGTGAGACGTGTCAAAGTGGGCTCTTAGATCACATTGATCAGAGCAGTGTTTGAACATATGAATGTCGGAGACACACAGAAAGGGTCCTGCCGGAGCTAAAACATAAGAATTTAATGATGCATAGGTGCAGCGTGGGCTGCGTGGAGACTGTAAGAACTATGATTGGCTCTTCTGTGGCAGCTGCATGCTTTCCCTTACATATTCCCAGTAGCAGTGGTAGTTTATCGCAAAGACTAATAACTTCACCAACTTCATCCTCGTCTTATTTCTAGGATTGTAGCAAACAGCAAGCAACTTCCTCTGAAAGAGTTATCTTCACCTGTTCTGTAATGTAAGACATATTTGCATTTTGTGGCATAGCCGAGCATTTCCCAGTGCAACCCTTCTCCCTGCCATGATTGTCATCCTCTATGACAAAGTGAATAAGAGCATGCAAAACCTCACATATATAAGCAATGCACAACATGCCTGATAGTGCGCAACACATCTATCATGTGTTGCAGCGCCGCTTCAACAGCCAGCAGGTTAAATATCTCTCCGCTTGCAGTGAAACAAATGGAGCGACGCCTGCGAGCTAGTTCAGGCAGTCAACTCGAGCTGCATTGCTACACATGTGACATACCTCACTCTCCTCAACCATCTACCGAACACACCCTCACAATTTGGCGGTCTATTTAAACCGCAAATTTTCCCATCTCTCCCTCTGCCTGTCAAATGCCACTGCTGCCCTGCATCAGTATTGCTGCTTGTTCTTTCATCCCCACCACCACCCCAGCATGCACCTGCAGGCTCCGGCTAGGGGGTTTAAGATATTAGCTCATCACTCCCCAATATCTCACGTAAACACATTGGCTGGGAGTGATGAGGTCGGAGCCTAGATGCCAAACTCTAACTACGTTCTGCTGCATAATAATCATCTCAACGTGGGTTGTCTGACTGAAATAGCCTAGTGGATACTGTGGGATTGGTGGAAACAAACAGGAGCTTTACTTCACACTGTAAACTGAATTGATTGACAGGTAGCACTAAAGCTCATTACAACATCCACAATAAAAGCAGTGGAGCTTTTTGTGCCACAGTGCTAGATTTAGTACATGTGTTGGGTTGCCAAAACAGGAAAAAAACTGAACTAAAGCTTTCAGAGTCTGTGCAAATGGCAGATAGTGGAATGGTTGAGATGCTGACGGAAAATCCATTTCTAACATATTTATCCTCTTCTTTCAAGATAAAAAGAAAACAGAGTGATGATGGGTAAAATCGAAGTTACTTAGTCTCAACATAGTCTCCTTTGTTTGCAGTAATTATTTTGACAATAATGCATTCATCAGAGTTTCAGTTGTAATTTCCTTGATATTAGTGAAGAGACAGTTATCTGAGACGTTATTGAACTGGCAATAACTGACACTATCTTCTACTACTGCTTTCAGAAATAAGCATATAATATAAAATGTGTGACTAAATCCTTTGCTTTCATTTTAAGTACATGTGATACGTGAAGTGCAAATACCTAGAGACAAATATCCACCCTCATGTGTTCTGACCCAGAGAAACAAATCAGTCATCACTTCCACGTAGGCTGTGTCACCCCTGACTGTTGCCATCCAGACAGCAATCTAAGTAAGATTTGGCAGCCGCTGGGCTGCTCTCGCCTCACCCCGCTGAATCATGATGTATGATGTTTACATAGCCATAAAATCCCCTCCAGAACTGCAATGCCTACTGCTTCCCCTAATTAAGAGCAAGTAGATACAAACATAGACACCACCTCAGACGGTGCAGGCACACACACATACACAGGCGAGCAGATACACAATTATGCGTGCATGTCTTAACACTGTCATACACAAACACGAGAGGATAAGTTGTGCGGATTGCACACTTACAGAAAGTACACACTCACACAACATATTATATTAGGCAGATATCAGACTCAGTGAGCGTCACATTTCTGGTCTGTAAACATCAACGGGAACGTATTTGGATGAGACAGATGCCTCTCCTGGTACTCTTTATACTCAAACACATAATATGAAGTTATTGATCAATATAAATCCTTTAATATTCCCACTCAAATAATACTACCTGCCTGTCTCTTCATTTCATTACATGGGAATGCAGGCGTCTGGGGACAGTAAAAGCAGGGTCAGTGTAATATTTATAAGTGGGGATGGGAAGGTGTTGAGAGAGCTATGATTTTATTGTCAAAGCTTGCAGTGAAGTGTGTGTGCTGCACAAACACCTGGTGCAGGCATGTCTCTCTCTCTCTCACACACACACACCCACACCCACACCCACACACACACACACAAGTCCAGTTGAAGAGCAGCCCTCTCTAGATTAACTTGTCACTGAAGTTGAGGGCCACAGTCCTCAGGGGTTGTCTCTTCTCTCTGGGCAGATTGGCCCACTAGCTGCTCCTTGTTATTTAGTGAGCTCTTATCTGCCACTCTGGACCCAGGCAAGTTAAACGAGGATGGGCACACACATAGCTGCTATCTCCAACATGCTGCAAAAAATGTACTTGAAGCGGCATTCAATCTCCAAGTCTTAATTGGGAAGGAGCTATGTTTCCAATGCAGCATGAAAAGAATCTTAATTCGAAATTAGACATATATTACATATTAGAAACAACAAGGATTATCATGTTGCATAGGCAGATTTTTTTTTTATTTAGTGAAAACTAATCTTGATAAAGTGAAAATCTGATAAAATGTGTTGGTAACTTTTTTGTTTTTTTTTGCAGCCTATAGGGTGCATTAAGCACTGGTTCCCAGCCAGATTCTCTACTCAAGTACATCGACACCAGCCAGCATATTCTAAATCTGTACTTTTTAACTGATTTTAAATTGGATGTTACACCATGTATTAAATAAAATAAAATGGTTACAATATTTTGTTCATACAATTGAACTGTGCATGTTTAAGTTGGTTTGGTCAACTTTGCATTCATAATACTACCACTTGGAAAGGCAGAATTTGGGAGTTTCAACCATTTATCCATTACTGTTAGCTAATATTCCATTTATTCATAAGCTAATATTCCATTAATCTATTACTGCTAGCTAAGATTCCATGTAACCATTACTTTTAGCTAAAGTTCCATTCATCAATTACTTTTAGATCATATGTTAATGTATATTTTTAAATCAAATCCTAATTTCTACTTTTTCAAATGAGTTGAGTTACTCCACAATCTATCTACATAACCCCTGTCAAATGCAGCAGTACCCCCTGGGGTACAAGTACCCTTGGTTGGGAATCACTGCCATGGAGTGACACAGTCAGAAGTGAAGTACATCTTCCCCCTGCCCCGAGAGACAGAGAGCCTGATGGGTGATAAAATACATCAGTGACCGCTGAGTTGAAAAACTGTCAACTACACCCTTGCTTGAAACTGACAGGTGTCTAAAAGCACATGCATGACTGAGGCATAGTAATAACATTTCAGTGAAAGATGTGCAGCCTGAGTAAAGGTCGAGCTGAATTTGCCATCCCATAAGCTGTAGAGGAGCTGCGATACCGGTGAGGAATGAAATGAAAAGTGAGATTCTGACCCACTTTCAGCTGACAGAAGCAGTGTAACACCAACATTTCTTGGCCTTTACTGGAGTGTAAGGATGGGTGTTAGTACTAGTCAGTGTTCATTTAAATTAGCCCCAAATATCAGAACAACATTTAAGCAGAACAGATATATTTATAAGGAGTGGTGGTGAATACAGCTGAGGAAGGGAGGCTGAGATTTAGATACATATCAAGACAGATTCTAAAATACCGTAGATCTCATTTATTCAAACACTTTGGATCTATTAAGGCTAAGACGTGCAGTTGGACTTCATTTTTCTAACTAATTTGAACTTCTCTGAGATCCAGTACAAATGTGTTTATCCCTATGAGTCAGAACAGAGACACAGAGAGTTCAGGGGCAGCTGGAGAGTTTTAGGACGCCTAAACAGAATTAGATGTTTACACATTATACACAGCTATGTCTACTTGTGACCTCTTGTCACAGGTTGCATGAGAATGAGTTTTGAGCAGAGCTGAAAAGAGATTTTCTCATCATAGATTGTTTCATTTGAATAGTTTTACAGGCCTGGTGAGGTAAAACCATGCATTATAAAAATATATTAGAATTTAGTTTTTTATTATTGCCAACATTGGTAATTATTTTGCGAACCCTTGTATGGGTCCCGACTCTCAGGTTGGGAATTGCAGACTACATTACAAATGTCATAAGGTAGAGTCGATATCCATTGGTCAAAAATATCTGAAAGAAAGATATATCGACCTATATATATGTATATTTTTAAATATATGTATATATATATAAACACACAGTATGTTTTCTTACACCTGCAATAACTGACTATTTAGGCCACTTGGGGGCAGCAGAAACAAGTTGTGAACACAACTTTGTTAGCTACCAGTTGCTTATTTACTCATCCAGCAGTTATGGAGCAACATGATCATTCATTTGGAGTTGTGTTTTTGACCATCTTGCGAATGTAGGTTCAATATTCACTCTCTTTTAACTTTTTCTTTGGTCTCCTGATGGAAATATGTAGCTCTTTAGCTGCTAAACGCTCCAGCTAGTCGCTAACTTTGTCTGCTGTTTGGTGCCAAAATCGACGCTATGAGAGTGAACTAAAACTGTAAAGCTGCAGGCCAGACAGCTAAACAATGAGTTGAAACTCACTACAAAGCTCCATAAAGCCGAGGGGAGCTGCAGATTCAGGTGATCACTTTCTGTAGGTTCATCATTCACACTGTCACATTGTTTTCACACTGTCATTTTATACTTTGTTATAATAAAAATATTGATTATAGCTACTTTAAAGAAAGAAGAATGAATGAATGAATGAAGTTTTTATGTAAAAGTCATATAAGCCAGGAACACAAGAACAAGAACACAAAAAAAATAAAGAAAACATACACCAGTGATTTTCACACTCAGATCTTCAGACTGTCTACAACGACATTCAATAAATGACAAACATTTACTATTGCAATCAAGACATGTACCGAGTGGGACACTACAGTTAAAAAGTTAATAAACTTGTCATGTGCTCTCCCGTGGGCAAACTGTGAAATAGCGACACTGTTTCTAAATTATCTCAGACATATCTTTGGCATGAGCACTTCATTCATTACATCCGTGCATACATTTAGATTGTACTGGTTCAAATCCACTGATCTCCTTAACGAACTGAATACAAGAAATCACTCTGGCTTCAGCAGTAGTAAAGCTTTGACAAAATAATCATGACTGTTTAGGAGAAATGTAATATTTATGAAATTCAGCTCAGTAACTCTGCCATTGCATCTTTCTCTTTCAACATAGCAGTGCATTTTAGAAAAACGCACTGGAAAACGATTTTGAATGCCCTGCATAAAGTGCAAAGAATCAACGGCTCTCTGCTTCCCACAGTAAAAAGACAGTTTAATAAAACATCCATGGGAAACAACTACAAGGCACTGCACATTGTGTAAAGAACAAACCAAGAAGCTTCATCAACAGATAAATTAATCACTTCACCTATCTGTCAGAGAGCAGGCTAAACTGGGTATTTATATTCCCATTATTTTCACTATTTTGCATAGAGATAAAATAGTTTCATTGTTCGAGACCTTTTGAGGATAAATGTACAATCAGTTTTTTTTCAGTGTTTACCAACCCATGACAGAAGCAACTGGTTGTTGTTTAGCTATTATCTCTCATGACTCATACGTCTGGACTAAAGTCTGTTGTTGTTCTTGTAGTTTTCCTCTAATTGTAAGTTCTGTTTTTCCTGGGGGACTGAAGGCAGTCAGAGACTTGATTGGGATGTTACTGGCCCACTCTCTCGTCTGTTCAGCTCTGCCTTCTCAACACAATGACAGGACGTGATGTCACACAGTACCAGTCTCCAGGCTGCAGGCAGTTTGGCCTGTGGCCTGCTGGCGTTTGGGGTGCAGTGGTGACCAGTTACCCACAAATGAAGGATCTTTAAAGAGCTCAGTCTCATACAAATCCAGTGGAGAGAAATCAAAGGGTCAGATGGTTTATTTCAATCCATATTTAGAGTGTCTGGCTACTTCTCTGTGAATATGCCTGTAAAAAGTCAGTGTTTATTTTCGAACGTTTTGTGAATTTTTCTGATGTGAATTTAGTTGAATGAAAGGAGGTAGAGTGTGCTCGTTTGGTATCTTCCATGCTGAATTCATTTTTTTTCCACTGGAGGTTCTGAGAATAGCTTGACCCCTTGATGACTGACCAGCAGGCACATTAGACATGTCAAGGCTCTTTGAAGATAAATCCTGTTGGACCGTCTCCTTGGAGACTCGGGGACAGACAGTGCAGAAGTTATTTCAAAAAGTGAAATCAGAAAAAGCTTTTCTCAAGCCTAAAACAGACTTCTGTCCATTTCTCGGTTGGCAAATCCTGTCCTAGCGCATCTGCAAATTCTCTAAGGTATGCTACCTGTTAGCTCTTGACAGCCAATCGTAGCTCTGCGCTGCTTACGGCCAGAGCGAGCAGCGGCCCTGCAGAACCAGCTTCACGACTGACGCCAGGGAATCAGGGTCAACATTTTGCTTGGCATGCTTCCAGTGTCATGAACTGGAGGGAGTGAAAGGGAAGGCAATGGAATGAGGAGAAAAAAAGAGAACAGGAAAAAGAGCTAATTTTTTTAACTCCTGCAGTGCGTCACAGAGATGTATGGGCCCGTCTGCTGAGGATAAGGGCGGCCAGAAAGAGTATCCTCAGCCAGCTTCTGATGTCATTCACAGCAAACTGTTTGCCTCAGGTTATGTTTCCATGATGTCCATAAGTGGTAGTAAATATCTCTGTCTATTTTTGTAGCCATATTTTTTTATAGCTTTTCTCCTCTATGTATATCTATAAAAGAGACTGAGGTGCTGTGGATGTGTGTCTGTCTGAGTGAGCCGTTTTCTGTGCATAGACTGTTGATTCAGCTGGAGCCTCCTGAATGCCTGACAGCCAACTGACATCCTCTGTCAGTGGGCGCTGGTGTGCAATCATGACTCAATAAGCCCAGGAAATCAGGGGAGAGCGAGAGAGTGAAAAAACACACATCAGGGCCGAGCAGAGTGGAGAGCAGTGGAGCAGAGGTTAGCCGGCCTCGGGGGTTCGAGTGCCCCGGCGCTGCGCTTCAAGTTACATCCATCTTGTTCCAGGACCTCCTTGGAGAGTACAGTATGTGTGAACATGAGAAACCCTTTGGGGTGAGCTGACTTTAACCCGGGTTAGTCTGCTCTCCATAGGAATACACGGCCCTAAAAGCCAAAACGCACCACATGTGTATATTTGGTCAAAATCAAGTTAAGACTGGAATCTGACTTTTTGGCATCTGTGTTACCATATGGAATATTATTATGCCATAGAAATATCTGTGAAAACAGATAAAAACAGCTAAAAAACCAAGACAATGCACAGTCATTATATTACCACTCTGAGTGGGTGGTTACTGCATTCTGGCTTCGTATTGCTGCCCAGTCTGCATTAACTACACTTTGTGTCACAGAGACAGACAACTACAGCTAAAGCAAGAGAGCTAACATTATATCAAGTGTTAGCTAGCTGGTGAGATAGCCACGGCTAGCCTTAGCTAAAGCTGAATTTCAATTTCCTTCTTGCTTTATATAACTGAATGAAGCAGTAGCTAAATCCAATAACGATGGAGAATAAAAAGCTATAGCCAAACTCCTGCTAATGATAACAAGCTTAGCAGAGTTGCAGGAACTGCCATCTCAGTTTTTGACTAGTGGAATTCGCATGACTTAGTGTGGTTAAGCAACTATTATATCTACAGGAAAATTTAAATAATCTATCGTATTGATTTCAATATAAATATTATCAGTAATGGACAAGCAGACACCTAGCAAAACAGAGATACATAGCACTATAGTGCATAAAATTAAGGACCATTTATACATATTATAACCATTTTATGTGCTTTGTGTTTGAAGCCTGAATCAATTTCACAGTTTCTGTAGTTACTACTCTCTGCCTTTGTATACGGCATCATTGACGGCAATGCAGAACACCATCAGGTGCATGGTCTCCCATTTAAAAAGATGAAGAGGCTGTTTTTCTAAAGACCTCGGAACCCATCTGCTGAAGCAGCTCTTGCATTCCCTCCTTAATTAATGGCAAAAGTTTTCTTGCTCATCGAGTACAGGACTGAATCAGGACTCATTTTTCCTTTGGGGAGTAAAACAAATGTTATATGAGCTTGTCTGTGAGAAATATGTTTATTTCAAACTGCCACCATTAACGTACAAATTTCAGTGAGGGCAAGGAAAGGGTGCCATGCTCAGTACTCTCAGCAAAAACCAGTCGTAAAAATCCTGTAGTTGCTCAGAGGCCCTCTGCTATCCCATCCAAAAACTTGGGGGACTGAGATCTTTATTGCCTCATGACAGTCATGTAATAAAGGCAATAAATTCCCTGCTTATTCATGTGTTAAACCTATGTTGCTATTTTAACAGTACACTCCATAAAGTCCTAACTTGTTGAGAGATATATTCAACTGAAACCCTGTCTGTTTTCATGTCTATATTTTACAGAGCGAAGAGAATTAATTGACATGAGCAATAAAACAAAACTGAATTTGGCAAAAATGCTTGTTGTATTTCAGTCAATAAAACATGTCAATGGTCTAGTAAGTGAAGAATGAAGCACTGTAGGCCAGAGGGCTAGGGCCAATAGCAACTTTTAATTACTATATGGAGACAGATGGGTGGAGATTTCCTGAAAAAGATACTGAAAAGAGACAGTAGACTATCACAGAAAAGTTAAATTTTCTGCAGGTGACAACATACTTAACACTATTTGGATTTTGCCAGTTTGATAAATCTCTTTTGTAGTAGGCGGTTGCCAAATACTGAACACATGGTAAGTGCAGTGATCTGGGATAGCCTGAAACACCATCCAGTCTCACGTGCTGGAGGTGGATTTACTCTGGTGTGCCAGTTTGGATGAATCTTGTTGGGACAGTATATTGTTATGTTGTTATGTCTGTGCAACCTTGCCAAGAGGTAACAGGGACAGCAAATGAAATGCAGGTATGATAGCTGCCTTGCTTTCCAGCTGCAGAATCGGTCACCGATTCACTTGTTTAGGAGTTCTCGATTTTCTCACAGAAACCCTCAGATTTAATGAGCTCAGCTGTTCAAGGCTATCTGCTGTTTTAGCTCATCTGGGAATGCTCCATGTATGACCCTCTGGATTTTGAGGCTGTGGTTTTTTTTTCTTTCTCCTGCCGAGACCAGCCACGCCTCTCCTCCTTGTGCCCACATCCCGCTGCATCCTTCCAGTCTTTGCTGTGGCAGAGCGGTGGAACATTCTGCGGGGAGGCCGAGCCGCACGAGCCAAATAAGCGGTTTTGACCAATTAGAGAGTGTTTTGAGCACAGGGTTTGGTTTGGATGGCAGACTGAGGGGCTCACGAAAGTGTGAAAGCATTGGAGCAGTGGGACGCAGGCGCGGGGCAAAGGCCACCAACACATCCTAACCATGAAGCATCCATGAGCATGTGTTGCTGAAAAGCTCAGAGTTGCTTCACTCTCTTGGCGAACTGTATGTTGGTGAAGCAGGGCTTAGCTGGAGGTTCTTGTGGTGAGCGACATGTGCTTTCTTGATTTCCTCCTATCCACCCACTTTGATGCGGGCGGGAAACAGAAAAGAGATGTTTCTGTGTGAAGGCCATGTCGAAGATGAGTGGATTTGCAATGAATTAAGGATGGTTAAAAAAAGAAGCACTAACGGGGCGCACTAGTGCAGTGGGGATGAACTCGGACCTTGATACACTTGCAACAAAGTGTCCAGCTGTAAGCCTCTCTCGGCAGCTATGAGGAAGATGTCTCCAGAATGAGCCAAAGCGTGTCTTTTTAATAGAGAAAGAGGCAGAGAGATAAAGAAAGATCCACCGACAGGCGTGAAATATCTGCCGTGGGAGAGCTGCAGCTCTGACTCTGTGATGACCTATCTCACCACTGAGAACAACTAGCAATTATGCTACAGAAATGGGCATGATAGGGCAGGCTATAGGAGCCCTGCCAGTTACCCCTTGCTATTCTAAGTTTACAGCCATTGGGGTCAGAGTTCACATGCAAGCCCGCCCTCAGGGCCGCTTTTAGATTCAACCCGTCAGACAATACATCTTTGTTTGAAATCAGTCCAAAATAGAGTCTGGTAATATATGCTCATTTTAAACATGTTTTGCTTCTGTTTCCTGTTCATTGTCTGTGCTATAAACAGTGAAAAGCAAGCCAGTAATCCCATGTATGAAACCCCATTGTTTTTTATACCCTATCTTCTAAAGAAGAGTACAATATAGTGTAGTTTCCCCCCTTTCCCCAATAGGGCCCAGTATTGTCACTTAATTCCCATATCCATCACACTGGTGGGACTGTTTGGTGCATTCTTCTCTCTCTCTCTCTCTCTCTCTCTGTGTGTGTATGCATGTATGCATGTATGTGTCCTGCCCTTCCCAGCTCTGCGAAATAGACAGAATTGAACACAATCCAAGAATAACTCAGATGACAAGTAAAGGGCAGCATAGAAATGTTTTTCTTTCTTTTTTTTATACTGCTACACAAAATGTCAAAAGAAATAAATCTGTTATTCTAAAATCTTTAAAAAGAGAAAAAGCCACATGCAGGAAGACTTCTTTACACCTAAGGGTTGGCGTGATATGTTTCGAAATATTGTTCCTTGTTTTAAAAGAGAACCGAGATGAGCTCAAAGGTGCAAGTGAATTTTGTGCACCCTGCTGGCAGATTGTTTTCAATGTTTTGTTTTATAAAAAAATCTTATTTTAAGACTGGAAACATGATAAAATTACTTGCTGAAGCAGGATTTTGTTTGCAGTGCCCTTCCCCTCCTTATTCCTCTGCCAGGAAACCTTCCCATGGTAGTTCATCTCCTCATTGGGTCTCTGCTCACGCAGGCCGGATTATGGATGGAGACTAGAATACTTATAAGGCCAAATTCACTGTTGCACCACAGACGGAGCTAGGCTACGTATCCTCTGTCTCTCCGCCAACACCGAGTGTCAAAACAACAAAATAAAAGCCACAGTAAACAGCCTTGGAGTACTCCCAGCCCAAATAGCTTTTATTTGTGTCAAACTTATTGTTGAGCATCGGCAGACGGGTGCAGAGTGACCTCCATCAACACTAATGATGACAAACGAGCGAGCTGATGAAATTCCACCATGATCGTATTGAGATGTGAAAACAAGGGAGAAGTTTATGTGCAGCGTGTTTATGAGACTTGAGGGGAAATGGTGATTACAAATGAATATACTCGACTTATTGTCCGCAGCCTCCCTTGAAAACAGTTTCGTGCAAAAGCTGTCATGTGCCCGGTTTGTAAATGAGGTGAAAACGACTGCAGCTCAAACTCATTGTTGGCATCTGGTTTGTGATGCAGTGCTTATATTCCCAGGCGAGGGAAAGTACAAGAAGGCTGCAGCAATAACACATCCGCACTCTCATAAAAGGGCCTCAGAAGATTAATTCCAGTAGTCTCTGTTTAGATCATTATGTATGTTCCAAAGCTTTACTGAAGTCCTTGTGCCGTACCCTGGTGGTTGGTGGTCAGTGGGTCCACCCTGCCGCTGTAGGAACACCAACACGCCAGCTCACACCACACCGTCCTCCTTTCTCAAGTTTAAAAGTAGCACTGGTTTCCCAAGTCCTCTTGGCACCTTAGTGAGTCTTAGTTTATTGATAGTAAATGCATCTAAGTACCCCCTTATCCAGGAAAGGAAGCCAGGTTGTTCAACATGTAATTAGATTTTTATACTGAGTTGTTGTTGTGCGTGTTGCTCTCTAGTTAGATTTAGCATTATCACTTTTTTGACTGTGGCAGCACTGGATCAGATGCTAACCACGTCACATACTACACCTCCCTTTCCTTTGTTCTCTATAAAAAGTGACGCAGCACTTTTTAAAAAGTGCTTTCTAAATAAATCTGACTTGATTTGACTTGACTTTTCTTGACCAGAATCCTCTGGGCTTTAAGCTGGTTAAAAGCCACAGGCTCATGTTGGCGTTCGCTGTGTCACAACAATACATGTCACAGGTGCCCAGTGCCCACTCGCATTTCATCAAACTTCCACAAACACATGTTAATGTGTGGAGAAGAAGGATTGTGTGTATTTGCTGATTAAATGTCTGGACAGCTCATGTCAGACTCCCACAGAAACCAATGGGCCATGATCTTTAGGGATCTGGACATGAACCTTCCTCACTTCTCATGGCCCAAGTTGCTAAGAATGGACAGTAAACTACACTAACTTCAAATAAATAAATGGATTACATATGTAAAAAGCAGCAAAATGGTGGTGTGGCAGGTGTGCACATGTGAAATACTGAGCAAGTGCTTTAGACAAGGCAAAGAAGGTAAAACAGGAAATGTAATGAATACAGGCTAGCACTGACATGGATGTCATGTCCTCAGTATTGTGTCTGGGCATTTGGAGGTTTTAATAACCTAAAGAAGAGTTTACATTCTACAATTTCACACAAATTATACATGGCAGAAGGCTGATTTTGATACTCTCTAAAGATCTTTAAATCTGCAATAATTGATTTTTTTGGCCACTTGGGAACAGTGCAACAAGCTATAATCCTAACACTGACGTATTATCACCTTAGAAAGCAGTTTAACAATTGTCGTTTTCACATCCAGAGGACACACAGTTTGGAGTCATGTTTGTGACCACTTAGAGAATGTAAGTACATTATTCACTCTCCTTTTAGCTCTGTTTTGGTTTCCACCAACTACTGAGGGAAATATCTGTCACTTAAGCTGCTAAATGCTGCACTGTGTTGGGCAGGTAGTGTACAGGTGCACCTGAAATCAACGCTGAGGAGTGATGAGACTGAACCAAAACAAAAGTTGCAGGCCGTAAAACTTGGAAGATGAAGGGAACTTCAGAGTCTCTGTGAGTTCATTACTATGATCAAGTCCTTTGACATTTCATGTAGTCATTTAATCCATTGATAATATAAAAATATTGATTAGAGCAGCTTTAAACTTGACTGTTTTTAGACGACAAATATGAGATAAAGGGATGTCGTATTTCTAAAGCTTCATTCAATTACCCACCCTTTCAAAAAAATACCAATAATATGTAAATATTATACAAACATACATTTTTGGTTTTATTTGACATTACACCTTTAAACTAAAGTGAAAAGTGTTGATGACAACAACACATAGAAAATAGGAAATGTCACATGTTGAGGTATAGAAAACAATATGTCCATATAGAGCATGTGCTTTGAATTTACATGTAGAGTTTTTTGTTATTTTCTAAAGACATTTCAACCTCAGCTGACTTTCTTCAGGCTGAAACACTGAGGGTCTCATTTCACACCCTACAGATAACACCAATATAAATGATTGTGCTATGAAACTAGAGACCACATGTCACATTTCCTGAAAAAGAACAGCTCTCACCTTCTTTAGCACTGTATCAACAACACAGCGGGAACTCCATAAAAACCAGAAGAAGCTGAAATGCCTTGAGCCTTTATCCTCAAAAAGTCATGGAGTAATAATGAGAGTCTATCATCCTGCTGTAGCCTGGCCTCTTCAAGTGGAGCAGGTAAATATTTAGTGAGGACTGTGATTGCTGCCGGCCATGACCTATTCATCTCTGTCACCAAGTAATAATGGAGAGCTGTGAACACTAATGTGAGAGAGGGAAAACATGAGAACATGCTCTGCAGAGGAAGACTGTTTGCATTGCATCAGTGCAATTGACTCCATCTCTCCGCTGTGTGCTAATGAGGCTTTATCTTGAGTTAACACTGCAATCTGGAGTCCTTTTAACGATAATGTTTAACTGTAAAGTATTTTATAGTTCAAATAATGTTGTTTGTGCTGATTAGCGATCCCATTCAAAACAGGTTTGTCGGTGTGAAAATAAAGCCCCTGCCAGAAAGAAAACCTTTATACAACAGGCTCATGTGCGCGGTTCTGTTTTCCATTAAGAGTGTACAAGTAGCTCAGTGCACAGCCATGGCTCTCATCCAAGGAAATGTTTCTGCAGGCTCCATTAAAGATGGATCACATCAAATGGGAATGTCAGCTACACCGGGTGACTTTCCTATTGGCTTCCCAGGGGTCAGCTGGCGGGAAGATCCTCCTCTGCACTTACAGGCATGAGGTAAATATACATCTGTGTAAACAAGCGTGAGTGACAGTCCGAGAGGGTGTCCTGGGAGCACAATAAGGAGGGAATAAGGCCTCCATATGTGGATAAACACAGAGGGGAGGGATGTGTCCTGCCCTGCTCCTGTAGGGAGAGCGGAGTCCATGTTTGCCTGTCAGACAGAAGAATGGGGAACACGGGCGGCTTGCAGGGTCAGTGGGAGCGGCTTCAAATCCTCCTTTGTGCTCTTGGGCCTGCGTCGGAGACAATGTGGATAATGAGGGAGGAATCTGGCGAGGGGCGCAGTGCACACACACACACACACACACACACACACACACACACACACACACCAGGGGGAAGCACCTCGCCCCGGCCCCGGGGAGCCCAACCAGCCAGCTGTCTCAGCTTCTGTCTCCCCAGGGCAAGACACGTTATACACAGGATCCACCATCAACAGACATGATTGATGTCACTGGATAGGCCTACACTGTGTGAGCTGTTCTCACTCCTCTGATAAGAATGAATGAAACTTCTGGGACTGAGAGACGTCAGGCCTCATTGTCTGTCTTTTTGTGTCAGGAGTCATCAAGTGGCTGGGACTGGAAGGGATATTATTGGTACAGAATAGTGTTAATGAAAGTTGTGCTGTGTTTTTACTACATTAATACCTCTCAGTCAACATGTTTCATAAACAGACACATTTATTTTCAAGTCACACTCACTTTGTTAGGCACTGCAAGAATATAAAGACATTTCTAAGTCAACTAAAACACTTTTTTTCTCTTTCTTTTTAGACCGTTTTTGAAATATTTTAAGTTCAGCTGTAAATGATCAAGCCATTAATCATCTCCACGAGTCCAACATTGTGTTACTGTGTCAACCTGGTCACTTTCCAACTCATATTCTTTATTTATTACCATCATTTAAATGAATGTCAGGTTTACAAGTGTGTCCTTTGCTCGTAAAGTGTCATTGGAGCTAATCACGGTAGAGCAATATGGATCTTGATGCTTTAATGTGACACTGCAATGTACTATAATAAATATATCATTGTATTTAGGAGGACACTTAAATAAAAGAAGGATGTGTATTTGATTGTAATTTTTAGGATCCCATGTAAGACCTTATAGGAATATTATAAGTTCCTAGACTTTGAGTTTTGGGAGCATTATGGTGATTCAGAAGTGGTTCAAGATTTAGATCATTTTTAGTTTGTGTACAGGCCTCAGAAAATAGATACAAACAGTTCCTTTGCAGCTGTTCCTGAGTAAATGAAGGGAATAAAACAAACAGCAACACTTTTCATCAGGCAGTGTAAATGTTTGTGTTTGAGAAATCATGCCTGACACACATGCAGTGCACTGCTGCATGTGTGTCAGCCATGATTCCCTGTGCCCTTGGAGGTGGCACAGTGGGGAAATAGTTTAATTCCATTGTTATTTCATCCTGTGATTACTGTTTGGATCAGATGATTTACTCCCATTCCACTGTTTCTTCCTAGGAAATTAACAATTATGTGAAATAAAAACAAGGAAACACTCTACTCTGTTGTGATTTACTGATATCAGATGTTATGAAATGTGTGTCTGTGTGGCCTCGTGTGTCTATATGAGATATGAAAAGCTTAGAAGCCCACGCTGGAGGCTGTCAGGACTCGGCGGGGAGGGACTTTCTGGACACTGCACAACAAGTCCGAGGGCGCAAGAAGTGGATGATGAGAGTGAATGACAACACGGCATGCAGTAGCTCAGACAGGAGACGGATTTTAGGTAGCTGATTGGGTACGATTTTTATCCTCAATCACGTATTTCATTCATGCTGCCGCATGGAGAGGATGTGTCGCAGTAAAGTTTATCCGGACTTTGAAAGCGCGCCGTTGGAAGTTTTCCTTACGTATGCCGCAGCACAGAAAACAGTTTGTAGGACTTATTATACAACAGAATGGCAAATAAACAGCGTTTCACACCTCTGATGTTTCACTTTTCTCTGGAGTTTTATCGCAAAAGTTGCGCTGAAAGTTTACAGCTGTTGGGGACGCAGCAGGTGACCGGCAACGCGTGAGATTCGCACTACGGCTCGAGCTCAGGCTGTACTGTAATGTAACGGAAGGCGACGTGAAATGGTCCCGACTTGTCACAGAGGCTGGGAGGATATAACTTGAAAGGAGCGCGTATTTAAAAGAATCTCAGTCCACCATGAGAGCGCTGACTCTACTGTGCGTAATAGTCGGGCTGTGGGAGTCGAGCCTGAGCAACAGAAACTGTCCGGACCTGATCGTTGACAGCTGTCACTGCTCGGCGGAGAGGTCCAAAGAGCTGAGCAGGCAGCACGTCCGAGTCAAAGTTGTGTGTGATGATGTGGACTTGATGGACACCCTGCAGCCCAACTTCTTACCCAACAGAACCGTTTCCCTGTAAGTAGGTTTCATTAACAGTTCCACACCACTGCCAACACCTCCTACCTATAGACTCCAATAAGACCCCAACCAAAATTTGGAATTTATTTAGATTTTCATTTTGTATTGAATCAGATATTTGATCTGGGTTTTGTCCAAATCCAAGACGTTTCAGAAGTTTTTTTCTGAAATTGGGATACTGTCTAGCGGGTGGAATTTTTCTGGGGGGCCTCCCTAAAGGGCCCCTGGAGATCCTTAAATCCCAGTTAAGGGACCTGAATGCATGGGCAAGAGCATTAAGTGTTATAAATGGATTCCACAAGGTTAAACGGCTTTGACACAATTCGTCAGTAAGTCTTTTCTCCAGGAGGAATGAGTTTTAGGGGTAGAACATAAATTAAATAAACCAATAAGCTGCAGCTCATATTCTACAGAATAGTATCCTACAGAAATATTATGGGAACATAATGATTCAAATATCACAGTACGGTTGCTTAACTCACCTCTAATGCACTCCCCTGCAACTTTATTATAGAGATACTGCAAAAACACCTTAGGACAGCAAAAAAAGAATCTCTAAAAGTCTAGTTGCTACTATGCTATTTTGTCATTGTCATTACAAACAGAACCTTGTCAAAACGCTTGCGTTTCATACTTTTTCCATATCAAAGACCATCAAACAGAGCTTCATGATATTATGGATACTAATTTAATATAAATTAGTCCCATAATTATATCCCTATCTGTTGGACCTGAAACAATTAGTCATTTCACCGATGAGTCCATCGACAGAAAATTAACTGACAATGATTCTGATACTTGATTAATTGTTAAAGTCACTTAATCAAGAAAAAAATTCCAAGTGAATGCCATATCTGCTGATTCCAGCCGTTCAAATGTGAAGATTTGCTGCTTTTCTGTGTTGTAAATCATTTTAAATGGAATATGTTTGATCTGTGGACGGTTGGACAGACCAAATAAGACATCTGAAGATGTGACCGTGGGCTCTCAGAAAAGCCTAAACAAGTAATCAAAAAAAGTAATCAAGAGATTTATCAATTAATGAAAATGATTATTATTATGTCCTTTACTCACTGAGACATGTTGAAGTTTTAAAGTCCTTTGTAAGTCTTTCTGTTTATATGGAGCAAAGTACTGGGAGGTGGTCTTCCCAAGTCCCAGTCTGTACTGCTGGGGCATCCAGAGTTAGCCAGTCCTGGGATCTGCTCTGATGAACAGAAGGTTGAAATTTGAGAAGAGGTGTAATACACTGAGGCAGCTTTAGTAGGAGACATTTATAACTTAAAATGATAGCATGTAGTTTTCTTCTTGTTGCTTGTGAGGACCAGCCTTCTTTTTCATGTAGTATGATATTTATCTTGCAGCCATACTGTCTACACTGTAAGACAGTTGGCTGCAGCAACAAGGCATTGTAAAATCTTAACTGAATTACTGATTTAAATAATGGCAAAGAAAGCTATTGCTCAATGTGCTTTTGGACCCTAAGTGGTCCCCAGAACCCACGTTTGAGAACCACCATCCCTGTGTAAGCCACATTTGAGCCTCACCTGTCTTGTGTTGTTACACTTGCCACCTCCTTTGCCTCTCACTCTTTAGGGATATTATTTGCGTTGTATTCAAAGTTATTCAAACATAGATTCTGCGCTTGGACAGGGACAAACCTCCCTTAGTATTCATCTGAGCCGCTCTTGTAGATGAAATAGCACTTCAAACACTCGAGGGGTTGATAACTTTCCCCACGCGTTCCCCCCTCTCTCTCTGCAGGTGCACAGATTGACTGCTAGATTAATAGACTGTTTTATTCTTGGAAACTTGAGGTGTGCCTTCGGAGTGTAAAAGCAAATGCTAAATGTAAAGGCCCTTGACAAGTTACAGCCGACCACTCATTCTGAAATAAGAGCACAGTTGATTAATGGTAGCACTTTGCTTACTGCAATTTATTTGGAGTGGTGTTTGCTTGCGTGTAGGCAGGGGTGCTTTTGTTCGTTTATGCGGAGAATGGCTTTGTTTTGTTTTCAACATTCATCAGAGTGGGCCTGTTTTGTAGCCTGCAGGTACTAACGAAGTTTGATTTTTAAAGTGGTCTACAGAGATAAATCACAGTAAGACTTTGCCATAAGAATATACAGTAAGCATCAAACTAACTGGCTGCAGCTTGAAGCATCTCCCTCGCAGGATGACACCTTTTCCTCAGTTCACTTGAGAAATTTGGGGTCGTGTGTATGCTGTGTTATGATTGGACCAGTACAAATAAGCCTATTCCTCACTCAGTCCTATTCCTTGGTGAGCTAAATCCTACAGCCGAGCTCTAGCTGGCCAGGAAGCAGTTTTTCTGCGTTAGGAAATGTGACCTTTGTCAGGCTGAAGTGGCCTCCCTGCTCGCTCTTTTGTTTAGATGTGCTGTGCAAATAAACAGATATATCAAGGGAAGTATGCACATACCGATCTCCCCCTGTAGACTGCCCGACAAATCTCCCAAATGTCTCCCCGTGTGCTCTCTTCATTGTGTCCTGATCTCACCACCTATGTAGACTATGAGCTTCTTCTGGGGCCATTTCCTCAATGACAACTCAAGCACAGTGTGTCACGTTCACGTACACTAACCCGGATCCAAATGCCACCTCTAATTAAAGGCACAGATTGGGCTTTGTTGCCTTTCTTTTTGCCTTTTTATTTGTACCTATAAAATGTTTATGAGGAACAAACCCTGCAATAATGCAGCGCCATGCAAATACCAAAGAAAAACAACTTAACAAGCAACTGAAAGAACATTAGCATGAATAAGAGAGATGGAATTGAACTGTATGCAAGAGTGTGTCAGTAACTCTCTGTGCAGCACAACGCCCTCGATTAACACCTCCCACTGTTTACCTAATCATCCAATGGGGGTGGAGGAGCTGAGGAGTTTGGAGCTCGGCCTGACAGCTCTGTTGACCTTGGGACCTATCGGGTGTAATGGTCTCAACGCTGTCGAGCAGCAGAGGCACTGTCTCTGCGGAGAGCAGCAGCTGAAATTGTAGCCGACACCTGTCTCAGACAGTGCTCTAATGCGAGGACTCACCGCTTGTCCAGGGGTGAGGAGGGACAGACTGTGGAAGAGACAAGGGGATAGAGTGAAGATGGGAAACAGACGTGGAGAGGCAGTGAAAGAGCCATTAGAGGAATAGAGGGAGTGACAGAGAGGATGCTGGGAAAGTGGGGATGGGGAAGTGATTGGTAAAACGTCACTTGATAGCTGAGACTGAGGCTGATTTAGATGATGTGACTACCACAAAGGGATTGCTTGGATGGGGAGGCGCTTGTCGCACAGTAACAGCTGATAATAACTGAGCCTCTGAGTCTCTTCACTGCTGGACACTGCATGCAAAGAGAAACACACTGTGCACTTACATAACTGGAAACTTAAAAAGTTCTTATAAAGAACTACAACTGCTGCTGTTTTCCCTCTGACTGAGCTGCTGTGTTGCAAACTGGTCGCACCTGGTCGCACAATTTGCATATTATTCTGACTACTTATTCTTACCTGCTGAGTGCAGCTAGCCCAATGTGTGGGCATTAAATTGACTATCCTCAGTACTATCCTGTGTTGCAATCAAAATTAATTTAGTGCAACAAACAGTGGTGTACATTTTGGCACAAAAAATGTGTATTAGTTGAAGTCACATTTTAGTCATTTGATTATTGTTAGTTTTAGTCTTGAGACGTGCAGCTTAAACATCGGGTAATATTATTGCAGTAATATTCCTTTAGAGAACATCAAGCAGAGGATTTCAATGGTTGACGGCCGACAACAATCCTGCACTCATTCCTACCAATACTCCCTGAACACGAAAGATAGCTAAATACAGGTATTAGCTGACTAAAAATTATGTAAAATCAACCATAATCCATATTTTTATTTCAACAATAAATCATATGACTAAATGTATGTGAATGTGAAATGTAGTGATGAACCTACAGAGACTTATCACCCGACTCTGCAGTTCTACGACGCTTTATATGACTTTCAGCACATTGTTTTGGTTTTATGTTCTGGAACTTCACTGTTTTGGTTCACTCTCACTGCTCTGATAGAGTCATTTTTGTCCAATGCAGGCAGCTGTTTTTGGCAAAAAAACAAAAAGCTCCAAAAACACTACCTGCTTAGCACCAAACAACAGAGAGACACAGTCAGCGGCTAGCTGGTGACAGAGTGGATCATTTAGCGGCTAAAGAGACAGATATTTCCCTCAGGAGTTGCTTGAGGTTGCCTGAGACACGACTCCAAATGAATAATAATATTGCTCTGTGTCTGCTGGATTTATGAAGAGGCACATATTTGCAACAAATTTGCTAAATATACTTAAAAGGTAAAACATTGTAAGTGTTGTTTCCCCCAAGTGGCAAAAAAACAAAACAGTTATTGCAGGTTTAACGTTAATGTTAGCTTACCTTTTTAAAAATGTCATTGCGCTGACCTGCCTGTTTTCATGGTTTCTAGTGGGATTGTGCATGCGTTTAAGCCATGAACCTGTTTCCCAACAACTGGTAACATTAGCTAACACTATTGACAGAGACATAACGTTTCTGAAATGCGGTATTAGTGCAACAGGTCCTAAATCAATTTCTGAGGAAGAGATACTTGTGGGCAGTTTTTTTATTCAGAAGAAAAACGTTTGCATCAAAACATGAATTAGTTCATTTGTTCATTTGTCTGTGGTTTACTTGATCACTAAAGCTTTTGGTGATGAAAACTGTTCGTCATAGTTTTCATCTTTTTACTTTGTTTTAGTTTTGTTGTCTACTTGGGGACAAAAAAGATTGTCAACAAATATTTTTCGTCATAGTTTTCGTTGACAGAATGAACTCTGGAAAACAGCCTAAAACAGAACAACAGTTATTATCTATAGTATGCTAACAGCTTATGATACTTACAGCTTGTTGCCAGAATTCATCAAAAGAAAAGAAATGGAACGCAAGCAGTCCTAAATAGCTAATTTGTACTTTTTATCTTCATTTAAATCTTTTTTTGAATTCACTGAACTGTTGCAGCGCTGCAGGAGAGATGCGATGTTTCTGATTTACTGTACTCTGAGCTGCTGAAAGTGATCCTCTCCTGGATCTGTGCATGTTCTCTGATGGAACCACACTAAGCTCCTCCAAAGCCTGGTTCTCTCCTGTTCGAAGGAGAGAAAACGAGGGCATTTGGTCTGGGCCGGACCCCAAATCTGGAGGTGTTTGGCATAAAGTAGCCTGCTTTGTCTGTGGGCCCTCATCGTCATCATCATCAGCCTTTCAGAGACAGACAGGAGGGGCTGTTTGCGGTGTCTAGAGGGAAGTGATCAGGACGGGGCCGTGGCTGGCTCCAAACCACTACAAGAACATATCAGTCATCATGCCAGTGTAGAGGGGGACCCAGGAGACACCACAGGAAGCATGGCTGTAAAATAGGTGCTGGGTTTTAAATAATATGCTACTACAGTGTAGGTGGACAGTGTGTGATATCTGCTATAGCGTGATCATAGGAGTCAGAGGTTAGTATTGATCTGTGTGCATCTTCGTGAACAAACGTCAGAACACAATTCATTTTCTTGTTTCTTTTCCTAAAAATGTCTTTCTGCGTACTGTCTTATTTTTTTGTGTTGCTATAAATATAATTGTGTATTCTTTTCTTCCCCTCCTCTCCCATTCACTCCCTCTCTCTTATTTTCCCCTCGCTGTTATTCCTTTGGGGCTTTTTTCTCGTCTGCCGAGGTGCTGTTTGTGCTCTACCCTCTTCAGAGTTCTGAGTACTTCTACATGAATATTTCATTGACATGCACACATAGCCCGTCCATATTCTCCTGTGCATTACCTCGCTGACAAACCCCGTGAGCGCACACAGCATCCAAACATTCAGCGCGTAAAATGCTTTAAATGATATGTCACACATATACAGAGAGAGCTGGCTGTTAATCTAAAGAGACAGGACCAAAATGACCCAGATCAAGTATTTTGTATCTAACGTCTCACGCTGCGAGGAGTCATGCCAATCTCTCTTTCTCTCTCTGTCCCCCTGGTGCTTATCTCCAGTGATATGGAAGATTTTAAAAAAGGCAAAAGGTTCATCTTTAGATGAGCGCTCTCTCCAATATCAGTCGTCTAAGCCCCAGAGGGCGTAATACTTTTAGATCCCCGGCACTTTCCCCTCTGTGATAGCTAAAGCCAAGAACATTTGCTCTTGTGTTATCCGTTTGCTCAAGAAGCGCGAGGTCCATAGTGTTGCTAATAAGTATCTATTGATTCATCTCTTTACCAGCAAAGGGTTAGCGTTTTGTCAAGGTTTCTTCTTCTTCCAGGCTTCCAGAGATTGTGCAGGTCCACTGGCCTTCAGATTGGCTGTCTGAAAAGCTCTGTAACTACCGTTCACGTGGCGTGAGAAACAGCTGATCAGTTTTGCTTTAGACAATAATGATTCACTGATCCAGAGTTCATGACTGCCGGGGGAGAGAAGGGTCCGTAATGTGTGCTATAGCCTTGAAAATCCAAGAATGTGTCGAAACCCAGACTTAGCATCTAAAAATATTAGGTAAAGATAAATACAGTGTCTGCCAAGGATACTTCTCTGCTTTGCTATCCCTGCCTCCTCCCTGCAACGCTGAGTAAATACTAAAGTTACTTAAAGGGTCATAAATTTGAGAGCAGAGGAGACCAACTTAGAAGCTTGTTGTCTTTACCCTGTTTCCTGACTCATTGTAAAACAAGGTGATTAAAACCCTGATGTGTGCTGCTTCTGTTGCAGGGTGTGATCACAGTGGGAAGCATATTAGCTCTCCTGCTCGTCTCACAGGAGCCTTGGCGGGCCTTTATCAGCGCTGCGTGCTGGTGTGTGCGCGCATGCCTGTCTGTGTGTGTATGCGTACTGTGTTTGAATCAGGGAGTCACCATGTACGGGTGTATATGTAGAAGTCTTGACATGTGTCAGCTTGTATATTTGTCACTCAAAATGCAACCTCACCTCATCCACATGTTGCTCAGCTCGATCAATGCAAGTCACTGATGTTGTGTGGTTATATGACATGATGGTGAGCTGAATACTGTCAGATCGTTCTTGACTCCAGCCAAGAAATTATAGGTAGCTGTAGATTTTTAAGATGTCCTTAAACATGCTTCACATAGCATTTTAACATCTACCTTACATCTTTGTCTGCAATCAACTAATGATTCATGGTGTAGCTTATTGGGAGTGTCTATCTCATATTGTTGTTAGTGCTTGTGAAAAATTGTAGGTAGTAGTTCAGTAGTATTTTATTGAATCTGAATCTACAATTGAATCCACTTTGGAATCTCTAATCAAATCCATTTAGGTTTAGCTTTGTCACTTGTAAGTGACTAATGTTTTTATGAACTAAACTCAGATGATTTTAGTTTATGAGAAACAGATGAGATCTGAAATCATATTGAACTAAGAAGGCACTAAAAGAAATTACTTTTTTTTTTTTTTTTTAAATTTCGCTACCGATTTACCCTCACCGATCCTTGGTCGAGTGCACCGGTTTGCAGAGAGCACAAACCAGTCACAAACCGGTTAGGTTACTCACAGAATTAACGTTAATTATGAGAAGAAGTGCTGGTTATAAATGAGAGGCCTACTAACATCGCCTTAACATTATTTCAGTCTGCCATCTCACGTGGAATAGATTGTATGTGAATGTATAATACGCACAGCATTACAGCATTGCTCCCCACAAGGAAACTTCAAGCTCAGCATGGCAGGGAGTGGGAGTACATTTTTCCTACATTGCTCTTGGACCCCAACCTTGCTTAGGACTACCTTTCACATATGCCCACTTGCTTCCTGGTAAGAGAAGGAAGTTGCTGCTTCTCCTTCTTTCCTCTTTTTGAAAGATGATCAAAATGTTATATTCATAACATTTCTAGCCAAACTAGAAACAAGTGGCAGTATCCTGAAACTAGCCAGAGTGAGGCGAATCACTCAACAATGACACCTGATTAAAGTAAATTTTTGAAAAACAACACTTTGGCACATTTGTGCATGTGTACCACTAAAACTTGTGACTTTTTCTCACATTGTAGTCTGCATTGTGAAGGGTGGCGTCCCAGGCAGATGTGCTTCACTGTCATCTAGAGACCACGTGTACATCTGTAGGTAACATCTAAAGCAATGTCTGTTTCCTGTCCAAGGTCAATGTTAGCAGATATGAAACATGTTATTTTGGTTAGCTGTGTCTAGTAACTCAATCTTCTAAAACAACAGAGGGTTTGACTTTGAAGAGAAGTGGCTAGAAACCTTGAGGCCAGCGGATCCAAATGTTTGTAATAGTTCACATTGTGATCTTTACTCCACTTGGTCCTCATGATTGGAGTGCTGGATGGCGTCGGCTGGAGCTATTTTTGATTCTGTCCTGCTGTAATAATATAGTTGAATGTCTCTGGTGCATGGCAGACAGGCTAGTTTCTAGAGCAATGACTTTTTAGTTGGACCTCACAGAAATATCCCAGCTGTAGCGTGGAGGGAGAATGAAAGCCAGAGCTCCTGTTTTAGAGGAGAATTGATTTGCATCTTGCTCACTGTGTTTAATCACTCCTACTGTAGCCTCACAGCCTAAGGACTGAAGCAAACTTTGATTTTGGAATTATGAGATTTAGGGCTGCAGCTTTAGATTATTTCATTATCAATTAATCTGTTCATTACTTTGTCTCTAAAATGTTAGATAATAATGAAAAATGTCCCCCACAATAGAGCCTAATTGGTTGTTTTGTCTGACCAATTGCCCAGATGTTTTAGTTTTTTGTTTACTATCATATAAAACAAGAAATGGAGCAAATCTGAAGCTGGAACGCTCAAATATTTGTTTATTATTCATTTATTGACTAAACGATAATCAATTATCAAAGTGTTTTTTTTTTGTCTGCCATTTGACTAATTGTCTTAACATTCTTCTAAAGTCTTCTAAAGATATTATGAGAAATAAAAATAATGAGTAATAAACTATCCAACTAGATAAACTTTGCAACCTTACAATTGTGAGCTCACAAAAAGCCAAATTTGCACAGAAAAAAAAAAAATGCTGAATGCCAAGTGGGAGAATTGCATGATTTACAACATAGGAACTCGTGGTCAAATGTCTTGTATGTATAATATACACGTCTGGCTATGGCTGGCACTTAAACACAGTAGGCAATGACATAAACCATTTGCTGCAGCCCACTGAGACAATACTGAATCCGTGCACTCCTCCCTCATTGAAAGTCCGCAGAGAACATAATTGATAATGTAAATAAAGAGCTGCGGACGCACCAGAAGTTTGTCATGGGCTGTTTACATAATGTTCAATTCTGTTTTTCCTGTGATTTCCTGGATGTTACGCAGAAGCCTGAGATAGGCATGCAGAGGTCGGCAAGCAGACGCACACACACAAACACACACTCACACACACACACACACAGGCTACGCGCAGCATAGCACAGCACAGGACACGCTTGAGTTTGCACAAACAGAGGCTGCCTGTCCCTGAGTGGGATGTTCATCCGCAGAGGGAGGTGTAGCGGTCTCGGGAACAGAAAGGAGACATTGGGACAAAACACAGTGACAGCATTGGTATCCCATGATCTCAGTGCTGACTACCTTCACTTCATCACACCATCCATGTGCGGCTTCAAAAAACAGCTGCTGCACTTTTTCAGAAAATGCAGTGATACTGTTTTAGAGTAAGGCCCTGGAAAAAAAGGGGCAAAAAAACCTCCACTTGGTCTCTCAAACTGAAACTATTATGAGGGCTTTGGTTATTTTTCAATAAATCTGTGTGAGAAATTGTGACACTGACCCGCTCAGTCTTCCAAGTAGTTTCTCACCATGTCCAGTTGACTCCATGCTGGCTTATATCTGCTGCAATTTTCTGCTCTCGGAGAGCTTTGTGTCAAGATGAATACAAACTGACAGAACGCCAGTTGGATATTGATGTCTGGATCAACAACAATAAAAATCCATATGAATTGTTGCTTACACACTTTTGCCTCCCTAAATGGCCCTCTGTAAATCTTATGGTCCATTCCCACACAGCTTAGGTATTCTGGCTGATTTTTGGGAAAAAAGAGGTATTTTGCACTCTGAATTTTACAAGCGCCCACATGTTTGATTCCTGTTTGCTAAACCCAGCCTCCGAAGACTGATTGTCCTATAGAAACTGTAACTAGCCACGACAGGCTAGTCAAGCTTTGGATTTCTCCACATGCTGGAATGGTTTACATTGGGCTGTGATAATAGCGTTACTATAGGTAAGGGTCGTGTCAACACAAGAGCAAACGTGTAAGGAATGGAATAAATTGAGCATTTTCCTGCTAACTACTTACAGCAGTTGCCTAGAGTTATTTACAAAGACATATGGGACATGGCATTAGCTAACTATTATGTGGGGTTTCAGGTTACGTTAGATAGATTCAGGACTAGAACATCCACGTGCTTGGGAGAACATTAAAAAGTTAGCTGAAGAAGGAGTTTTCAACAAACTCGCAGAGTTTTAGGGTCAGCATTAGCTTACGCTAGCTAAAGCTGATAAAATATTCTAGCGACAGTCGTCATTTCAGCTGATGAAATCCGCGGCCGTCAACTTGCTTTTCTTTACTGCTGTATGAAATCAAAGAATTGTTTAAAAATGTACCGCAAAGTAAAATTTTAAACTATTTGAGTGGTAAACTGCCAGTTTTAGGCATAGCAACAGTAACTAAGGGAAGGCTTAGTGAACAGTCAGTTATGTCATGTGATACTATTCTATGTATCTCCTATGGTAAAATCAGCAGAACCTATACAAGATACATATATGTATCTCTGATTTTGTCCTGCACTTGCTCAGAACTATCTTTTCTATTCAGACTGATTTGGCCACTAGTTCTTTGTAAATATTTTTAATTCTGAAATATTTGAGATGTGATTTCTCAGAAGGTTGCTTTTAGGGCAGAACCAAATGTAAACACAATCTTGGATGTTGACATGAATTTGCTGACACAAGTTTGTGTCCATCCTGGCCTTTCGCTGAGAGGGGACTTCCTATTTTCAATCCTGCTTTTCCTGCCAAGACAACTGTTATCACTCTGGGGAAAGATAGGTACTTTCCCCAAAGAATATGCATAAGCAAGTTTGTTAAATGGAAAATGTACACTTTGCTCTTAAATGTTTCAGAGTATTTCTTCTTGTCTGTTTTGTCCAAAAAACACACAATTTTCATACATTTCTCTGACCAAATTGACCAATTGCTTAGTTATTTTTGTGAGTATATGAGTAGTTTGCGTGTCTGTTTGTGCAGTGTAAGTCTCACCGTGACATTTTCAGTGTACACAGTTTCGCTCTGCTCCCCTCGCAGTTTGGCCAGCGATTTGCCCGTTCAGCACAATGCATTGTGGGATCCCACTGCTTAATCCTAGGGTTAAAATTGAATATACGTTCCCTGCAGCTATAACGAGCGCTCTGTCGTCACAGAGGAGACGGGTGACACGTCCCAATTACCTCTCTCCCCCTAAACCTGGCCAATCACTCCCAGAAGCTTGTTAAAGGAAGATGGCAAGGTGGCGGAGGAGGGTGACGGAGGGATTTGACCTTGTGCACGTGTTTGTGTACGTGTGGATCTTTGCTGACAGGAGATACGCAACATCACACATGCAAAGAAGTGCTCTGGCCAGCAGATCACATGGGCACAATTCCACAGCGTCACAGACACAGAGCAGCCCTGCAGCGGATGATTTAAGAGCTGGCTGAAGCAATCAATATCTGAGCAGATATGAAATCCAGAAACGCCATCCAAGGTGTATTTAAAATGATGTGAATCTGGGCTGTAGAATAAGCGCAATATAAATCATTAGCTGCTCGCCTTGTTGTACCGTAGCTTACAGCTTTGTCTAAAACATTTTGTGTGTGTGTGTGTGTGAGTGTGTGAGGAGAGGGAGAGCAAGATTTTAAAGGATTTTACAAAGTTGAACTTTTTAATAACAAAACTAAGACTGAGTAGAACAGTTTTGGACTCGAGCAAAATGGGCTATCTGGAGTTCAATATCTGTTTAAAAGGCAATGTTTTGCTCCTTGATTTTGTAAAAATCTTTCAAAACATCTAGTATTGCTACTACAACAACTGCTACTACTACTACTCCTGTCATGAAAACGAAAAAGATTTAGATTTATTTTGATCCAAGCCTTCAGTAAATTTGTTAAAGCCCCTGAAAAGCTGATGGTTTCATATTTGAAGTATATAAATGTTTGTGACTATTTAGTCAGCAACAATCATAGTTACACCTGCATTAATAGATTTTTTTTGTCCACGTGGGGCATTGCAACAAGCTCTAAACACAACACTGACACATTATTACCTCATAAAGTTGAGATGGCGAATGTGTTAGCAACAACTATTTACACATCTAGCAGACACAGAGCAACATTAGCATTCATTTTATGTAGTGCCGCTAACTACACCATGGGTGCAAGCCCAATATTCACTCTCCTTTAAGCTCTGTTTTAGTCTCCATTAACTCTTTAGCTGCTAAATGCCTTGGTATGTTTACCAGCTAGTCGCTAACTTTGTCTGTCTGTTGTTTGATGCTAGGCCACGTACAGTGGGTTTTTATAGCTTTTTTGCTATAAAAAAAACTCCCTGCTGTGCTCCTGAGAGTGGTGAGGCTGAATAAAAACAGTAAAGTTACGGGTCTTAAAACCAAAACATATGTTACGTAAAAAGGCGCTAAAACGCACTGTAAACTGAGGAGAACTGCACAGTGAGATATATATATATATATAACATATATAATTCTCTGTGAGTTTATCACTACGAGCAACCCCTTTCACATTACTCATAGTCAACTTATCCATTGTTAATGTAAATATATTGATCATTGCAGCTTTAAAGTTTGGTATTATTTATAGTTAGGTATTATTAAGGCTTTAAAACCCCCAAACTCAGGTAATCTGCTTTATCAGATTTGATTGATAACGGCCTGGCAACGTGAGAAGCAACTCCACAAAAATTGTATTCTAAATTCTGATTGGTGCACAGAAGTACGTGGTGGCATCACCTACTTCTAACTGAACCCCGCACTTCAAACCAGTGAGAAGAGCTCGAAACACGAAACAGCACAGACAGAAATCGTCTGTTTCATGTGAAACTTGTCTAACTTTGGCAGAAGATGTTGTGTTCATGGAGGACCCCATCACCCATAGTGAGAGGCTGATTTAGAAAATATATTTTAGGGCCTTTAAACTTGGGGTTATTGATGACTACACTGAAACAGTATTCATTGTTTCTATTTTATTTCATTTAATTCTTATTTATTATTTGCCTTATGTAAAGTATTTTGAACTGTTTGAAAGGAAAGCTTGCTTGCCTTGCCTATAACCAGACAAAAACATTTCTTAATCCTCGTGTGGCGTACTGCACTACCTGTACTGTCATGTTGTATCACTGTGTTTCCAGCAGTAACTGCCTCTAAGGTCCTTATGTCTTAGTGTGGCCAGGTTACACTGGGCAAACATAGTGGAAGTTATTAGCTGGGTGGATGAGTAGACTTGATACCGTGTCTGAAATGTCTCTTGCACTCGGCCTTATGCGGTCTAACAAGTCACTGTGGGATTTTTTCTCTAACATAACACCGGACTGTACTGTGTGTGCTGTAGTGTGTGTGTCATTCTCATTTCTACAAGATTGAGGTTTTATGTTAAAGGTTAAAGTTAACCACAGAGTACTGAGGATTACGGTAGTAGAGGTTAGGGAATAACTAGTCAACAGAAAGACCTCACAAGTATAGTAATATTCTTGTCTCTGTTTTCACTCTGGTGTGTTAAGGTTTAAGGGGAAGCTCAAGTCCCAAGGCCCAGTGTGTTGAATAATGTGACAAGATTTTGTGTGTGTGTGTGCTTGCTAGTAACACACACTTGAAGAACATAATAGTTTCAGCGTTCAGCACAGACATAATTCATCCAAAGAAGAAAAAAAAGGAAACATAGTGACGACTGTCACTAAAATAATCCAAATGGAGCCTCTGCATCGCATCTGAATATTAATTCATCACTTAAAGATCCCTGTGGTGCGTTTCATTGATTTGTTTGCTGTTGTAATGTGAGCAATGGATGACTGAATTGTGCTGAACCGGCATTTCTTAAAGCTTTTCTATTAGGCTGATATTTTGACATGGAGGAGTGGAGGACAGGGGTGGGTTGGATCATTACCCGTCTTAACCACAAACGTCCATAAACAAGACAGAAACGTGGCCGGGATGAGTCATTTACAGCCGCAATCTCATCTGACATAAATCCTTATCTCTTGCCTACATATTGACAGTCAGCCATTTGAATAAGTAATTTCCCGCAGCTCTATTTTTGTGAGATTTGCAAATGTACCTCCCTACCTCCCTCTGTGTGCTCACCTCGTCTTCTCTCCCTCATATCATCTGCCCCAAAACAGAAACCTGAGTAACAACAAGATCTCCCTGCTGAGGAACGGCTCCTTCTATGGCTTGGCTGCCCTGGAAAAACTGTGAGTACTTAAATCAAGCTCTCTTTACTGTATTGTCCTCCCCAGAGTCCTAATAGCTGTCATCACAGGAGCCGTATTGCTCTGTAGCAGGGAAAAGGCAAAAGGGGGGACATGGTGGGAATTAGGAGATCCTTGGCAGGGTTTATCCTGCAGGAGACTTGCCAATGGTTTTTCACCTTTCAGCCCTCATGCTTAACCTCAATTGCCACAGTAAATGTCTTAAAAGTGATAATATATAGCATCATATAAAGGCCTAATGCAGTGCAAGATCAGGGAGCTTTGACAGATGGACTGACTGCGTCCAGTCCATGTTGATGAGCCCCACATGATATGCAATGTCCCGGAGGGCTAAATGCGTGCAGCCTGGTGATGAGCTCTATGATGGCTGCCCTGGCTCTTCCCGCCTGCCCCCTGAAGTCAACTATTGATTGCTTTCACCTCCGTCCATCCCAGTGATCACGGCTTTGCTACCTGATGGTGACACTGACATTGGCTGATGATGAGGAAATCAGAGAGGGGCTGAAATCACATGGAGAGGGATGGCTTGATAACTCTCTCCCTTTCAGTCAATCATGCTCAGACGGATGCATGCACACTCTCGCTCACACTTAGAAGCACACATATTAAGCTCACGCACACACAAGCTACATCAGTGACTGCTTTGAATATTATTACAGTCAGTTGGCCCCCTGTCTCCCTGACTACTTGACAGTTAAATTCAGATTGGAATAATGTCAGCAGAATAATTCTGCCTCTCTTCCACTCCTTTTTGGGTGGCTGTGTCGCCGTTCGACCTACTGGATGATGTCACCTGTCTCCCTCGGGCCTTATTAGTGCCATTAAACCTTTCTACCATCATCCCTCCAGCTCCAGAGTGATGGAGAGATGATTGCGAGGACACACAGCCAAAGGTTTGTCAGGCTGACCTCTTGGAGCAGCATTTTGCGTGCCCTATCCCTTCCTTCACCTCCCTGTCTGGGTACAGCCTGTCCATCCGTCCCGCCACATGCAGCATTTGGCAGAGATGTCTGTTGCTAGCAGTTGTTGCCAAGCCAGGTAGGCTCAGTGAGTTGAAAGTGGCGGCCAGCTGTTCCCTCGTCTGGCCCAGTCAACTGACTGCCTGCCTGCCCGGCTGGCTGAATGACTGAATCTGAGGCTTGTGGCAAATTGGCAGCTGATTGACAAGCTTAATAACGCATGTGTATGTGTTTGCACCACTCGGGGTGCAGCTGTGGACCTTTTGGGGCAGGAATGGAAACATGGTGATCAGCTGAAAAGCTGAAAAGTTTTTCTCTGTGTGAAATGGAAATAAAAATGGGTTAGTTTTCCCAAATCACACGTCATACTTTCTTATTTACTACTGGTGGTATCTAGCCATGCACATAATTTTGGTTTAATTTGTATTTGCTTTGAGACTCCTTTACTACTTTGTGCCTCCACCCCAATACAGTGGAAGTGATAGGAATTTCATTGCTCACAGAATTTAGCTCATTTTGCTATAAGCTAAATGCAGCCATCAGCATGCTAACATGCTCATAATAACAATGCTAAAATGCTGATGTTTAGCAAATATAATGTTTACCATGTTCACCATCTTAGTTTAGCCATTTAGCACGCCAACATTTGCTAGGTACAGCGTCAGTGTCATCAATTTTGAAGGCATTCAGTCATAAACCAAATATTGGACAAATAATATTTTCCCCCAATGATGGCACTAGATAAAAGGTTGAAGGATCACCAAAGTTGTTACAATTCATCCTGAGGCAAACATAAATATCTGTACCAAATGTCATGACAATCCATTCAATAGTTATGATATTTCACTCAAAACCACAAATGTCAACCTCATGGTGTTGGTGGAGGAAAAGCCAGGGGATCACCAAAGTCATTAGGATTCCTGCTCTGGGGCCCTGAATGCCTGTACATGTCATGGCAATATATGTGACAGTTGTTGAGACATTTCAGTTTGGACCAAAATGGAGGACTGACCGACTGACAGACCGACATTGACATTCCCAGAGCCACACAAGTCATGCGGATGAAAATCCAATAACAATGTGTCTTTCCAGAAATCTACAGAACACAGTTTTCATAGGAACTATTTTTTTGTTAGAAGGTAGCTCCAGAGTAAACTGTCCACAGCCTGTCCTGTAGATTATTTACAGTAACATTGTTTCTGGAAAGGCTCGCTGCTGTTGGATTTCTTAAACGGGTACTAACAATTTACTATTGTATTTTCATAAGATTGCGAGGCTGACAAGACACAGATTTTAAAAAAGAATGGTTAAAATTGGTGCAGCAGAGGCCAAGATATCCTGACTTTTAGTTCCTACTATGGGTCAAACTCCAAAAACACTGGATCCTACACTTCCCACAATGCTAATAGCAGACTCTTCCTGCCTGGTAAATGCCCATATCTCAATGCCCCCAGTTTGTATTGGTCAGGCTTTCTGTTCAAAATTTGAAGTCTCAAGCCTAATCAAATCTAAGAAAATAATTCTGATGATGTCATTTTCACAGATTTTAGACAGCTACCTTCAGATCCACAAAAAACATTATGCAACTGTTTTCACAGGCTGAGTAGTACTCCTCATGACGATGAAGTTTCCCTATAGTTGTAATTTTGAAATGCTGTGAGTCCCACAAATGCAATTCCATTTATCCCCATTGTATTGAGATTGAAGCTGAAATCTCAGAAGTAGATGCCTGAAAACCTGGGCACATAAAACCAAAACTATCTGCATGGCTAGATATCACTAAGGGTAAGTGAGAAAATGTATGTTTGCTGACAACCCTTTAATCTAAGGTCAGAGAGTGTAAAGCAGGAATCCCTCCATGATGTTGCTTCTAGGGCTTTTTTAGTACTTATCAACCTCACTACGTGCTCCATCCTAATACTCATCATCATCATCATCATGGCATCCAAGTCCAGCGTGAAAGCACATCAGCAACTTTATTGATCCCCCAAGGAAAACACTTCTGATGTGATTTGCCTCTATAGCCCTAGATAGTGTTTTCCTAATGGATCCCTGTATGTTGGATGATGGCCTGGATCCCCCATATGGACACAAGCCCATTACCATCAGCCAAGCTGGGTCCCGTGGGAGCAAAGAAGGAACAAAGCCCATCACTGTTCTCTGGTCAGGACACTGAATCTAGCTTTTGCCGCTTCATCATGAGTTCCCACCGCAGAAGCCCTCAGCGTGTGAAGAATCTGTGTGAAACGTATGAGGCCGGCATATTTTTCAGTTTTCACACTGCATCATATTTGACACTGTGGTACAATAATGTTTTCATAGATATAGTATATCGTATTGAAGATACATTTCACTGCGCAAAATAAGTTTTTTTTATTAGACCTACATGCAATATCTGCACGACCCATATCATGTAGAATGAGTCGGAAGAAGAAGTGCTGCAGTCTGTTCCTTCTTAGAATTACACACTTTTCACACCTAGGATAAAAAAAACCCCAAGAAGATTAAATTAAACAAAAGATTGATTTTATTATTACACAATCCAACAATAACTTTAAACAACAAAATAAAGACTACAGCTCAGAGTTTAACGATAAGATCGTCAAATGTAGGCACTGCTCTTGAAATAAGCACACTCCTATTGGCCACAAGCATATTGTGAATCTTTACAGTAGTGGTTATTTTTATTGTTATGGCAGTGGATGTGACAGGCGTTTTATTCTTAGCAGACTGTCTAAACGTTTTTTACTGAGAGCAGCGGGGCCATTTTTTTGTCTATTTGGCCAAACGTTATTTGTCTAGTGTGAGGAATTTGGAGGCAGGCTGAATAGACTGAGTGGACCCCGGCTCGGGGCAGAGACAGTATCAGAATTCAGAATGGCCTCTGCAATTGCTCATTCTGAAAAGTAGATGTCAGAGGATGTGTGGAGGCGTCCTTTAAAAAGTTTTGCAACTCCTGTTGTTCCCTTCGTGGAGGTGACGTTTATTCAGTCTTCCTCGTGAATACGTCTCCCTGGGAGGTGATTGATGAGGGCGTGGCAAGCCGCTGAAGGACACATCCTCTGGCTGGTTGTGCATAAGAATGTATGACAGGGTGAAGTTCAGACTCTGAGAGCAGAGTGTAGGTGGGAAAAGCTCAATGATCACATGATCATAAACCAAGCTGACCCTGAGGTTATCCTCAACGGGTCAAAGGTCAGAGGTTATTAATAGGGACAGCAGAATAAATGAGAGCATTATTGACCCGCTGGAATCAATAACACTTGATTAAAGCAGAAAATCACTCAATCTAAGATTTCAAATATATATTTGTACGTCACGTTGTCAGTATTTTTATTCCATAATGTCAGTGTGAGAAATAAGTGGTTGTTAATTAAAGTTCCTGATTATAAAATAATAGATGATGGTTTGTTGTGTCTCGTCGGATTTGCTAAATGTATTTCATGTCATGCCTTAGTTTTAGTTTTGTTAAGTTAAAGTCACTCACGTCTAGTCTCGTCCTGCACTTCCTGTTTTATTTTGTACTCACCTTTCCCTCTCGTTTCAGACCCTGACTTCCTCCCTTTGTGTGATTTTCCCGCCGTTGTGATTGTCTACCCTGCCCCTGATTGGTCTCACCTGTTTTCCCCTACCTCATATATAAATAGTCCTCGTCTCCCTTTGTCCTGTGCCAGTTCGTCTTGTTCCGTCTGTGAAAAGAAGCGAGTCAAGCGTACCAGCAAATTTCCATGTCCCAGGTTTCTGTATCCGTCCATGTTATTGTCTGATCCTCTTTGTGAGCGTTTTTGTTTGTACTTTGGTATATCCTCCTCGTGAGCGTTTTTTGTGTCTACTTCAGTAAAAGATTTTTGATACACATTACATGGTCTGAAGAGTCGTGCACTTGAGTCCACCAGTTTTGTGTCGGAGTTCGTGACATGTTTTTGTTCAGATACTCAAATTATGGACCATTCCATTTTACATCTTTTCCTGATGGAGACAGAAGTACACGTAAATCAATTTTTTATTAAGACCACTGAAAAGGTGCAATTAATTCATCTGATTAAAATCCCAGAACATATTTCTGGCAAATATCACAGCTACCTTTTCAATCTCTTTTAATTTGTTCACAATTAATTTACAATTATGGTGTAATTAAGTCATATTTCTATTTAAATTTTAATTCTGCCTCAGCATGTGCAAAGCAATTATTTAGACCTTAATCCAATGGTGAAGGATTGCAGTGATAGCCTACATTTTCCAGACTTTCCTTGATGGCGTAAAAGCACGGCTTGTTTTCATTTTTTGTTTACCTAAGAGAGGTCGTGAGGTAAGATGAAGCCTTGAATGGATCAAAGCGTAGTCTTGAAATATGAATGCTTCTATTGTTGTTTTACAGGAGACTGTTGCTGGGTCACAGCTGAGGCGAAACATGTGAGCACCATGAGTGTAACCCATTTAATGACCAAGTTTGGAGCAACAGAGAAGACTGTTTCTTCTTCTTCGCCTCTCCCATGTTTTACTTCTCTGGGCTGTTAATCACAGATTGTCTCCTGCAGTTAAAAAAAAGCAGCAGATGGATGCTGGAAACCTGATCATTTAATTGAGACATTTACAATATTTATTTCCAGCTTGGGAGGATTGGGAGTTATTTCTTGTTTTGTTATGCTTTTTGAAAAATAGTAAGAGAGCAAGAGGCCATGCCATCAAAAGCATCTCTTGGAAGAATTTGCTTCACACTCTCCTTGAACTTTTGCTTTGTTCTGATAGAAATATCTCGCACTGATGAGGCCGTAGTTCCAAAATAGGATACGGCTGCTGAGCTGTTAACCAAGAAAGTATCTTTTTCACAGTTCAGGGTTTCTTAGAGCTTTTTCTCCATCTGCTGTAAGACTGCTTCTGCAGTTTTCAAGTAACTGTTTTAATTTTGAGTGTAGGCTGAAATGAAGGTGTCTTTACATAAGTGACAAGCTTTTGTTTTACTCCTTTCTGTTCCTCTGAGGCAGGAGAGAAATCAGAAAATCACAGCAAATATCCCATAAGCACTGCTCATCCACCCACTAGGAATAAATTGCTCTCCAGCAGTGTTTGAGAAATGTTAATCATCGCCCCAACTGGGTTCAGACTGTGGAAACGTTTAACTGGCAAAGACTCGCATCTTTTCTTTAAAAACCTGTGATTTTTTTATATATTGTAAAGAATATGTGCAAAATATTATCAGCTTTACATTGATGAGTGTTGACTCTTTCAAATAGGCTATTTGATTGCTGTCTTGCCAAGAGGGTTGAATAATTAATTTATGCCCCCTGGTCCTGTGGTGCTTACTGTATGTAATATTTCCATAATGCTAACACGCATAGAGGAAATCCATTGCCGTTTGTTGCTCTGGCAGCGGTAGCTACGAGCCTATCGCAATACCTACACATTCAGTCTGTTTAATTAGACAGAGCTGTCTGACTGTCCACCTTTTCCCCCCTCCTCAGTGAGCTTTCAACACATATTTATTTACAATCCAGTAGGTGGGTATCTGTCTCGGTGAGTGTTTGCTGTAATTCAGTGTGTGGCTGTGCCTTCCCTCAAAGCATCTGCAAACTGACCCATGAATATTTAACACATGAATAGATAGTTTTAATAAACAGATCCCACATTAGCTTCATGGTTGGTGCCAATATTCATTACACTTAGTCTTGTTAATGACTTAGCCAGTTAGAGTTTTTTAGGAGGATGAGAGGAGTAAAGTAAGGAGTTTGCTGCATGTTTTTCATGTTGTATTGCTGTGAAAAACACAAACATTTTGCTAATATACTGTATACTGTATCTGCCTCTATCTTGGTATCTCCACTGCTGCAACTACTGATTATTTTCATGTTTAATCATGTAGTTTATGAGTCCACAAAGAGTCTACAGCCATGCTAGCGGCTCTGTGAGGCTCTACCTACAGCTAAATGCTAACATCAGCATGCTAGCATGCTCACAGTCATAGTGTTAACATGCTGATTTTTAGCAGGTATAACGTTTACGATCTTTCTTTAGCTTGTTATCATGCGAACGTTTGCTAATTAGCACTAAACACAAAGTACACCTGAGGCTAATGAGAATGTTGTTAATTTTGCGTGTATAATGGGATCATCAAAGTTATTACAATTCATCCTGAGGAGGACATGAATATGTGTGCCACATTTCATGGTAATCCATCCAACAGCTGGTGATACATTTCACCCAAAACCACAAATGTCAACCTCATGGTAGTGCTACAGGAAAGGTCAAGGAATCACGAAAGTTAGTAGAAATCCTCATCTGGGAACCATGTATGTCTCTGCCAATCTATTCAGTAAATGTTGAGATATTTCACTGGATAAAGGAAATTGTCAACCTGCTGGTGGCGCTACAGGAAAAGTCAGAGGATCACCAAAGTCAGTAGGATTTATCCTCTGGGCACTATGGATGTCTGTACAAAAGTTCATGGCAATCCATCCAATAGTTGGTGAGATATTTCACAAAAAACAAAAAAGTCAACCTGCTGGTGGTGCTAGGTGAAAAATCAGAGACTCACACAATTTTATAGAAATCCGTTCAATAGTTATTCAGATATTTTAGTCTGGAGCAAAGTGGTGGACCAACCGACAACTACTGTTTGTCATTTTTGCCGGATTAAACAGCTTAATCATTTATCAAAATTGGTGCAAAATTCTGATTGTTTTAACTCAACTCTCCACATTCTGATCTAAAATATGATAAAAACTGGATGTAGTTTGTGTATTTATTTGGGAGTGTGTGTGTGTATGTGTGTTCACTACTCTGACCTGATTATTAGCGCTCTGACACGTGGGATTCTTGTTGTTTACTGGAAACAAGGTGCCTTTACATTCACACATCCTGCTCTAGACACCAACATGCCACTGAGAAATATGATACAAGCTATATTAATGAATGTATGTCATTGTCTCATTTCATTAAGTGCGCGTACAATCGAATACATCATGCAGCATCACTTTCCATCTGGATGAGTGCCCAAGTGGCCGCAGCAAGCTTCAGTTTTATTTGCTTATGTACTTCATGTAGAATCTGACCTTTTGTGAAGCTGATGGTATTTTGATAATTACATCAACACTGAGATCTATTTAATGAGACTGTGAATGACTAAATACTGTTTGCTATCAAAGAGAAAGCAGTGCTCTGTCTGGAGGCTGGAGCATGTGTGTGGTCTGGTCAGTGTTAGTGTGTGCATTTATACTCACAGTGTGTGTGTGTGTGTGTGTGTGTGTGTGTGGGTATGCACACCTCCGTATCAGTGTGACTGTGTGATGTGGTAATCATCTAGATTCAGGGAGGAATCTGCCCATTAGTGTCACATAGTGAGCAGGCAGATATCCTCGGGGTCACATGGCTCGGGAGAAATTGAGCAGACTAAGATATACAGTGCAGTTTAAATTAATTGAGAAGCACTTCAGTAGCTTTTCAAACATTAACCACAAATGTTGGAGTTTATACTGAACGCTGCTCCTGCTCTTCAAACATGCAGGGCCGGGGGAGTAGAAAATGGTTATTGTTTAAGCATTCATCTCGTTTGAGCTGCTCCAGCTGTATCTACAGTGGATATGTGGGGCAAGTCTCCCCAAAGGTAGTTATCATTTGTTTGTATGTGTGTGTGTATATACCATGAATTCTCAAATAGTGGCCAGGGCTTTTGTTTACCTCAGCTGAAGAGAGAGAGAGCCAGGCCTTTATTAGAGGCAGGCTTTTATCAGAGTCAATACTTTTCCCTGTTTTATAGTATATTTAATATACTGTATTTAGGAGACTCCCTGTGTTCTGATTTTCTCCACTTTGGTGTGTTAATACTTCAGAGCCTTCTCTATGTGTTTTACATTAAAAGCCTCAGGTGGCATAACCTCCTCTCTTCCCTGGAAGGCCTCTAATGTGAAACATTGAAAGTGGGTACACGGGAAGTGTGGAGTTTCATTAACAGCAGCATGTTAAAGTACAAGTAAATAATCAGACTGAGAAGAGTACAGTATTTCTGTTAAAAAGACAAGCGTGGTGAGTGGGGCATTCTTATATGGAAATGGAAATAATATGCAAGTGTAGATTATGCTGAATTTAAAATGCAATTTTCTCTGTGGACTTTGCATCTCCTCCCAGACAAGCAGGTTAGGTAAATTGAACTCTGAACTGCCCGTAGGTGGTCATCTGTGTTAGACTGGTGACCTGTCCAGATGTACCCTAACTCAGTGTGTTCTGGGATTGGCTCCAGGTCCTTGTGACCCTGAACAGGATGGAAATAAATCTGAATGGGTGTAAAGCTAGCTGATGCATGAACTTTGACTCAATGAGAAGAAACATGGATCCCAAGGCCAGACCATTTGAGCATTCATGACAGTGCCCTTGTTTGTGTGTGTGCATACAGCGGGGGAGGACAGGGAAACAGAGAGGAAGACCTCTTGAACTCATGACCATGAGTGCTGTTCCTTCATAAATGCAAAGGCAGTGTTGTACTGTGGGTACCAAATTAAAAAGTGTAGTGTGGGTAGGAGACATTATTATATTCCGTCCAGGGTCCACAAAAAATAACAGCAAACACTTGGCTACATAGGGACAGTGTGAGGCCTCTGATGCACTTCAGAGCTGGATTCCAACACAGACTTCACAATGTGCACTGCAAATCAATCTTACAGTTTGTTTGATCCTGTTTGGAGTACCAGACATGTGGGGCTTACTGACAGAGGACATTACAGATCATGCCACACAGTTGATCACAGAAAAGGATGCTAAATCAACTTTCAAATAGTTTCCTCTGATTGTTGAGACTTTTTGGCACCCATTCTGTTGTATTATGTAGCAGACCCCACCCGTCTGGAACCTCAGCAGTTTATAACACACATCCGTTATTTATAACATTTATTTGCAGACACTTGTTGGCTCAGGTCTGATGGCTATTAAAGGTGGTTGTGTTGCCCGCAATGCCATCGTTTGTTTTATGTGACTTTAAAAATGACCTCATACAGGAAGCCAATAAAACAAACAAGGCTACAGTTGACACTTTAGGTGATATTTCTGGATTATATTTTCCTACCTGGAAAATAGGACATAATGACAAATATCATATTCACAATGGTCTCTTAGTGCATATCATGATAGCAATTAATGAAAGCATCCACAGGGGATTCGGACATACATGTATGAACTGATTGTCTTGGTTTAAGTTAAGGGGAGAGTTAAGGGTCCTTTCAGGCCATTAGAGTTCTTATAAAGGTGTCCCGTATGATTGACTCTGCTGTTAGTTGTTTCATGTACATTATAGAATTGGATTCAGCATTCCTTGATATACTTTGTACAGTAGTACATTTCCTGTATGTAGACTCACTGAGCAGTGACCTCTGCCCCTTGGTAAGGCAGCCAGTCGATAAGGTGGAAAGTTCTGAACATTCAGCAAATTCAGAGACGGCAGAGCAGTGAGACGGTTCAGGATAAAAGGAGGCGCTGCAGGCACAACGGATGACCTTTTGACCTCCACCCTCCACCCATTCTTTTGTAGCATATTGTACATGATCAAAGGCAACTTTGGATGATAGCAGAGATGAGAGCTAGCCATTGGCCGACCTGACTGGACCAGGAGGTTAGTCTGTCGGGAATGCATCTTCAGTGCTCTTACTAAGGTGGGCTACACCTTGCTGTGTGTATGACGAATCCTGTCTACAGAAAGTCTCATTAGTATCTCTGATTGTGAAAAATCAGCAGAAATAGAAAGCTGGTATATTCAGGGATTGAGGTCAAACCAAGCACACAGATTCACTCAAACACCAGATTAATAAAAAGGTATGAGACACCTTAGATTAAAAAAAGTGAAAAACAAATACAGGAGGTGCGTGTCAGTACTTTTTTGCCACAAGACTTGTGGTCTGGCTACAACCTGGCTGGAGAGCTGTTGGGGAGTGCTAATGGTGCAGACAGTGCGTTTGAACAAGGACTGAACTATTTAACACAAGATACAGATCATTAACCCCAGATGGGAGTCATTTTTCTGACGCTAATGATGGTTCGTCTTTTGTATGTGTAGCTAATGTGTTACATTGACCAAATTAGCATAATTTACTGTAAAACAACCACAGTTGAGGCGTTTCATACAGCACATCTAGTAGTAGGGATGTAAACATCCATGCTTCCAATCTCTAGAGAAAATCTGCTTTACTGTACGTCTCCTATAAATCTTTCATTCTGTACTGAATGTAGTGTGGTGAGTTATTTAGCTTCTGCTTTGATTAGGCCAAAGGGAGCATTTTGCTACCAAACTGTCCCACATGTCAAATAAAGAGAGTTCTAGGATTACTTTTATTTTCACTTTGGGACAATGGCTGTGTCTTTGATTGTCCCATTGGTCTTGTTTTGTTTCTTTTGGCTGGCCCTGGTCTGGCCTGTGTGACTGTTAATGAAGAAAAAAGACGTTTTGGGCTGAGTCGAGGTACATTGTTGCTCACATTTGGAGAAAGGCACTACCCTTCTTCTCATTCTCATCACACTGGACATACAGTGCAAAGTTAAAGGAAACCAGGGACACAATTTCAGGAAGTTTTCTTTGGCCTGCAGAGAAAACCAGAGAGGAGATTTTTCTGAGATCCATTTTTAGTAGCGTCAGAGGTTTGGGGTTGGTGGTGGGGGTGGACAAGGAGTGCCTGGCTGAAACACGTGTGTTTTTGCTTCTTGGCTGGATGTGGTCTGGGTCTTAAACATGCAGGAAATGGTCTGTGCTGTCCAGCTAACAGGTGCAAGTTAGCTCACTAATGAATGGCCCCAGTATTTCCCAATTCGAATAATATTTGAACAAAGGTGAAATTTTAATTTGAAATGAACTCTTCTGTGTGATCAATATAAAAATACTCACGCACGTTTTGAATGAATAATTTTTACTTGTAGGGCACTAATGTCTAACCATCACTTAATGTCAGAGAACAGACAGATAGATAGATAGATAGATAGATAGATAGATAGATAGATAGATAGATAGATAGATAGATAGATAGATAGATAGATAGATAGATAGATAGATAGATAGATATCACTGACTTCATTCTTGTCTCTGACTCTTTCTCTCTCTCTTCTCCAGGGACCTGAAGAATAATTTGATAAGTACAGTGGAGCCCGGGGCCTTCCGTGGTCTGCTGGCTCTGAGGAGACTGTAAGTATGATGAAGCCTTATAGTAGCCTTCTCCAGGGGACACGGGGACAAGTCCTCTAGCTTTAGAGACAACGAGAGGGAGTGTCTAAAGTACAGAGTGAAGAGAGGACTCAAACAATTAACTGAGGCAAAAGTGCTGAAACTACTATTTCTGGCTTTTCTGAACTTTCTTTGTCCAGGCAATGCTAAGTGAGGACATAATGCCCTTTATTTTAAGCAATGGCATCCTTCACGTTAATAGACACATTCACAAGTGGGAGCTGCCCGGTGTGACCACAGTCTCAGTCTCGCAGGATTTGGGGGTTTTCATGTTTGCCAGTTGGCACATCAGTAGGAGGCATTAAGGAAAAGGAGAGCATTGTCATTAACTTTCTCCACTCTGATTTTGAGAGTAGAACCACTGATCTTCTGCTGGGTAGTGTGTTAAAGGAAAACTATGTGACCTTTGCTAAAGGCACTTTGAATTTTCTTCCATTTCCCATCATTCTTGAGTCAGTTGCTTTTAACCATAGGCGACTTGTCGTTGAAATGTTGTTTAACAATAGCACAAGTAGAGAAGAGCCATAAAGTCAGCAAACTGACGCAGAAATCAGTCAGTTACACAGCAAAATATAGCTACAGTTTGCTAACACTAGCCACCATAGGGAGACTCTCGATGGACTGTTACAACCTGCACGGCGAGGGTCACAGACCAATGGGGTTAGCCGAGCTAGTGCTACTGCTAGCAAGCTAATCTGCAAGCATGTTTGCTGTTGCCAGCTGACCACTATTGGCTGGCTGTGGGTTTGACGATGCTGTTATATGAGTTTTTATTTAAAAAAAAAGTAATGTGGACACATTTCAGTTGGAACTGATTATAGAAAAGGATGTTCGTTTTCTATTAATTTAAATGTTTACCATTGAGCTGTGCCCTCTTCATCATCTGTTGTTCCAAACCAACAGAGCTGGTTTTGGAAGTCTTTTGACAAATATACAATTCAATATAACATATAATATATATAATACAAATATAATACAGAAACTAAAAACTTAAAACTTAAAGAATTAAGAAAGGGGGCCGGTTGAATAATAACTTTATTGCATTTTTACCTTTGCTGTAAAGAGTTGTACTAGTTTTTCAGAGACAGTTGTGTAATGCTTTATACCTTCTTCTACAGTATAAGTAGACAAGGCTAAAAGTGTTTGTCTGTTAAGTGACCCTCGAATCTCCCAGCCACCATAAACTACTGGTCATACCAAACCAAGTGATACCAAGTGAGGCTGTAATGGCAAAACCACAAAGTATACTGAGTTGAGAAATATTTAAGTGTTAGAGTAAACATCTCCAACAGGCAGGTTTACTACTCCATTGTTAAGAATATGACAGTATGCATATTAATTGGAACAAAGCCTCTTTATTTCTTCTGACCATACACAAACTTGGATTTTCAAAGTTACATAAAACTTAAAATGTCTTATAAACTTACTTGCAACATAAACATGCACAAAGTAATGATTTTGGTGTAGAAAGAAAGTGTGGGTTTTTTTTGTTTGTTTTTGGTGAACTCCTCTACTTGAATAATTTTCTCGACGATTACTCTCATCCTGGCTTTCTACATATAGGCTTCAGAGTGAGTGACATGATTGCAGCCTGATAGTTAGTGGGATCTGGGCTGGCAGGGATGCAAGCAGTGAGTTAGCCATGCTGATTCGGGGCGCGTGTGCGCCAAGCTCGGGAAGCAGCAGAGTGCTAATTTAAGTGCTCCCCAACTGGTGATTACTCGAGTGCTCTGCTTATTTTCCCACAGCTGCTCCAGCAAAGCAGCTCTTTAATTACAGAGTACGAGGGCACTGAGCCACGGACGCGACAGCGCTCAGCCACTCGCATACGGGAGCCCACTGTATTTGCACGTGTGTGTGTGTGTGTGTGTGTGTGTGTGTGGGGGAGTGTGTGCCAACAATGGTTATATGAGGAGTAAAAGGTTACAAAAGGTCGTGACAGATATTCCAGGAAGTTGAGAAGAAGAATGAAAATGGCACTGGTTTACTAACACAGCTGTCACTGCTGCTTAAGTTCTCTGTGTTTTAAGAAGGCAAGCATGCATGAAAATAGATAGTAACACAGACACATAGTTTTGCAGTTGTTTCCTATTTTAAGTTCTGTCTCTTGTTCTGACTACAGTATCAGTAAAATTGATATTCACTATATGAACTGAAGGATGTTTATCTGTCTGTACCTCTTTTGTCCTTTTAGGGACCTGTCTAACAACAGGATTGGCTGTCTCTCCCCTGAAATGTTTCTCGATCTGGGCAACCTCTCAAAATTGTGAGTAATCCCTAAATTGAAAACATGCGTTGCACTGCTTTATGCTTAATTTGCACTGTCTGTACAGAGTATGGTGTTTGATATGGACTTGGTAAAGTATAACAAAATACAGTAGTGTGGCTTTAGTGAGTGACCTGTTTTGCTTTTTCGACAAACAGGAATTTATCTGGGAACATCTTCTCCACGCTGACTGTGGGACTCTTTACACACCTCGTGGCTCTCAGAGTGCTGTAAGGCAAACGCATCATGTACATAATACATTCAGTTATCTAAGTTGTGGTTAAAACAATAATTTAAACCTGTTTGTTGTTGTTCAGAGTACAGAGGCAAGGGTAATAGTCAAGAAGTTATAGGCTGTTTGCAATGCGGATATTTTGACTTATTATAGCATGAAAAGCACTGACGTTAAAAATGGCTCTGTTTCATGGAGGCATGGAGCCTTGCCATTTTATCAATCACACCTGTGTTTTTCCTGTTATGACATGTCAAAATGTCTGCATTGACAGACGCCTATCGGATGAATAAAGTCAAAGAATGGTCGCTCAAATCCAGTAATACAATCAAAAGCACACAGGTTGTAACTGTTTACTGGTTTTCCCTCCAGGCACTTCAGCACTGAGACTTTGTTCTGTGACTGTCAGCTCAAGTGGCTGCTCCTCTGGGCTCGAAGCAACTCGGTGAGGATTGGCAACGACACGGTGTGTGTGTTCCCCACTCACCTCCACGGACTGGAGTTTCGCAACCTACGTGAACAGCAGCTCAGATGTGGTAAGGACTTACCATAAGGGTGAGAGGTCAACATTGGGGAGTTAAATTTAAAAGAGAAAAATAAAACAAAAAACAATACCTTAAAAGCATTAAAAAGGCATAAAAGAAATGTTGGCAATGCAGTGTTCAACGTGTATGGAAGCCCATTTCCGCCAGTAAAAAAAAAATTATGAGATAAAAAGTCATAATTATGAGATAAAAAGTCATAATTATGAGATACTTTCAAACAACGAGAGTAGCAGCTCTTTGGCACGAGTTCTCCTGGTTAATTTGTCACAGAAATGGATTGTGAGAACATTGAGGACTACTTTAAACGTGGCTTTACAACAAATGAAATACTTCACGCTTGCTGATTCACATGGGATTGTACTAAGCAAACGCACCCTTGAGAGGATTTTAAGAAAGAAGCCGTTCTGGCGTAGAAAGAATAAAACCGATGTGACAGAGGTGGCAACCTTCATTGAACAGCAACTTAACTTATTTACAAAATTCAGCATTTACAAAAGTCAACTGTTATAGTTGCCTTATTTAGGATTGCATATCGTTTGCACTTTCTATCTCATAATTATGACTTTTTATCTCATAATTTCGACTTTTTTTAATCTTTTTTTTTTTTTTTTACTGGTGGTAATGGGCTTCCATAAACGTGTGATGTTTTGTTCTTGAGTAAAAATAATAACAAGAACAAGAATAAAATGAAAATAATTAAACCACATCATTAAGCTAGCTAACCACACCTAGCTAGCTAGCACTAGCTTGCGCATTAGCTAGACAACAATAGCTGTAGTGTTAGCTTATTTGCTAATAGTAAATTAATAAAATCAAATAAAATCCTGACTATTTTGCTAATATCTGATATACCCAAATACTCACTAATAAAATAAAATAAGTTAAAATATGTGCTACAAAGTGAGTAAAATGTAATGTTAGTTACACCTCCAGTGTTAGTTTATGTCTAATGTAAACTTAAATAACAATTTAGTCATAGTACTTTATTTATTCCTGCATCAGACTGATGCATCAGAATTTGTAGCAAAAAATATTATATCCTACCCATAGTCCCCAAATAATGTTCCTCATAATTAGCACTTTTTTTAAAATTAGTTAATTAATTGGCTCCACCTGGCATCCCAGGTGTAAAGTAGTCCTTGAGTATGAGGCTGGGGTGAAAGCCAGCAGGTCTCTGAGTTCTGAAACCTACTGTCTTACAGACAGTCAGATAGTAAATGCCTCAAGTGTTTACTTGTTTTTTTTAAGGGGACATATTCTCTCAATGTTAATTTTATCAAGAAAAGCAAGGACAGAATACAGCATATACATTGTTTATTATTAATAAGAGAGGCTGCAGAGTTACCTTGATTTTTGAAGGAAAAATAAAGCACATATCATACATCTACAGCTATTATTACACATATGCCGTGCACAGACAAAATTATGTTGACACTTCATGAAAAAGAACTAACTGAACTCCATCATTATTGGTCATAATTGTCATCAAAGGTAATATTTTAACAATGTCTATTGTTAATAAACAAAACTAAGAGTCTACAGCTAGCAGACCTGTGAGGCTGTAGTGCAGTGCTTTGAGCTAAATGCTGATATCAGCATGTTAGCATGCTTAACATGCTAACATTTGTTAACAAAGAACATCAAGCGCTGATGGGAATGTCATTATCTTTGCAGGCATTTGGTCAGAAACCAAATTATTGGACAAATTGAAAGTTAGACCTGATGAAGGTTCTAGATGAAAAGTCAGAGGATCACCAAAGTCATTGAGATTCATCCTCTGGGGATCATGAATAGCTCTACATCATTTCACAGCAATCCAATAGTTGATGAGGTATTTCAATCTGGACCAAAGTGGTGGACCAACTGATCAACATTGCGATGGCTAGAGCCACAGCACCTGTATTCAGCTGGCATGGTGGCTCAATGGTTAGCACAGGTCTCCCAACATGAAGCTTGTAGGATCAAAGCCAAGTTTTGACATCTAGAAACAAGAATAGCAGTAATTTAATTTTCTTGTTTTAAGATGTCTGGTAGCTGAACATCCTGGCTTATTTTAAGAAATCTTATCAAGTAAAAATCCCTTACTCCACTGGCAACCAAATTTGCTTGTTTCAGCCAAAACAAAGCTCATATCTAAAATGTTTTCAGTTAAATTTGATTGGGCATTTTTGCAGTGAAGAAGCAAATGTTTCAAGGCCAGATTGAATGGTTTCTTAAGGTGGAGATTTTGCTGAGCGCTGACAAAAATATATTTATAAGATAAGGGATATCTTTACACTTTAAGAATGCCTCCTGAGATTGCTCATTAGCAAGAACCAGTTTAATTTCACTAACATTGTGTTTTCAAGTGGTTAGCACAATGAGAACATGATTAAGTAGATCTATTCTGATAATAGGTTTTCCTCTCCACTGTTATCTCTCTACCTGCTGTGAACTGTTTGACAGGCCTAATATAAGGCAATGATTTAGTGCAAAATTGCCAGAGAGAAAGCCCCAGGCAAGAAACTGTCTCGTAATATAGTCTTTGTGTGGTCTTTGCCGTGTTATGTACCACCTGTGTTGGGGCCAGCAGTGGGCTTAAAATCCAGAGGAAGGAGCTTGTGCTACGGAAGTTGCTAGTTCAAATCCTCAGATCAGCTGAGGAAATCTGTGCTGGGAAAATAAATGAGCTATGCTTTCCCCTGCCTCTCAAATTTCTGTCAAAGTGCTTTCAGTAAAACAGTAGTTGCTGGTAGTAGTTATACAAAAGTTGCTCAGTGGCCTGTGGTAGAAAAATTTAGTTGAACTGGGCCAGTTGCCAGGTGCGAAAAGTCTGAATATGCAGCAAGCGGCTGGTGGAAAAGATCAGGTGTGCTCAGCAAAACCTTCCCTATAATCACACTTTTGGAAAATGGGGGGTCCTTCATATAAAAACTACACAGCATGGTGTGAGTTTGCCCTTATCTACAGCAGACTAGCAGAAAAACAAAAGAAAGAAAGAAAAGTTAAATGTTTCTAATGCTAGTGGAGTTATATGTCTTGTTTCAAGGGGCTGACAAATTCGTGGGAAAGCAATTTTAATATTTGCACTATTTGCAAAAGTGACTACTATAAGACTTTAAAGACTAAATCAGTCTAAAGACTAAAATATTAAGACAGGCCTTGTTGCAGTATGGTGTCTATCATCAAACAGAGTTTTTGAGCAGAACAAAATGGCCTCTTTACTGACTGGAAGCTGCTAGCTACAGTAAAGAGGAATCCAGGAGTCTTTACCTCCTTTTTTTTTTTGAAAGACTGGTTACAGACAAGCAATCTCCCCCTGCCTCCCTCCCTGTCTCCCCTCCGTTGCTCTGTCTCCCTGCTCTGTGCTGCGGTCCGCAGGGGAATTGTATCTCATATGTGATAGAATCATCCTCCTCTTCTCCTTACATCTGGTTCACACAGGGGATATTGCTCTGGAATGAGAAAATCATTGGTTAGTAGTGGGGTATGTTTGTGTGTGTTTGTGCATGGGTGTATGTGTGGAGTGAAGGGACATTATGTGAAGATGCACTCTATGCATGATGTGAAACAGTTTGCAGAAGACTAATGAGGAAGAATGTGTCCCAGTCTCCCGCCTACAATGTGAGTTTGTGCATACACAGACAGCACCGTCCTGAGACGTCTGCAGCATAGACGTTCTGGAGTTATTCTATGTAATCCTAATTGTACGTGTTTTTCATTTACACGGAACAATCCAAAGCAATTACAGGGTAATTCTGCGCAGACCACAGACAAAGAGCCATGAGTGGTATCCAGTGGCAGGATGAGGAGCGCTCCTTTCCAGCCCTAAAGCATCCATTATGGGATTACAATGATAACGTTCTGGGCTGCTCTCGCCAAGCTTGGATCCATCCGCCTCTCCACAGCACATCTTACAATACCTTATTCATTCACTTGGCAACTAACTATTTTCAATTGGATACAGTGTGGTGCTCCAACAACCATATTTTTTAATGTTATTTGATGGTTGTTATTTTCATATGGCTTGACTTTGTAAGGGAATGTCGTACAGCCGTGAACACCGGCCAGGACCTTGTTAAGGCTGTGTGGATGGGATATTGCTCAGCACCTGATGCTAGGTTCTTGTTATCAAGAAAAATGATGGAATGGGATAAAAATATCCCTCTTCCACACTCACATACCATCGAAAATATTAATATTTCTCCACTGAGATTTTCCCCCCATTGTTTTTATAAAGACATGTCATAGAAGATGCATCTGTTTCTTGCTCCAGCGTGATGACTAGCAGATGTCTGCACCATACATTCCAGCAATGGGCCCCTTGTCCCTATGCTGATACAGGTCGGGTACTGCCTGCAAATGAGGGGCAACGGAGGAGCGCATGCAGCTTCCTGCCAGGATCAGGTGCTTCCTGTGTTGAGGTCAGGGCAGGCGTCTGGTTCTTTAACACTGCTGAGATGAGAGCCACAGCACAGACATAGAGTCCGGAGCTAACATGGCATGTTGTGCACAGCAGGACAAGCCTCTGCTTTCTATATCAGGATTTATTGCATGATGACACAGCAGTGCAATTGCCCTTTATGGGCATCATGTCATTAAATTAAACTTCATGTGCAGACCCATGTCTTTTAGCCAGTGGTGTGTCTCTAATAATTTAATGACGTAAAAATATCATGAAATATAACAGTCACACAAGGGATAATAAGGTGACTATAAAAACAGACTTAGGAGCATCAGTCTGACAATGACAATGTCTGCCCGTTTTATTTTAAAAACAGTTTTGGTATGGATCAGAATCAAAACTGATGAGTTAAACCTTTTACTGTGGGAATATACAAGGAAAGGAAATAAAGAGCTTTGATTGGCCAGCTGTTTCTTTGATCAAATGCAAAGTAAATGTATCAATTTAATTTGTAAAAGCATTTTTAGTCGATCTATGTATTAATCAAAAGTAATTATAAAAGTCCATAATTACTCACATGCTGGCACATGCCAGGCTCCATGTTTCTCGCACTTGTTAGCATTACAAAGTTATTATGGTAACTGTGTTATATCTGGTACGGTTAGGAAGCTGTAAGTGATGGATGAGTACCCTGCTAGAGGGCTGTTGTCTCTCTATGGGTTGGACATTAGATTTTTTGGTGACACACTGCGTACACGTAATGTTGAAACACTAAAGTGTGTAAATGCTATAGCAGGAAACAAATGGATTGTGAAATGGAGTATGATAGACATACAATTAAGTAAATCAAATGACACAAAGTAAAATTTAAAAGTCTTTAAAAATGGTTTATGATTCCATTTTAAAATTAAATTAACTGTTCACCATTTAAAGACAGAATAGATAGAATTATTGCTTGTCAAATTCAAAGTTGTAATCTTTAAGAATTCAGTCAAAAATATAAAATGACCCCCTGATGAAAATATGCAGAAAATGACTGTGGTCTGGCTTTGCAGTTTTGCACATTTTTGATGAATTATTGTGGTCAGTGCTAACGTAACAAACACGTTGCGTTTCCTGTGGCTGCTTCACAATAAAAGCCACCCTGCATTTGGCCACTTAAAAGCATTTAATGTGAAGCAGCAGCAGTAACTTATAGTGCTGTATAACACGGATGCATCTTTTTCCTGTAAATCCTTCGTACATGTGAAGGCAGCCTGAATTCACTATGGTAATGGCGGACTCCACCACCGCCAATGAAAAAATGCCATAAAAGTATGAAAAAAAAAAGTAATGATTTCATGAAAAATGTTAAGGAATCTGTGTTGACTGAACACAGTAAAAGTCTGACTCCAGTTAGCTGTTTCCTAAAGCCCTGGTAGTCAGGGTGCATCAATGTTTGTTCCACATACTGAGCCACACTGTTAATGTACTCTCACACTCACACACACACACACACACACACACATACACACATACAGGCATACATATCATGCCTCTGTCCCTGTCTCCTGTTTCTCTTCCTCTCCTTCTCCCCCCCACACACACACTCACACACACACAACCAATAATTGCATTTTGCTCTGGCAGTGTCCAACGGGCGAAGGCAAGCAGCCACACTCTGATCCTTGGCTCAAAGCGTTGTTTCAACAGTATCAGCATCAGCCAAGTCAACAGTCAATGGCCCCCATGCTGTTTCTGCTGTGTGTCACCCGCAGGAGATAACAAAGCCTCAGCTACTGTTGCCGAGGACTATCATGGAGTCTTAACACTCTAACAGGGTCAGCTCAAGTAATTACACAGAGATGTCATCATGGAAATCCAATATTAGTGGCAGATTTTTAATGTTAGTCTCGTAAGTATGTCACTTTTGTTTATGTACTTATGATTTATCAAAGTGCTGCATGTGTTAACTGTGATTGTTTCGTGGGTTATGTATTACCATAAACAGTCGTGCTAACTACTCTTTTCTGCTCAAGGGAAATGTTGTTGTAGACATTTAGATCATTCACATCCCCTGACATGGATCTTTCAGCATTTTTTTTTTCTAAACCAATGCATGGAGCTATAAAAGACTTTATGACCCATGCATCGAATTGCCTGTCAGCAGCAACATCCACAATTGATTGGAATACAAGCGAAGGCAAAGCGCTTGCTTACGCTGCCCTTTGGAGCATGTCCAAGGAAATGTCTTGTATAAGCGAACACGCTCCGAAGGAATTCCCAAGTTGGTACAGTGAGCTGGCAAGGCACTGTTCTAATCCTGGACGAAGCACTTGGCCAGTCCATGCTCGCCAAACCAGGTACCACAGATACATCTCCACGGGTTCATCATAATTAGAGACATTGCATCGTTTTCTGTATCACATATCTGCAGTATGATTAGATCAATCAGGTCCTGTTGGATTCTCACTAAAAAAAATCAAACCCCCTCCTCGCATATTCTGCCACTGGACTAAACAGTCTCCCCTGTCTACTAATCTCATTCTTATCGTAGCCTTATTCTCTGGCAAAAAGGCTTGAGGATTTAGCCAGCTGCTTGGTAAGTAATCCTATCACTGGTGTTGTGGCAGGCTTCCATTGTGAACATGTAAGGAGTCAAGGAGAGTCCAGGGGAGCGCTCAAGGCTGTCCTCCTTTATCAGCTGCTGTTCATCTCGCACAGCAACAGCAACAACATGTGGGAACGACGGGGGAAGAGTGTGACCTTGACAGAACGTGTGTGTATTTTGGGGGCATGCACACGTGTGCACTGGGTAAGAATGTATGTGTTTGTAGGGCTGATATGAGTCTGATTTCAATTCAAGCGTGTAATTCCCCATTCGTTTATGTTAACACCACTGGCATGATGGGCAAAATCCCACTGAACACAGATCCCCTAAAATTTCCATTCTGCCTCAAGGATGGAAGAATGACCCCTTGCTCTCTTCCTCTACCTTCCCTCCTCTGGATGGGGGGAAGGGATGGTTTACAAGCTGACCCTTCCTGTTTTACCCTTTCCTCGTCTTCCAGATGGACCTCTGGAGATACCCCTCTTCCAGCTCATCCCCTCCCAGAGACAACTGGTTTTTCGTGGAGACCGTCTACCCCTGCAGTGCACCGCCTCCTACCTGGACACGTCGGTGGAGCTGCGGTGGCGTCACAATGGCCACATCGTGACCACGCAGGAGGACCGGGGCATCTACGTGGAGGAAACCCTGCTTCACGACTGCTGCCTGCTGACCAGGTACACGCAGAGGAGAGGGAAGGGGGAGGTGAGGAGGGAGGGAGAGAGATGAAGGGAGGGAGGACGGATGGGGGGAATGTGAGCTGAGAGCTGATTAGCTGTTGACTGGCCTGTTGCACTGACACACATGCACACACTACCAAGGATGTTTTTAAGTCCACCCAAGCAGATAAACCCAAATTACACATGCAAATAAGCTGCTGCATAAACAGTCTCATCATGTTACATAGAGAAACATGCGCATGGGCGCTTGCAAACAATGAAGGACACACATGTTCATGCACACATGCAGATGCTTTCTCTGTCTCTCACTCACACATAGGAGCTGTGATTTACCTTTTGTTATTGGCGCCCTTGATAAGGATCTGAAAGGACAGGACAGAATTGGCTTGGCAGCGTGCCAACACCTCAGAGCAATCTGCGGCTCATCTCTAGAGGTTGCCTGTCCAGCCGCTCCCTCAGTGCCGGTGGAGCGCTGGCTGATCACACGCTAAGAGGAACAGATGCTGAATCATAATTGTGGTGATAAAGCAGACTGGCAACACTAGTTTTGCACATTTTGTTTTTGATAGAAGACGTTGCCGCAAGCCTCCATCCTCTTCCTATCTTTGTTTTCTTGGTGGTCTGCAGCACGTATGGTTGTGTGTGTGTGTGTGTCTGAGTGTGTGTGTTATAGTATTTGACGTAATGCTGTGGCAACAGGGCACAGATGCAGGAGCACATTGCTGTTGATTACTTTAACTGCTGCCTGTTCTGACTCAGCTTCTCTAGCATAAATATTGATGGAGTGCTGACAGAAATATGTATCCCTGTGTCAACAGGGCCAGAACGCCTCTTGTTGTGTGGTTCATTTGGCAACAAGAATGCCAGCTATACTTTTCCGCTCCATTTCTGGAAAGGTATACCATTCCCTTGACTGCAAGCGCCACAAATAGTCAATATTTTTTCTTTTCATTATGTACCAGCTCACTGTTTGACATTCTCAGTGATCCCTATGGTGAATGCACTGCCTTGAATAATTGGATTACAGGATAGGGAGAGAACTTTTAGTGAGGTTTCAGTGTCTTTGTGTCTCAGTAGTGACATTTCTTGGTTTATTTTGATTAAGGTATTCATAAATAGGAATCAATAGAATACTTTGTCAGTCACTACTCATTGCCTACCATTATCAACAGTAGTGGAGACTGAAGTACTATACTTAAGTACCATTTTGTGGCACTTGCACTTTACTTTTATATTTCAACTTTATACTTCTACCTCACTACATTTCAAAGAAATATTGTACAGTTTAATCCACCACATTTTATTTGACAGATTAAGATTTGACATACATCATACATTATCATCTTGAAAAATATATTGCATTTAATGATGCATAGATTCAATTACCTAAAAGCATAAATAGTTAGAGAAAATTAGCTCATCCTCTATCTACAACAATAAAATGCTGCAAAAGGTGCTTTTGTTGACTGGACATTTTGTTAATAATACTTCTGTACTTACTTAAAGCTGCGCTAATCAATATTATTGCATTACTAATGGATCAAATGGCTGTGTAAGATGAAAGAGGCCTAGGAATTATAAACTGACTCTGCAGTTACCCTCTGTTCTTCCGAGCACTGTAGCATCTTTTAGCTAACTGTTTTGGTTTTTCGTGGCCTGCAAATTTACTGTTGTGAATCACTCTCACCGCTCTCTTGAGCATTGTTTCCAGTCATAGCAGGCAGCTCTTTGAGCAAAAACGCTCAGATAAACCAACTGTTCACTATCTGCACAGCAAAACAGTGTTAGCTACTATCAATAAAGGTGTGTAGAGCGTGAAGAATTAGAAAATGTCTGACTTTGGCAGCCCCAGTGGTAGTATCAAAAAAGAGACTGTGGCATGGGGTGAAATCAACACATAGACTTCCACAAACAAAACTATATGTCATGTTAATCCTTTAAATGGTGCTATAATCAAATGAGATTCTACACATAGTAGCTTTAAGTAAAAAGTCTGAATATAACTTTCAACCTTCGATTATCAGTAGACACACAGTAAAACTCACTAATATTATGCAGCAGTAGTGACATTTAGGTTCGAAGTCACTGCTTAGAAGCCCATCTGAGTGGAGATGAACCCTCATTGTCCATTGTTAGGTTCAACTGACCCTCCATGTTGGCTGTGTACTAACTGGTGATGTCTGCCAGCTCCTGTTCCAGTCTTCTTCTATCCCATCAGGACAATCTGTACTGCTCCCCATCTCTCCCACTACTCAACAAACGAATCCACCAGACTTTTGACTCTACTTTTCCAGCTCAGTGTCCCTATGAAACATGATGAATTTCTTGTTGCTCCCATTCTGATTAGGGCCCCGCTTGCAATTACCCACTGCTGTCCTCTTGTATACACAAATAATGCAATTTTCTCCCCCGAGTGGAACCCATTCAGGTCATGTTGCTCTTGGCACCTAAAATGTTTCCCTCCTGTAGAAAACCTGCAAGGAGCAGACATCATTTCCATAGCTGATGAGTGTGTAACAGGGCTCGATCCAACAAAAACAATCTGCTGTGACTGGGCTGAACTTCACCCTTCGCCCTGAGCTGTATCTTAAATTGCAGTGTTGAGAGACATGTGAGGGGAAATTAAAGTCCTGTGACTTCACTGGTCCAGCACTCGTTAAGTCAAAAAAAAAAAAAACATAACTAATGTTTTGGCCTTTGACATGCCAGACGCTGTCAATGCTCGTTTAGCCACAGTGGACAATATATTAGTCATTACGGCCCGTGTTGATGTCGTTCACCTTGGATAAATGTGCTCCGAGTCAGTCAGCCTCGCCCTGCATGCCCCATCAGAGAGGAAAGACTGAATACACAGGATTTAGCGCGTGGCTTAAAGCCCTCGTCTGGATTTGTCGCACAGTGTTGCAGCAATGCGAGCGGAGATGCCAAAGCCCCAGTGAAGTCACCTCTTTGAAGGTGAACCCAAAATGTTTTGCGGCTATTTTCTCAGCTAAATTCTGCTTATCCTGCTTTGGGCCTTATCAGGCAAACGGCCAGTGTCGACATTCAAAACATGACGTGATCTTTTGCTTAGTGAAACAGGCATTATGAAACATTTTTATTTATTTTATTTTGTAATTTTTGTTTTGTATTGTATTTTTGTAACTCCTTCCCACTGTCACACTGTGCTGTGTCATTATAGCCTCTTATTTGCTGGCGCAGGTGGGCCGATAAGCTGATCCGTTTACATTGCTCACAGTGAGCAGCAGCAAAAAACCAAAAAACCCAGGCCCCATGAGGCCTGATGATTCTGCGATGTGGGCCAGACTCCTGCTGAGCAATGGTGTCAGGCCAAACTCCCAGTATTAGCTATGCTAGCGACAGCAGTGGGACCAGCCTGTGATTCATGTTTCATTAATCAAACATTTTAGAGCCCTGTAGCTAGCTACAGCAGACACTTTGGATGTATCTTTCTTAATCCTCTCCATTTTTAATCAGGCTAATCTTGCACAAAATGAAGAACCTGGTTTGGAAATATTACTGAAGGCAAAGGAAAAAAGGAAAATGTCTCTCCCTGCCTCTTGATTCCTTCCCCTGGTGATCTCTCTAAAGCTCTCGTTCTGTTTATTTATTTATTTTAGTTTTTTATATAGAACTCTCTGCTACTGCTTACAAACATAAACTTGAATTTATTTGAATTCTACCCACATCTCTTTCCTCTGTTATTGCATTCTACTGTGTTTTCTTTAAATCCCTGCCTCTCTTGCACTTTTTGTTGTTTTTTCCTTAATTTTCGGTCTTAAAATTTATCTGTGTGTTTACAAGCTCCTGTGCAGCATCAGTTGCTAAGGAGACCAAATTTGATCATCTCCACACGTATATTTTACCTCTGGGTTCATCACTTTACTGCTTGCCAGTTTCAGTCAATAAAGAAAAATAAGAGCTCCTAGTTACATTAGATGAAGTTTAACAAGGATAAAGTGAAGTTATTAATAGTCTACATAATATACTGTGTAGAGTAATGGATAGAGTGGGTTAAGACAAGGAGCTAATTTGATATGGATGCTGCTCCAACGGGAATAGTATGTTCATTATAGCAGTGAATTATAATATTTATTATGTGTGTACTGTATGTCTGTGTGCATATTGAACATGCACATGCTTATGTATGTTTACATGCAGAACTTATCGCTCCTCTTGGCATCTAAATATTCAAGAAATGCACATTTTTAATGCAACACCGTCACAAGCTGTGATAAAACACAAATTCACAAACTGTGAGCAGCAAGCTTGGATGAAAATGTCCCAGCTTTGGAGCATTTGTTGGGTAGAGGGGACAGATTGAAAGTTTACAGTCTTGTAAGCAACATTATGTAAACAAATTGTTAAATATCAGCGCACAAGCATAAATGTTCCTAATGAGTCCCTGGGGAGCTGCTCCACAATGGTGCAGTGTTACTGTGGATGTAGGTCAGTGCTTTGTGTATGGTTTGTGTGAGCTTCTGGCCTACTGCTTTTCACATACTGGAGCCATTTCTTCATATGTTTATTATGTGAGGATGACCCTTTTCTGAAAACTGGACTGGCTTTTGGACGGTTTCCTCTGCTCTCCTTGTTTTGTCTGGGTGCAGCAGTTCACCGGGGACGTTTGTGATCAGGCTGCAGCAGCATTCGCCTTCAGTCGTGAGGTGGGAGACAGGGAGGGACTAGCAGAGGGAAAGGAGAGGTGGGCGGTTGGTTGTGTATGTGTGGTGGTGGTGGTGGTGGTGGTGGTGGGGGGGGGGGGGTGTTTCCCTGTTTCCCTGTGTATTTCCCAGCATTCACACAGTTGGCCCATGTTCAGCGATGATGTAACTGTCCTCTCTGCAGACTATTCATGGTTAGAGAGTGCAGCAGCTCTGTCTCACACACACCTGCATGAATGTAATCACACAGTTGCAAGCACACATGCTAACCACCAACAACATCATCATCATCATCATCACCCATACAAATTCTAATGAATTTGTTTTCTTTTATGTACTGTACATGGGCATCCATTGTTCCCATCAGAATTTATTATGTGAACATTCACCTAAAAGGTTAATAAATGACCAGTAAGGTTTAATGACACTTCACTAACTGTTTTTGAATATAAAATGTTCTGCTCAAACCAAGCCCCTTTAATTTAACATCGATAATAATCCCAAAACCTATCGATGCACCTGGGGACCTTTGGTGACTTGGAATGAAATCACCAGTAAATGTGCCAATTAAATGTAACGCAAAGTCATGAGTATATTGTTAATTGCCTACATTATTTTTTTCTTGCTGGTGGCTTAACTATATAGTGGTGGCGCTATTGAATTTGCAGCAAAAACATGAATAAGCAAGGCAGTGTGTGGACATGTGGCATTTGAAAGTGTATTTCGAATACCATAGACCTACTACAAACACCCATGATTCAAAAGTACTACATGGTAACAATAAAATTGCAGTTCTTTTAAGTTAATAAAAGATAATAATGCACTCAAGTGCAGACAGAAGGCAGGCAGATGCAGAAATAGACAACAGTCAACTCTGGAAAACAAAATCTACACAACTCATATCTCGACAAACACGCAGACAGATATATATCGTAGTAAGACCCACAAAAAGTTGCACTTTAGTGACAGGATATTACTTAAAGTTCTCCTCCACTCAAAAATATGTTTTTCTTTTTGTTCGTACAGTTGGATGTTTGAGCTTCAGCGTACAGAATGATGTCTGTGCAGAGTTGGACACTAGGAGGATGTTTTCACATTCATCTGCTCATTCATGTGCTCATTGAAAATCCCATTTTTTAATGGGCTGGCCTTCAAGCATGATTTGTGACATCACACTTTCAACTCGCGAAAGTGTGATGTGGAAACTTGAAGCCTCCAGCGCACACACACTGAGAATGGACATTACAGTGATTTTTAGTGAAGGAGCAGGAGTAGACGTCATTTCAAATATTTTAACAAGGTAATTGAACTTTTTTTGTGAAAAGAACATATCTTATACTGTATACAAATTATTTTTCAAAGTAGAGCAATTTATATACATGTTAAAACATGTCTGGAGGGGATCTTTAACTTTACCTAAAGGTAACCTGTGGAGTTTTTGACATCTGGTAATGCTATGGAGAAGTTTTTCTATGAGTGGGTCCCCGTCTCGTGCCTGTAGGTGATACACGTAACTGCCAATTGTTTCACACCATTTCACTGATCTACAGGCGGCGGTAATGTGCCAAGATATGCAGCAATGCGCTAGCAAAGGCAGGAAAGAAGAAGACTACTTGCTAGTAAACATCGATGTAAACAAAGATTTCAAAGATTTGAAAATTTTAAAGAAAAACCAGCTTTGCAAATGTTTTATGAGGAAGGAAATGCATTCACGTTTCAACATGTTTGTTAGACATCAAGGATACACACAGTGCGCTTTGGTGAGTAAGACTGATACTTTTGTTTGTTTGCAAGAAAACTCCACACGGCACCTTTAAGTAAATACATTGCGCTCGACGTGAGCAACGTGAACCCATGTGATTCCAGTGCATAGAAGCCGCTGCAAACAGAATTCTGTTTATCAAACTTCTGGTAATTTCTTGGTGGGGTTACAGCTCCAACTAGCACTGCCTGTGCCCACAATTTTTTGGTGAAAACAGATTTCCACTAGTGATTCTGTGCAAATCATCTTCTGGTTTTTTTTTCCAATCCAGTGGAGTCTATAGAGGAAGGTCTTGAATGCTCAAATCTATCAAGTTCTATATTGTTGTAATCAGGAAGTAAGACATCTTGGCTTCATATACAGTATTTGTAACATGGAAAACTGGCGTTTCCTACCAATTTCATTGTCCTGTGTGAAAATGAAAAAGAGTTTGAGGGGTATTCTATGAATTACTGTGGTCCCCATGACTAACAGATTTGGTCTTCCACTTTACCTCCCAACATGTTATCTATATTTTCTGTTAGGTTTTCAGACAGTGCATGTCCTCATTGTGTCATATAACTGTTGCACTGTAGAGACAGGACAGGCTGATAGCTGGACTGAGCCCAGAGGATTTCAATTTAAAGCCCGTCCACACTTTAAACTCAACTTGCATCCTGTGGAAGAGGGAGGATGTTGTTTTAAAGAAGGAGGTGGAGAAAGAGACCAAGAGAAAGAGAGGGGTGTGATTGAAAGAGTCTGTGATATTGTGTGTGAGACAGAATAAGGATGTGAAGGAGAGGTAAGGGTTAGGGTTACAGGTAAATTAGATATACAGACATCATCACAGGTATGCTGGAGAGTGACTCATTCCTGCAGTAAGATTCTTACAGTATGTCAAAAGTTTGTAGAAAATCTGTCTCAGTGACAATACTTCAAAAAGCTCCTGTCCAAACTATTAAAGGATTGGTGCAAAAATCCTTTTAAACTAGCTAAAAATGCCCAGAAGTGTTTTTCAGACAAGTGAAAATGTACTTAGGCACATGCAAAATCCCTCACATGTATTCACAGACACACACACTTACACATTTCTCCAGCCCAGAATGTCATCATCTCAGTCAAGCGTTCAAATCTGATTTAGGGCCTTTTAGAAAAGCAATCAGAAAAGAGAGCTTTAGTGGAACACAGAAGATGAAATCAGGACTTATTTTATTCATTTTCATAACTTGCCCACAGAAAGTCATTGGAGCAAAGTCACGGGTCCGTTCAGCACGGGGAGTGTTAACAGCATTCTCTGATTTCCGTTTGTCTTCTCTTGCAAAACAAACAGCAGTGGAGACGAGTTCACGCCAGAGCACGAAGTGATTTCATTTGGCAATTTTTAGGTATACATGGGTTACCTCTCTAGTAGATTCAAAACACTAGAGCTTATTTGGTGCTTCTGTATAGACTGAAAGCATTTGACTGACAGACTTCATGAAGGATTATATTTACTTTAATTTGTTGGCATTCAAATTGTTTTTATCATATACTGAACACATATCAGACTATTAATCAATTTACCCTTAAATGTGTCTTAATTTATCAAAAAGAGAAATACACCGATCAGCCAAGGTTTTCCAGCAGAACATTGCCCAAAGCATCACACTGCCTCCGCCGGCCTGCCTTCTTCCCATAGTGCATCCTGGTGCCATGTCTTCTCCAGGTAAGCGATGCACACGCACCCAGCCATCCACATGATGTAAAAGAAAACATGATTCATCAGACCAGGCCACCTTCTTCCATTGCTCCGTGGTCCAGGGCACCCTGACCGGTCTGCGGCTACGCAGCCCCATACTCAACAAACTGAGATGCACTGTGTGTTCTGACACCTTTCTATCGGAACCAGCATTAACTTTTAAAGCAATTTGAGTTACAGTAGCTCTTCTGTTTGATCGGACCACACGGGCCAGCCTTTGCTCCCCAAGCGCATCAATGAGCCTTGGCCGCCCATGACCCTGTCGCCAGTACACCAGTTTTCCTTCCTTGGACCACTTTTGGTAGGTACTGACCACTGCAGACCGGGAACACCCCACATGAGCTGCACTTTTGGAGATGCTCTGACCCAGTCGTCTAGCCATCACAATTTGGCCCTTGTCAAAGTCGCTCACATACTTACGCTTGCCCATTTTTCCTGCTTCCAACACATCAACTTCGAGGACAAAATGCTCACTTGCTGCCTAATATATCCCACCCACTGACAGGTGCCACTGTAACGAGATAATCAGTGTTCTTCACTTCACCTGTCAGTGGTCATAATGTTATGGCTGATCGGTGTAAATCCTAATATACATAAAGGCTTTAAAATTGGTTGTTGTATGGGACTTGATATTTAGTAGTGCATTATTTGGGTGCCTAAGGCATAGATTTAAAAAGTAATTCACTCCTACCATGACTGTCTGCATTGCCATAAAGTTTTATGGCAATGCTGATAACAGTATATTTGTTGCCATGTTAGCAGCTTGGTTCTAGGGATGGCAGTGTCACTCATTTACTCGGTTTGTCCACCACTTTGGTGAAATATCTCAACAACTATTGGATAGATTGCCATGAAATTTTGTGCAGACATTCATGGTCCCCAGAGGATGAATCCTACTGACTTTGGTGACTTTTTTCCTCTTGCACCACTATTTTTAGGCTCTGAGTGAAATATCTCCACAACTATTGGATGAATTGCCATTAAATTTGGTTCAGCCATTCATGTTCACCACAGGATGAATTGTAATAACGTTTCATCTAACTCTTTATTTTGTTATTGTCACAGTATTCTTTCTAAATGCACACAGCATGGCATTACATCAAGATAATGCAATCTAACTACAGTGGAGTTTTGTCAAACTTTGGTTTTTGCTATCTATCTGTCATGTTTATGTGTCAGTCAGAATCAAAGAGCAAAGCCATCTGTCTAAATGCACTATTTGGGAATGATCAAAAGTCATACAGGGAGAGATCCATGGTAGAGAAGGCAAGGATGCCAATTTTTGCACTCAGTAGACCAGAATGAAATGCAGTCACAAGTCATGTTGTGTTTTGAGTCAGTTTCTTTTTCCTCACACTGGCTGTCTCTCACCATCACTACTCCTCTCTCGACCTTGACGTGCAATTCAAGGTTGAATAGGTGACACCTCAACTGGGCCCTTTTTGCCCGTATTCATGTGGGTTGGGTGCTCCACTTCTCTTCCATATTGCTAACACATGCAGGCCAGGTGAGTTGGAAACTCTAAATTGCCAGTAGGTGTGAATGTGTTTGTGTTTATGCATTAGTCCTGTGAAGGGCTATAGGGAGTTTCCCTGCCTTTCGCCCAGTGAATGCTGGGACAGACTCAGGCCTAAAATAATTGTACTTGCAGTAAGCACATTGAGACAGAAAGGGGAGAAGGAGAGAGAGAGAAGCAGATGAAATGAAGGCATTTAATGTTTCTGAATAAATATTTCTCTCACACCCTCTCTCAGTGTTTTCTGGGATTTCAGCTCCTCCACATCAGAGCTGCTCAGCGACTAATCATCTTTACTCTGAAAGATTTCAGTTTCTTGTCAAGCCTGTCACTTATAATTATAAATGTTCACTGTCACACATTCCCGTTTGCGGAACACTGTATCCTAAGTCGCATTTAAAAACTTTATACAGTATTGTGTGGGTATTCTGTGACTTGTATTATGAGCACACACAGCTTAATTAAAATCACAAAAAGGCATTAGCTCCTTAAGTGCACACAAAGCAAAGTGTATATTTGACTACAACTGGATTGTATTTGGAAATTAAACAGTTGGCATTTCTCAAGGATGGTAGTATTTCCATGGTGATAATGCTCGTTGCTTAGCAATCTCCGCTGGCTTTTCTCTCTTTTTTTTTTTCATAAGGAGTAAAATCCTCAAGATTAGTCGCCTTGGCAAATGGCCTGCATTGGCTCTTTGTCACTGTTTCACCATCCTTTGTTTAATCAGGCTTTCTCCATTGAGATAGGAATCGCTGTGACAAAGTAGGAAAGATAAGCATGAGTAATGATCATCTTAAGTCACGGCATTTTAAACCACTGCATACACGCACGAGGGTGTCTTGACTGAATTCGATTTTGTGAAGCACAAACATTTTTGTACTCCCATCGTGATGAGGAGATTCCACTGACTACAGATTCCTTAAGATGTTGCCCTAACCTTAACCCTCCTCACTGCATGACTAACTTTAATCCTTAGCTTAATCCAAAAATAATCCAAACCACCCTAAATTCAAGTCCCAACACAAAGATAATCCTCAGTCTACATTTCACCCTAAACCCAAGACCAAATCCTAATCCAGCACTTTGTACAAACCTTGTAAGGACATTTGAAGCTCATAGGAAGAAGTTCACCAGCACACACACACCACACAGACACGTCATCCAAACACACACTCATAGTTTTACACCTCTGTTCTCCTCCTCCAGCGAGGTCATCCTCTCCAACATCGACGTGGGCATCGCTGGCATCTGGGAGTGCCTGGTGAGCAGTTCCCGTGGCAACACTTCTCAGCAAATGGAAATAGTTGTACTGGAGACGTCAGCACCGTACTGCCCCTCTGACCGAGTCACCAACAACAAGGGGGACTTCAGGTGAGTCACCACTCAGCGCTCACGTATGGCCACTCGACCATGTACAGATTGCACTGTCACAGCTGGTGTGTGTGGGGTAACAGGGATAGGACCCAAATGCAGACAGTTGAGGTAGCAGGATGAAAACAAGTATTTTTTTTGAACTTGAAAGACTTACAGGCAGACAGGCAGGTATGGATACAGGTAGGTAGATAAGCCGACAGGGAGGTACTGGTTCAGGTGGCTTGAAAGCAAAGACCAAATGTGACTAGGCAACATTGCAGCTATGACGATCTGACAGAGGAACAATGCATCTGGGCCAGTATATATGTAAGTAGGTGATGAGGGAATGAGGTGCAGGTGCGGAGATGGGCGGGGAAGCTCAGGTGAGGGGAATGAGGTGAGTGCATGGCAGATGGGAGTGGCAGGATGTGGAGTGACAGGAGAAAAGTCAGTGGGCATCTGGTGGACAGGTACAGAATAATGCTGAGGGGGCCTGGGGAAGTGGAAGTGTGGCTGAAGAGGGACAGAGAGGCGGAATGAGCAGGAATGTACACAACTGAGGCGGACATCGTGACATCATCTGGTCTACGACTGGTAACAATTTCAGCTTTAGCATGTTGGTTCACTCGAAATAAAGAGAACTTAAAGGAATAGTTTGATATTTTGGGAAAGACACTTATTTGCTTTCTTGGCAAGAGTTAGATGAAAAGACAGATACCACTCTCATCTCTGTATAGTACATACTGTAGAAAGCTACCAGCAGCTTACTGGAAAGACTGGAAACGAAGGAAACAGCAAGCCTACCTCTGTCCAAATGTAACAAAATCCACCTACAAACATCTGTAAAGCTCACTAATTAACATAATATCTTGTTCATTTATTCAGTACAAATACAGACGTGTAAAACTGGTTTTATGAGAGTTTAGGTGCCGGACGTCACTGCACCCAGCCAAGAAATAGTCCGGCACATAACCCCCCATAAAATCACAATGGGTCATTTTTACACACAAAATATTGATTGGTGTTGATTAGTGAGTTTTAGAGGTGATGTTAGGCAGATTTTGTGATCTTCATTCAGAGCCAGGCTAGCTGTTTTCCCCATGTTTCCACTCTTTGTGTTAAGCTAAGCTAACTGGCTGCTGACGCTAGCTTCATGTCCGTATACATACAGACATGAGTGGTATTGATCTAAAGAAAGCGAATATTTCCCAACATGTCAAACTATTCTTACTACTATAACAGTAGGGTTTTTCTTGCCTCGGGTAAAAATATTATAAACCACTACTGTATATAAACCATATCCTTACCCTACACTTAAAGTTTACCAACTAGTTTGTGTAATTAGTGGTAATGGACAGTAATTGCTGGTTTTCAAAGGTGATGCCAGGAGGTCTCCAGCAAAATAAGGCAATAGTTTAACCTCACTATAATTTAAGTCACTGAAAATATTTCCAATTACACTGTCTACTGTATAAAAATTAATACTGTAATCAGAGTGCTCACTCTCTGCTATTATCTCTCCATGTACAGTGCAGTTGAGGTACTTAAGTCTGGTTCTTGCCGGTGTCGTGCTGGTTTTTGTTCCACCTGACAAAAGTCTGCCACACCTGGTCTGCCTTGCACCAGATGTGGCTCATTAACTGTCAAAGACCAGAAGTGAGTATGTACAGTGGAGCCTGGAGTTCATATATTTTAATAATAATTGGATATGTGAGATGAAAACTCCCACAAACATTACGGCTCAATGTAGTCCGGCTTTATAGCGCGACTATAAAAAAGGAGAGCTCTTGTTCCCATGACTGAGGTTTCACATAAAAAGAAGAACAAACACCACACATCTCCTCGCCCTCCATCTATCCTCTTTTCTCCTGTCCTCCACTCCTTGTGACCACTTTGAAACCTTGCAGTTGTACACGCACACTCACATCCCACACCTCTCCTCCTTCGTGGGTGTGCTGTTGTCGTGTACGGTCCTTTGTAGCCGCTGTACTTTACAGCCCACTTCCAGTGCAGCAAGCACAGAGGCTTTGTTTCTGCTGGAGCTTTGGAGTAATGGGCTGGAAAATGAGCCCCCTTTTTTTGTTGGGGGCGAAATTAACGCCATTTATTACTAAGTGGCTGCTACTGCTGCTGCTGCAACAAGGTGGATGGAGAAAGAGGAAAAAAAGAGAATGGGGTGGAGAGCAGCGGGATGGCTCTACCCTCAGAACAGATTACCAGTCTCCTGAGTGCGGTGCTCCTTTATTTTCATTTAGATTAAGTCAAAAGTGTTGCCACATTAAGCATTACTTCAACTACTTTTCTGCAGTAAGATTTTGATGTTGCCTGAAGGAGAACCACAAAACATAAGACACATGTTTCTCCTCGGTTTGTAGACAATTTGATCAATATGTGTGAGCACAAACAACTCTTTCCTAAGGCTGCAGAAGCACAGGAATAAGACCTTTAATCTGCAATAGCGCCAAGAAACAAAACCTGGAGTTCTTTTATTATCTGGGAAATGGAGGCTAATGTAGTGGACTATGAATGTTTGGCTGACTTTTTACACTCAAATGAGCTTTATTTTATTGAAACACTAACAGGCATTACCCAGAAAATGAAAATTTTCCATTTCCCCGTAAAATCACCCAGGCCCCTATCACAGGTTGGTCAGTAGAGCAGCTCCAGGAATTGGCTCTTGATGACATTATTGAGAAAGTCTCATTTCTTGCTTCAGAGGAGACTTCACTGAACTTTGCATTGCCATACGAACAACACTTGTAATTACTCTTTTAGGCAGATTTTCCCCTCTAGGAAGGAACAGGCAGGAACAGGCAGTTTCTTCTGCATGTATACATCCTTCTCCGTCATTTTACACCATCCATCTGTGGTGCACGTCAAATGAGGTGCTCCAGCAATTTAGTATTGCACTTTCATAAAGTTGTGGGACTTGTGAGGAGAGACAAATTAAAGAATGAATGGTTAACGTTGAACAGCAGAAGCTGCGATATCCTGACTTTTAGACCCTATGGTCAAGCTCCGAAACACTGAATCCTACATTTCCCATGATTCAGTTTGATAGCGTCTTTTGTTAAATTTTCCCTTCCTGTTAAGTTCCCATTAACAAAAGCTTTCTGTTTTAAATATTCAATCTCCAAACTATATCCAAAAAATAACCCAAAACCACAGAAGACATTATACAACTGCTTTCACAGGCTGAGTAGTACTCCCCATGACGAGTAAATGGAACTTAATGTGTAAAATTGGTGGAGTGCCCCTTTGAGTTCATTCTGTCGTTAAACAAACAAAAAACATGTTTAGTTACATTGTGCACCAAGTGGAAAGACAATAAAGTTGATTAATAAAGTTAGTAAATAAAGTTAATTAAGTCAGAATCTGGCAGTCTTCTGCAAAAATAATTAGAGCTAGCTGTAAATCAAATATGCAAATTAATAATTTCCTAAGTACAGGGAGTATGAAATTGCCATCTGGTGCAGTGAGTGTAGATTCCTAAACTCACTTCGTTCCTGATCATTCGGTGATATCTTGTGTGGCAGGTGGCCAAAGACCTTAGCTGGCATCCTGGCCTTCCTGCCCTGCGCTCCTGCCACCTTCGGCTCTGCCCCCGACCCCTCTGGCAGAGCTCCCCACCCCTCCAGCCAGAGGGAGAAGAAGGCGTGGCGGCGCTGCGACCGGGCTGGGCGGTGGGCTGAAGAGGACTACACGCAGTGCCCGTATGCCAGTGAACTGACCCGCGTGCTGCATGAGCTCACGCAGGTATCGATACACATGGAGAACTTGTGCTGACCTTCATTCTCAGATTCTATTTCACACTTTTTTCCCGTTGCCTGTGAATCAGTTCTAATTTTGCAAGTTTACTATGATATTCAACATGTTTACATATTTGCCAACCTACCCAGACAGTTTAACTGCAAGATTTGATAACTTCATATTCCCAGAATACAGAAACTAATATCTCCACTGAGTCATCTGTAGCCTGCAGGTATTTGCAGATCTATATACATAATACAAACTGACTGATGACGAGCTGTTTCATACTACATTCCTCATGGGATTACTGCACCACATTAAAGTAGTGTTACTGTTAAAGTTCACAAAACTACATGCATGGCCTGAAATAGCATTATAGTGATGTATTATCTATCACATGTTGTCAGAACTGTTTCATGTTGTGTCTCTGTTGAATTGTGATGATAGACTGTGTGATCATCCTCGCTGAATGTCGCTGTATATTTTCTTTTTTTATTCCAGATAACTATTAATACCACCAATGCTCAGCCTTTAGGCCAGCAGATAGTGGCCTTCACCAGCAGGGCGGCACACTTCACTGATGTCATGGACGTCATCTTTGTCACACACCTGGTGGAGAGACTGACGAGGCTGGTGGAGAAGCGTCGAGATGTAAGAGTGAACGCACAGAGATGGCAGTGTCTAGATGGTAACCCTAGCTTTGCGAAACTCGCGAGATTTGTGAAACGGTTGCGGTTTGGTTAGTTATGCACCAAAACTACTTGGTTAGGCTCTCTCGCAGAAAGGCTTTCTAATACAAAACTTACCATCTAGACATGACCCACAGAGATACACCACAGCCAGTTCACTTCATAACATGTTATGTGAGCCTTCATAACATGTGATCTGTGTACTCATACTGTTAGCTGCGACTCCTATTCTGACAGTTTATTTGTTTATTTATTTATTCAAAGGATCCCCATTAGTTGATCCCATGGTAATCATTAAGTCTTCCTGGGGTCCACCCCTGACATACAATATGATGCACATTAATTGCATTTTTATAAATAGAGTTACATCATTATACATTAATAAATTAAAACCAATCAACACTGTTCATACATTTAGGTAGAATACTAATTAAAAATCAAAATATAGAGGAAAAAAATAAGAATTATACAACTCATATGAAATGAAACACAAATATTAAAAACTAGCCTAGAGTTATACCTCTACTGTTCAATCTGTCATCTGCATGCCAAAAAATGCCTGCATATTCTTTTTAAAGGATGATTTATTTTTTATTAGACGGATATTAAGGGGTAAATTGTTCCAATTTGTTATGGCTCTGTAAATGAATTTTCAACGAGTTAGTCCTTGAGCTGGGCGCCACAATATGACTGTTACCAGCAAATCTGGTGTTGTGGTCAGGGGCGTAAATATAGACAGTGCAGACAGGTTGCACTGGGGCCCCTGGGGTGGGGGAGCCCTCCAACAATGTGTTGGTAGAGAACGGGCCCTTGCGAGTTGGAACTAGGCCTGCAGAATTCACATTAAATTAGATACAGTGCCATTTGCTATATATTCCCTCAATAAGGCAAATCCATGTCTGTCATGGTCCGTTTTTTTTTCTTTTCTTCTTTTTTTTTTTTTGGGGGTTAAATACTCAGCCAATCTATAACAAAATGATATGCTTATTTTAATTCCAATACAATAGCCTAAGTAACTCATTCGACTGTACAATCCAGCACATTGTTATATGTGTATATATATATATATATATATATATATATATATATACATACACACACATACATATATATATATATATACATACGCAGGCTGGTGTGTGTGCTTCACAATTAGTAACGAGCGTGCCCTAGGGCCCATCATAATAGCGTGCACAGGGGCCTGTCTTAACTACCTTACGCCACTAGTGGTGATTATGTGTCTTATTACAGTAAACGATTATTATTATAACAGGTTTCCTGCATGTGCTCGTTCACAGTTTTCTGAAAGCAAAGATTTGCCGTTGCCTTAAGAAAGGATGAGGTTTCATCAGGATAACTGTTGACTAGCTCATCTAGAGGTAACAACGGCTTCTCAAGAGACCCGAATTGAGCAAACAGAAAAGGACACTTCAGTGGATGTCAGTGAGAGACAGCAGGGGCTGCCTAAAAAGACATGGCAACACGCTGTCGTTCTGGCTTCAATCCTTCAATCGATTCCAGACAGCTTAACTTTTCACCTCATATGCTTTCCTCTTGCCCATGGCGGCACTGGACCTGAATGACAATTATGGTTATGAAGATGCATCTCTTTTTTGGGGCGGGCTGTGTTTTACCTTAAGTGAACTTCTCTTCTGTCTGTGGCCAGAGGCAATTGGAGGGCTTTATGTCACGCTGAAGGTCAGGTTGTGCGAGGGGAAGGGTGTTGAGCTTAGTCAGTGAAAAGAATCAATATTAGCTCTCACTTGTCCAATTACTCATCATAGGTCACTCGGGAGGAGATATTATTAGGAGATACTTAGGGTTTTATCATTCCTAAGACAATGTGGATGAGACCACCCTCATTCATCCAATAAAGAACAGTCAAATGAAGCAACAGTGAAAAGTACAGTAAGTAAATAGCGAACTGCCATCCCAAGGAAGCGATTATGCCCCATTGGAGCTGCTAATCTAAATTAAATCTCCCTATAATGAATGAAGCCACCATTGCCTCCCTCACAATTCTGACTGGAGATTACAAATGTGCCTGTTGTTGCGGATATGATTGATGTGCATGATGAGTCTGCCTCTTCCTGTGTGTGTGTGTGCGTGTGTGCGTGTGTGCTTTGTATGTACAGTTTGTGTGTAATTGTGTACATGCATCCATTTGCATATGTGTCTGCTTGTGTTCCCGCAGCTGGGGGACTACATATCAGACATAGCCAGCAACATGATGCTAGTGGAGGAGCACATCCTGTGGATGGCACAGAACGAGGCCAGAGCGTGCACTCGGATCGTGCAGTGTGTGGAGCGTATTGCCGACCTGGCGCTGACCGGCGACAATCAGGTCATTTCTAAGGTATGGCTGGGCTTTGAAAATAACACCGACACTCACAGCCACACTCAGTCAGGGCAAAGGTTGATCATCTGACTAAATGTCCCATAGCTTCACCTTTTTTCTTGCAGCCTAGAATAATGAGAAGTTAATCTGGTTCTAGCAGATAGCTAGAATAAGGCAAGAGAAAGATAAATTGCTTCCTTTGTTTCTTCTCGCTTCCGTCAATTTTTTCCCCCCTCTCTGCTGTCACTTGGGATAAAAGCATCTGCTAAATGACTAATATAAAAATCTCCTTTCCGCTACCCTCCAACCCTTCCCTCTCTCTCCCTACCACTCCTAATTCTTGGCTTGCCCCCCCCCCCAGGTATCTGCTAACATAGCTCTGGAGGCCTTTCTGATCCGTCCGTCTAACTTTCTCGGCCTGTCCTGCACGGCACTTCAACGGCCCCCCTCGCCCCTCCCTGACAGCCGCTCCCACGCTGACAAGGACGCGAGCAGAGAGCGTGACGCTGTGGGGGAATCGTTGCTCAACCTAAAATGCCACACTGTCAACAACAGCGGCTCACCGGCCAGTCAGCTCAGCAAGGTAAGGCGCAAGTTAATAAATGGTGTGAAACTTTTTAAAATATGCTATTCTGCTCTTTTGCTCGCCTCTGTTGGCAAAATCCACCGAATCCAGCCTGAGGTCAGGAAACAACGTTCTTTGAGTGTTTCTCTCTCTCGCTCCCGGCGGGTTTGTCTATATATATATATATATTTTTTTTTTTTTAAAGGCCACACACTTTTGTATTTTTTGACTCTGTGTTCAAATTCAATTCAGTTTTATTTATATAACGCAGTGAGTGAGAGAAGAAGGGGAGAAGATGTTCTAACAGAGGAGAAAGAAAGTGACTGAGAGAGAAATAAAATATGAGAAAGACAGAACAGCTTGTACAGCAGCTCGTGGGCACAATAAAATGAATTCTCCAGCACCACACAGTTGAAGCATGCGAGAGGGATTACCACCTGCCCTTAAGTCTGTTGTTGCCTATTTGTCCCGGCAAGATGACACCTTGTTTGGGTTTGTTGGCACGCCATAGATCAGCTGGTGATAGGTGGGGTTGCAGTCGGGGCAGGGCCTGCAAATAGGGCGGTAATTTGGGAGTCAGTGAATGTGGGCCACTCCTCTGTGATGAATAAGATGGCCTTGCGTCCCTGTCACTTTAAATCAGCTACAGCCCCACCATGGCTCCAGTTGTGGCTGTCCCAAATGACAAATACCATGTCAACAGACGAGGGGCACACTAGTTCTGCAGCATTTGAACTGTTTTCACCCTCTAGCTATTCACCCCCCGATGTATTCATCAGTGTGCATGTGAGTGTACCCTGTCTGTGCATGTTAGTGTGCATCAGCGGGATGCAGTGTACGGGTGTGTGTTTTGTCTTTCAGCCCACATGCTTATTTCATTTCCCTCATCTTCTTCTTCTCTGGTGAGACGGTGTCAGGTCTCTGTGGTTTTGTCAGCAATTACAGCACTTAATTCTAGCTCCAGGCTGTGTGTAGAATGCGTGCATGCATCTATGTATGCATTTCTGGAAGCTGAGCTAAGTCAGCTGCTGTATCGCGGATAGGACAATGCTGCCGTTCTAGAGGTCACTCCACAAATGTGCTCAAAAACACCTCTTGATGATTTCCAGACGGACTTTGTCAAATTAGGAGGCAATCGTGGAGAACACGTCTCCATGCCTGCACTCCATAATTTTGACAGGTTTCTCTACACTCTCAAGTTGAAGTCAGTTGATTTCACTGTGCTAAAGCTGGTTCGTTGGGCACAACCCCAAGTCTTGGCACTGCGTATCCTTGAGTAGCAGACTTGAACATGAAACTCCCAGTACGATGGATTTGGCTTTTCACAAGCTGTAAATATGAGAGGATGTGGTGACGTGTGCTGCACTCCAAGGCTTCTAATCATTGCCTAATCTTAAGAAAAGATTCATATTTAAGGAAGAAAATTCCTATCTTCTTTGTTATAGTTATTCTGTTTGTGCTTGCAATGAAATGTTTCATTGCACAAATGTGGTGTTTTGCCATATTTTGTTAAATACAGTAGTACAGTGTAAACAATAATTATAACATTACACAGCTATATAATATTTATTTATAATTATTCATTATAAATGATCATATTTCATTTAAGAAATTAAATCTTTGTTTACTACTTAATTGGGATAAAGTGTGATTTGAGCTGTATGGGTTTTGGTGGGCCAGTCTGAGTCAAAAGTCCCATGCTGATTTTTATTCCCACTCTGCCTGTTAGCAACGACCAATGTCCAAATCAATCGGGTTGCCATTTAGCCAAATAGAAAATGTGTATCGCTATGTAAAAACAGGAGCGATAGATGCAGTACAGGTGACTACTCTTGTTGAAACATTTATCTACTGTAGCATACATCAAGTCAAAGTATACACTGGTGTCAGTTTGCTTGTCCTCCTCTTGCTCCAGCTCAACCTGCCGGTGCTAGTGAACCCAGTTCATCTTCAGGTGCAACGCAGCGCTCCGCTGATAAACCAGCAATCTATTTAATGACGGTTGCTAAATGTAGTAGTAGAATTCACATAATTTCCACTGTGTCATTCTTATTTCAGCAGTTGCAGTGAAGAGTAAGGAGCCTTTTTTTTCTTGCAGCAAGACAAAAAAATGTGTCAGTACAGGTTTGAAGAATGTCACACAGCAGTGACAAAATATAAATAAATAGATAGAATAATGAATTCAGAAGGAACTGGATTCGATAGGCAGGTGTGATCCTAGAACAGCTATTGAAACTCTATTCCAGGAAGGAGGATAATCATACCAAGGATAATCATACAAGTTCTGATCTAATTTTTTAAACAAATGACATTGTGCATATAAATCCAGCTTGTCATGTGGATAGAGTCCTGCTTGAAACTCATTGGCTTTTGCTTTCCTGCGTCAGAGGAACTTCTCGCACAAGTTGAGACATTTTTGAAATTCTTGATCACTTCTTCACCTCAGTTCACACTTGCTGTGTCCATCTCACTTAATTCACCTCCTTTATCACACTGCCTGTAATTACATTTTCCTTCAAATTAAGTAAAACTTGTCTTTGCAGTTCTGGCATCGAGAAAGAAAATGTACTATATTAGAGGTTTTTCATCATGTTACACAAAAATGTGCTTTGTAATTTCATCTCCAGATAATGATTTATATCCTGACTGTATCACCTGTATCAGCAGCACAAAGCAGTGCCATTATGTATACATCACTGACTCAAGACTGTGATGGAGATTATTACTGTATCACTGGCTAGCTGGCATGGAGAAATCATAATAATAGTAGGGCTGCTTTACCGTACTGTATCTCCATTCAGTTATTCTTGATTTAAGAAGGTGTGTTGAACATCACATAAATGAAGTACCCAATTTACAGCAGTACTCTGGGGGAGTGCTTGTAGGTGGAGAGGGGGTTACACACACAACCTAAGAGAACACTGTAAAGAGATATTAATGCAAAGTCATTCTGCACAGTCCAAAATAAAAGGAGATATAACTGGAATGAGTCTTAGTACCCACTGGCTGTGCTTGGATTTTGGCAGATGTACTGCTATTGTTCTGTTTTGGCATTTATTTCAGGAGGGACAGCCAGTTTTTGTTTTTTGGATGGCACTCTTGCTTTTAAAGACTTGATATATTTGGTTAATTCTTAGAAAAAAATCTCTCAAAAGGTCACTTTTTGGGCATGAGATGAAAACGTGTAATACTATTTCCACCTAATTTAGCGTGTAGAATGAACACAGCTCATCGTCCCTGGGCGATTTGCACTCTCACACCTTCAAGCAGCCCAGTATCCACAGCTCCTGCTCCTCTGGAGCGGTTGTGGGGTGAGGAGCGGCGCCCTGCACGAGAGCACTTTAATGGTAATTGTTGAGGGACACGAAAGTGACTTCAACAGCCTATAAAAGGGCTCTAATCTATTCGAGCTATCACCACCCTGCAATAATATCTTTCTATTTCTCCCCTCCTCTCTCTTTACCTTTCACAGGGCATGTGGGGAAGACTTTGCCAATTACTCATAATCTGGGGAAGTCTCACAGGCCGAATACTACCAGTCTCACATACAAACACACAGCCAAGCATACACACACAAAGGATTTATATCATAGTTCATTTTAGGGAAAGTTGAGAAAATGTGTTGACAAATGATTTTGCATTATGAAATGTATATGTGACAATTTTTGTTTTGCTTTTATTGAATTTTATTTTTTATTTCCAAGTAGAATCTTTTTATTTCACTATCGAAATTTATTGCATTTAAATATTCCAAAATGTGTATATATCTTGCAGTTATCTTTTGGAATATCACAAAGTTAGTATTAAAACTTTAGACATGTAATGTAAACACTATGTGGAAAAATGGCTTCCAGGCGAGAAGTTTGATGGTATACTTTGCTTCTGTTTTCCTGAATTAGTGGACAAGACATTAGTTCATCTCCCTATTTTACTCTGCAGGAAGGTTTTCAAAGACTAAATCAGATGGAGATTGAGCCCAAAATGCCAGATACTCTAACCACTGGGCCACTGACATGGCCTGGAATTTGTCACTAAGATGGTGTACTTCTAAGAGATTAATGAAGTGACTCTGTAACACACATTCAGTTCAGTGTCACGAACTCCGACACAAAACTGGTGGACTCAAGTGCACGACTCTTCAGATCATGCATGGTATACCAAAAATCTTTACTGAGGCAGAACAAAACAAAAAACGCTCACGAGGAGGATCAGACAATAACATGGACTGGAACAAAACCTGGTACATGGAAACTTGCTGGTACGCTTGACTCAATTCTTTTCACAGACGGAACAAGACGAACTGGCACAGGACAAAGGGAGACGAGGACTATTTATACATGAGGTAGGGGAAAACAGGTGAGACCAATCAGGGGCGGGGTAGACAATCACAACGGCGGGAAAATCACACAAAGGGAGGAAGTCAGGGTCTAAAACGAGAGGGAAAGGTGAGTACAAAATAAAACAGGAAGTGCAGGACGAGACTAGACGTGAGTGACTTTAACTTAACAAAACTAAAACTAAGGCATGACATGAAATACATTTAGCAAATCCGGCGAGACACAACATTCCGATTTCAAATATTCAGTTTAGGAAATCTGTTGTGCCCCCTTTGGAGCAATTGCGCCTGTGAAAAGTACGTCCACTAAAAGTGCTTGTTTTTGCCACTGACAGGCTCAGATTGTTATTCAAAATGTCTGACAACATTATGGAAAGGATCTGCTTGCGTGACGTTATCATTTAACAGGGATAGTCATGGCATGAGTCTAATAATAATCTAACAATAAGTGGTGAAAGGGTGAAGAACAGCCCAGCTGAAGTTCTACATGGATCTGTATGGATGTAATCTGGAGCAGGATTCCTGATAAGATCACTGGACAGCTGGTTCTGATGAAAACCGGAGGTGGAAGGTTGGAGACGGGATGATTGGCTGGCAGAGGTCGTGGCAAAATTTGATTGGTTGAACTGAAAAGTGTGAACGTCATTCATCAATGCACTTATTATTAAGCTTCCGCTTTATTTTATATTATTACCCTACACTAAGCAAATCAAGAGGTTAAAAAATGTGGGTGTGGGAGCAATGTACTGAAATTAAATTAATAATCAATTTTAATTTCATAATGCAAATGTCAAGAGTCAACTGACCATCTGGCTCAAGCTGTGCCACACAGCAGTAGAATACAGTGTAAAATATTCTGTGCTTTCTAGGCTACAGCCTAGGTGATGTTAATGTGACCAGAAGTGCTTTGTTTTAAAGAATCTGATCTATACCTGATTTTTAATTGTATTTGTTAAATGTTGATTCTTTAATTAACACTATGTTTTTGACTAAAGAATTGGATCCCTGTAATCAACCTTTAATGCCTTATTGAACTCCTGCTGCTGATCTTGACATCATTTAAGTTAGGGTTTTCTGCTAGTTTCCTACAAACTGTGTGAAGTAAGTCAGGATTGAAACGTGTGAAAGATCTTTCGCTATCAGGAAATCCATCCTTGGTTGGTACCTATCTTCCATCTTCACCATCTTGATGTGTTGCTTCCATTTCTTTACAATAGTGTTGACACTGCAGCTGAAAGAGTCTTAACTCACCTCTGATGTTTTCTGCAACGTATGAGCAACAGAAAGCTGCATGGATTCATATTGTTTTAAACATGGACCGTAAAAAGGCTTGAGGCCTTGTATAATATTATAGTGACTAAGTGTAAGTGTTGCCATGACAATGAGTAAACTGCACGTCATTCAGCTGAGACAAATCTCATAATTCTGGGTCTCACAGCAGGCTGCCTATGCCAGTGTAATGGTGGAGGATGAGACGCATCTATGGAAGGAAAGCTTATACACCAACTAGCCTTTAAAGAGATGCATCCAGTTAAAACCAAAACCACCATGTGTTTGAATGAAGCGGGAGATATCAGATGTGAAATGTCATCTGGGCTTAAAAGACAAAAAAGACATTAGCAGCCAGTCTGAATTGAGAATGAAGGTCTGTTGTGTGAAAGTAGCCATCTTTTCCCCCACCAGGAAGGCGACGTGTGTTCAGAGTGTGAACTTAGTGCGAGATAAATACATTTGGTATATCAGGAGCACAGAAATAAATGCACATAATGCACACTCACACAGAGACACACTCCCGTATGACTCATCAGTCAGCCTGTCTAACACTGCTCAGTTTAACAGCACACTGTGAAGGCTGCAATAGACACACAGCACTACTGCTTGTTATCGAGCAAAGGAGATACTACAGAGATACAAACAGGGAGACAAAATCCCTAGTTGGATACACAGTCATCGCATAATAATGATTCTCTTCTTAACCATGCTGTTTTACATGTGGTTGTAGCTAAGTTTCCATCCAAAATCGGCAAAATAAAATGCTAATTAATGCATGTTTCCATTCACTACTTTTGTGCGAATTTTAGAAGTTGAGATAAACAGCTGGTGGCGCTAATTCTCCAGTCATGTGACATTAATTCATCGCAAAAGAAGAGGGTGCAACGAGATGACGTAATTGATAAAGCGCTAGTCAAACCTCAAACGGTGGAAAACAATATAGAAAATGTTGAAATATTGCTTTTGCATAACGTCACAGTCTCCTCATCGCTACGTACAGATCCCATGATTTCCTCAGGCGCTATTTTTAGTCTCTTCAGCAGACAGTGTTTAAGTGACATGCTTCATGTACATAATGTTTTATTCTGAGTCTGTTTCCTTTGCACTTTGTCGCATTTTACTTTTATTGATACACTAACTTTTCCACCTCAGCCAAACATACAAACGTTTTTGCGATGTTTTGCATTTATTTTTTTTGTTTTTGGCATTTCCATCCAGCTGTTTTTATGCGCAAATTGAAAATGTGCATAAAAACAGGTGGATGGAAATGTTGTTAGCCAAAGTACATCGACATATCATACACTGTATATATAGTAAATCAGAATGTCAGTGAAATGAAAGTTAGCTTGTGTGACGTTGACGTACATGTTTTCATTAACTTGCAGTGTCTTTGCCAACAGCAGCCTGGTGCCTGAGTGTCATTAACAAGAACAGTAGCACACAAACTTTAAAGAAGGGCTTTAATAGTGATTAATAGCCTAGCTCCTAAAAACCCGCAGACCTTCCCATAAACTTGGCTTCTTTTCCAGGCTGTTCCCTCCATCCTCATGTAACTGACTGACTGGCTGAGTGATCTGCTCTCTGTCTCACTCTGGCAGAAGCTCAGCACCGTTTAGAGCTATTTTGGGTCCAACTGGACTAAGACACACAGCATATGGCCCTGCTGTGCCAACACCTTGCCAAAAAGTGGTGTAATAAAACACAGCCATACATCAGCACCTTACATAATGCACTCAATTGCAAATATTTTTCTCCTGATTGATTTTCTGTATTTTCACAGATGAATTTTGTCAAATGGTTTTAGATTGTTGTAGAAGACAGTCTGTATCTTTTCTTTTTTTTTTATTTGGAAGTTTTCTTCCTAGGTTTAACACAAACTTTAGTAATTAAATAGTGCATAATAATGTTCCTTGTGTATATATATGCATGTAAAATGGGAGAAACTATTGTTCTTTAATGGCTGGCTTTAATAGAATCCACCACACAGGTATCATGAGCATCCTAGTGGCCCAGTGGTCTAATGTAACTCGTCTGGCCGGGACTGTGTCATCTCCTTCTTTTTCTCCCAATGTTTCTTGTTGCTCTCTGTCAGCTATCAAATAAACACTAAAGTACCACAATAAAATCACAGGTATTTTATATTACTCTCTAGACCACTGAATCAGCATAGATGTTCCACCCTGAAAACACATTAAAATTTACTGAAGCAACCTGGTGTTGGAGGAACTGTTGTGCTGACATCTTCACTCTGTAGGTGCAGGCCAAATGGAGGCTCCAAGGAAGGGATCCAATACTGGCTGTGTTCAGGCAACTCCTGGGCAGATGATTGGTTATTTAAAAACAAGACTAAGAATACTTCAGTGCAGCCACAATAGCAACTCTTTAAGACTTTTTTTTAGGCACATTGATGCTTTAAGTTAAATGCTAACCTCAGTATGCTAACATGTTCACAATGACAATGTTTACATGTTACAGTACAGTTATGGCTGATGGGAAAGTCATTAGTTTTGCACTTATTTGATCAAAAACCAAAGTACTGAACCAAATCTTTTCATATTTTGACCTGATGATGGCGCTAGATGAAAAAGTTAAGGGATCACGAAAGTTATTGCAATTCATCCTGAGGGGAACATTAACATCTGAACCATGGAAATCCATCCAATAGTTGCTCAGACATTTCACTCAAAACCACAAATGTCAACTTCATGGTGGCGCTAGAGGAAAAGTCAGAGGATCAAAGTAATTAGGATTTATCCTCTTGGCACCAAGGATATCTGTACCAAATTTCATGGCAATTCATCCGATAGTTGTTGGGATATTTCCGTCTGAACCAAGGCGGTGGACCAACCAACTGACACTCCACTGAAACCAAAAATATCAGCCTCAAACATTGTGCTTGAGGAAAAGTCAGGAGATCACCAAAGTGATTAGAATTCATCCTCTGAGGACCATGAATGTCTGTAACAGAATCCATCCAAAAGGTGTTAGGGTATTTCAGACCAACCGGCCGACGTACCCGACATTGCCTTCCCTAGAGCCACACAGCTTACATGCCTTACAACAGTAATTTATGTATGTCTGTATTATTATACATTATTTAAAAAGGAGACTTGTCTGACCTTGTAGATTCTCTTATTGAGTGTTGCTGAACACGCAAACCCAAGTAGCATGATTTTCTGTGTATAGGTCGAGCAATCAGTGTCTGTTTACTGTTCAATCATTATCCATTTGCTATGAATGAATAAGACAAGTGTGCATGCTCTAGTCATGCGTGAATATTATGTATTCAAATGCTGACCTGGTTTTCCATTTAACTTGGTTTAGTGAACTAGGTGGGGCAATTACAGTTTCATACTTGACATTTGCCTGTTTTATAACCTCTTACACCAAACAAATGCCACAAGCTCTCTGTGTTTCTCAGAGTCCCACTAGAATTGTATTCTCACATTTCTGTATGTAGAGTATCTCACGCACATATTAATATTGCAACATTGCACGGATGTAGTTTATGTAAATGAACACACGTTTTTCTATAGTCACTGACTCACTCAGTTGCATTTCTTATCTAGCACATACTGTTTCAAAGGTCTGCTTAAAACCTAATTGGTAGGGATAAATCTGCCATAGCGAATGCTTTGGTTATTGAAGGTTTCCAAAAAGTCACCATCAAAAACCGTATGCCTTCCCTGTCTTCTAGTCCACATCTCCACACACACAGTAGAAAGTTGACTTTGACGCTCTTGCTTCAAATATTTAAAATATGAACACTATCTGCAACAATTTGCAAACAAATCTTTGGCACAGATAAAAATTGTCACTTGTGAAGCCTTTTTGTGTGCTTGAGCTGAAAAAGGGTCAGGTTAGGTGATGTTTTCAACGCTAGGTTGTGTATATTTAGGAGACTGACAGTTCTCACGGGTGATTATGGTACAACTGCAAGGGTTTTATTCGGGTATTCAAAACGCATTGGTTTCCGTCATTTTTAGCTTGTGACCCCTTAATACAAAGCTATGTAAACTGTGGACCCCTCATCACAGGTTGCATACATCAACGGGCTGTCACCACTGCATTCTTATCAATATTTATTAGAGGCCTGAAGCGGTGGAATTATTCATTATACCATGGACCCTGAAAATTCCTGATTTTGATTGCTGATACATGGGGATTAACTTTTAGTGACTGGTATTTGTTTATTTAAAGGATCTCCATTAGCTGATTTCATAGCTATCAGCTAGTCTTCCTGGGGTCCACACCTTACATACAATACATAGCACAAACATGAATTGCACAGATACACATTAAAATACATCAATATACAATTTAAACCAGTCAACACTGTTTACATTCATGTAGAATTTTAAAAACAAATAAAAAGCTACAAATCCCCAAATACCTAGCATCCTACAAATATGATGTTCCAAGGCGTTTCCTTATTTGCTTTTTAAACATTGATTTCTGTGTAAATTTAATATTACCGGACACCTATGATGCAGGTGTTTGTTTGCAGTTCTAAATAGATATGCCAATATTAAACTTGAGGTGAGGACTGCAACAGCGAGGCTAAAAAGCTTGGAGGAAGGGTTATTTGTATAACTAATAAAATTTAAAAAAAACATAAACAGCTGTTCAGTGAGAACTATGAAAGTGTAATTTAGTATTGATGTTGTCAAGAAAGGCCTGCGAGGCAGCTCTGCCGCGACAGGCCATCTAGGCAACAGGGGAAGGACCCAAATGCAGACCGAGATGCAGAATAAGTCCAAGGTTTTATTTATTACCACAAAACTCACACAAACTCAGGAACAGGACCTCCCAGGCAAACGGCCTGGAGGCAGGGCAGAAGCCAAACAGGACCCCTCAGGCGGACGGCCTGGAGGGCAACCAGGCACGGGGAACCACTCTGGAGGTCGGGCAGGAGACCGGCGGTGAGGAAGGAGCCGCTCTGGAGGAACTGGCACTGGAGGCTGCCGAGGCTGGACGGGAACTGGCACTGGAGGCTGCCGAGGCTGGACGGGAACTGGCACTGGAGGCTGCCGAGGCTGGACGGGAACTGGCACTGGAGGCTGCCGAGGCTCGACGGGAACTGGCACTGGAGGCTGCCGAGGCTCGACGGGAACTGGCACTGGAGGCTGCCGAGGCTCGACGGGAACTGGCACTGGAGGCTGCCGAGGCTCGACGGGAACTGGCACTGGAGGCTGCCGAGGCTCGACGGGAACTGGCACTGGAGGCTGCCGAGGCTCGACGGGAACTGGCACTGGAGGCTGCCGAGGCTCGACGGGAACTGGCACTGGAGGCTGCGAGCTCGGCAGGGAACTGGCATAGAGGAGGCTACCCGAGGATACGGCGGAACTGGCACCTGGAGAACTACCGAGCTCGGCGGGGAACTGGCACTGGAGCTGCGAGGCTTCGGCGGGAACTGGCACTGGAGGCTGCGAGGCTTTCGGCGGGAACTGGCACTGGAGGCTTCACCCGAGCTCGTGAGACAGCACCTGGAGGCTGCCGAGGCTCGACGGGAACTGGCACTGGAGGCTGCCGAGGCTCGACGGGAACTGGCACTGGAGGCTGCCGAGGCTCGACGGGAACTGGCACTGGAGGCTGCCGAGGCTCGACGGGAACTGGCACTGGAGGCTGCCGAGGCTCGACGGGAACTGGCACTGGAGGCTGCCGAGGCTCGACGGGAACTGGCACTGGAGGCTGCTGGGGCACCGGCGACTGCTGAGGCTCACATCTAGACTGCTGAGGCTGACAGCTAGGCTGCTGAGGCACCTGCGGCTGAAGCATGTGCGACAGCAGCTGGACCGGCATTGGAGCAGGAAGCGGCGGCTGCAGCCCGGTGGGTACTGGTGCAGGAACAGGTACTGGAGGCTGTGGCTGCAGCTGGTCCGGAACAGGGACTGGAGGCTGCGGCGGCAGCGGCAGCTGATCAGGAACGGGCACTGGAGGCTGCGGTGGCGACGACAGCTGATCAGGAATGGGCACTGGAGGCTGTGGCTGCAGCTTGTCCAGAACAGGCACTGGAGGCTGTGGCTGCAGCTGGTCCAGAACAGGCACTGGAGGCTGCGGCGGCGGCTGATCAGGAACGGGCACTGGAGGCTGCAGCGGCGACGACGGCAGCTGATCAGGAACGGGCACTGGAGGCTGCAGCGGCGACGACGGCAGCTGATCAGGAACGGGCACTGGAGGCTGCAGCGGCGACGACGGCAGCTGATCAGGAACGGGCACTGGAGGCTGCGGTGGCAGCTGGTCCGGAACAGGCACTGGAGGCTGCGGCTGCAGCTGGAGCTGGACCGGAACCAGCACTGGAGGCTGCGGCTGGACCTGAACCGGCACTGGAGGCTGCGGCTGGACCTGAACCGGCACTGAAGGCTGCGGCTGGACCTGAACCGGCACTGGAGGCTGCGGCTGGAGCTGGATCGGAACCAGCACTGGATCAGGAACTGATGTCGGCTGGTTCACTAACCGGGTCCGGGGAGCCGGAGTCGGCCGGACCACCAACCGGGAATCAGGAACAGGAGCTGGCCGGGCCGCCGACTGGAGAACATGAACAGGAGTCGGCCGGACCGCCAACCGGGAAGCAGGAACAGGAGTCGACCGGACCGCCAACCGGGATTCCAGGACCAGGCGATAAGCGGATAGTAGAGGTGAACCGCGGAGGAACGACGGCGCTGGCAGCGGAGGCTCTGTGGCGCCAGGCTGCCGAGACCGCGGACAGCGTCGGGAGCCCCGACAACCACCTCCTCCGCGACCCCCGCGGGTCCCCGGGAAGATGGCCAGCCGAGTGCCCTCTTAGGGAGAGGGAGGCTGGTCACTCACTGCCGGTTCGATCCCCAGAAGTCTGCAGAGTGACTCCGCGGGGGTTAATGGAGCCCGGGAGTCCCGCAGGCGAGGGCGGCTGTCCGCTGGTTCCAAATGGGGTCGTGTCATTCTGTCAAGAAAGGCCTGTGAGGCAGCTCTGCCGCGACAGGCCATCTAGGCAACAGGGGAAGGACCCAAATGCAGACCGAGATGCAGAATAAGTCCAAGGATTTATTTATTACCACAAACTTGGGAACATCAGGAACATCCACATCAGCAACATCAATGACACGACAAGGAACAAAGCGAGAGGACCGGTATATGTAGAGGAAAGTAAACGAGGGAAACAGAAACAGGTGAGCACAAGACACAGGTGAACACAATCCAACTGGAGGGAAACAGAACAATGACGGGAAGTAAATAAAACACAAAGAAACAAGAACAGGGATTTCAAAATAAAACAGGAAACAAGACAAAACACACAAGTCCACACAAGAGTCCTTTGTGGACCATGACAGATGTTTTGTGTGTTTTATGAATCTGAATGTCCAAATCAACAAATGGTAGAAGGAGGAAAGAGAGGACTTTCAAAATTAGCTCTGTTAGCTACAGTAAAGATGCTAGCTTGTGGGTCTGGGTCACAGCTGCAGTGGAAATTAGAGAGTGCATGTGGCTAAGACAGTATAGAAAATAAAGAGAGGTGGAGAAGTCTCAGTTGGAGTGAGAGATGAGAAGAGAGACAACAATAGAGAGCTAAAATTGCTCAGGATTTAAAAAACCCCAAGCCAAACCTTGTTAGCAAGATTTTGCCTATTAACGCAAGTGGCAGGAATTCTGAGGTACAGGAACTATATTTCATGATATTTACGACAGAAAAACAAGATTAAAAATAATTAAATAATAAAATGAACAACTGGTATTTTTAATTTGATCACATATGGCATTTTGTTGCCAAGTGGCCATGAGATAATACATTGCATGATTGTAATGGATTTCGCAGAGGCAAACCACCTGATGCAAAGCTTCAATGTCATCCATTATAATTAAGCAAATATTAGGAAAAATCTAAAAGGTTGGGGATCACTGGTCTTACATGTAGTTATTTGTCAGCTGGCTTTGAATTCAATGACATACATCAGTTATAAACTCAATCAACATATTCTTAATGTAACTCAAAATTATTATACGTCGACAGATTATATTGTTTGTCTGCTTCACATCCAAAACAAAATCTCGAAATCTGCAATTAAAATGAGCTTTTGAAAAAGCATCATTTTCAACATCTTTTCAGCATCTTGCCTGATTACTGCCTGCCTGCCGGCTGACCTTTGGTTGGTATCACACTGTTTAATACCACAGTGTCACTTTGTTTGGAAAAGATTCAGAACTAATTATCCCTAAATTACACAAACATATGGCATCTTATCCTATTTCCCAAGTCAGTGGGCATTATCCTTGAACTGAATTGCTGAGTGTATGGTTCATTGAGGACGACAGTTTGGGACAATATTTACCACTTTAGATCTCCCTCTTCCTTGTCATTGACAGGTAATTAGTGGAAGCCTTTAGGCTGAACGGGTGGAGTATTCCCACCTCCCTCTCTCCTCAGATAGCCTCTCTGTCTGCTCCACAGAGCTCCGCTGCCTTTTAATTACAACCACCCGGCTCTGCGTGGGTGTGTGTTTGTGTTTGTTTGTTTTTTATTTTATTTTAGGGGGGTGCATGTGGATGTGTTTGTGCTTTTTGGTGTGAGGGTGTGTTTGGATGTGTGTATGCGTCAGCCGCCCTCCAGGTTAAGACTCTATCAGGGGACACTGTTGCAGCAGCATATAGCCGAGGGCTGCCGCACAGTAAACGAATCCTCTATGTCAGCACAGGCATCTAAGACAACCAAATATGACCCAGTTTGTCCCAATTCAGTAAACATGGCGCTTTATGAATGTGAATGGATGCTTAATGTCTTGATAATTCGCTTCTAATTGGAATATGTTAGAGATGCGTTGAGTATAGTTCTCTAATAAGCAATGGAGGATTTAAAGTACTTAACTCCAACATGAACAGTGCAAGGACTCTTCATTAGCTTGTTGACCTGCGTCTCTGTGTGGAGGGGGCACAGATCGAGGTAATCTTCCCTCCATATTTGACATGCAAACGACCGAGGGTTAATTGTATGGGTGTTGAACTGCAGTTAAGTGTCAAAGTCAAATGGCAATGGGCATTAACATTGGATGGGTATTAAGGTTTTATTAGTGTCTGTTATGCCTAATGATGAATGGTGGGTGTGTTCTGCATGTGTGCCATCTTCAGTGTGTGGGTGGGTGGGTGTATAAATCTGAAAGCATACATGCATGCTTGTGTGTGTCTTTATGTATACATGCATGCCTGCATCACATTGTGTTTGCGTGTGTATGCAAAGATGTGAATCTTAAGCATTTGCAGCTCATATATGCATGTGGCTGCACACCCATTACGCTCCACAGTGGGAAGGCATATAGAAATTTTACTCTGTCCCTGAGGAATCGCATCTTTTTTCTCTCTTTGCAGCTCGGTGAAACAAACAGGCCTGTGATGCAGCAGTGAGAGGCCTTGAATGCTAAACACATCATAAGAGAGGAAGGCAGTAGAAAGGAGGAGGAGGAGGAGGAGGAGGAGGGGGAGGGCAGGAGACAAAAAGAGAACTGGAATTGAAAAAGAACGAGAGAGGATGAGATACAGCAAAAAGTGACAAATGAAGGACTAGAGAAAAACAGGTGGACATATCCAGGAAATAGAGAGTGAGAAGTGAGATGGAGAGGCTGGGCAGGGAACAAGGGAGAGTGATACTAAGAGCAGGAGAATGAGAAAGAAAAATAGTCCTATCAGTGGCTGGAGATCAGCAGGCCTTGGGGACATTTCCGCTGAATGAGAGACAGAGATTTATTTCCCTTTGTAGAGGAGCAGAGGAGTTGATCCTTTACTTCCTGTGTAGACTCTGTGCTGGACAAGTTGTCCCCAACTGAATCATTGGTCCCATCCCATATTTTCTTAAAAACTACCTTGGGAGCACCCAGGTCACTTCTGACTCTTTTATCAGAACCCATGGAGCACCCACACCCTCAGTTTCCTTTCAGCCCCACCTAATTTCTCTCATTTATTTCATCAAACGTTTTGTTTAATCATGCAGGATACGTTGCTGTGGTCTTCAGGGCGGTACTTACCAAGCCTCTCTCTTGGCTGTGTTGTCCAATGCAGTCTTTTACTGCTGCACATGCTTTTTTTTCTCATTCTGCAGCACACTGAAGAGATGAATGGAGGCATTTGCTCATCTGTGACTGTCCTTTTTTTCATACATTTTGCCAAGATCTCATTTTCTCTGTGGTATGCCACACTCTTATCAGGCGAGCTGTGCCATATTCTCATCCAGCTTCGTCCTGACAGCTACTGTAGAAACGACAGCTCCAGCCTGCCCACCACTTTAGGAAAAATAATCCTTTGAAAAATGGGTCATTTTCAATTATATATCGTATCTGCATCTTAATAGTGTCTTCTGTAATCATGTCAAAGAGGGTATGGTAAAAAGTTTCCCTGCCCGTAGCCACACTGTATACCTGCATCACTCATAACAGCGTCGCCTCGCATGAGCAGAGAAGTTTCATAGTGTAATATGAAATGGAAAAATTCCGCTTTGGAAATACCTTTTAAAATTGTTTTGAACTGACAGAGGAAAGATATTTAGCTTCTGATTTCACAAATCAAGGCAGGTAGAAGGAATGAAAAACTGCGGATGTCATTTCAGCTTTCATTTCAATGCTACAGTATATTTATACAAGCTGGTGCAGGCCACAGAGTCGACTATATTCACAGTCAGAATGTTTGCAGGGCTCTTTTACGTGGCAAAGAGCCAAAAGGCCAAACATATACTGTATGTTTTCAGTTTACTTATGAGTATTTTTTTTTTAATTCAGGTTCAGGATTATTTTGTGTAGAAAATTTCAAAGAAAAATATTGCTTATAACAGGGTTTGCATAAAGTCTTGAAACTGCTTCATTTTAACCGTTATGTTTTCAAGGTTAGGAATATGCTTGAATTCGAATATACTCCTTGAAATCAACATAATCTGGTGTTTCATCATCTACACAATCACTCATGTAAACCAAAAATCTGTCATCATATTTGATTGTTGTCTCCTGGCATTTATAGTAACAATTTAGATGTGATGATAAAGGGTTCGAGAGTCTGGAAATATTTGGATTAGGTACCTTGAAAGTGCTTGAAAATGCCTTGAAATTTACTGTTAAAAAAACTGTACGAACCCTGTTATAACAGAGTAGAGACACAGTCTGTTTTTGTTATAGCTAATAGCAATACATTATATATTAAAAAGTATATGTTATTTGTAATGTTTTGGTTGTCAGACATGAGGTAAAATTTATGAATAGATGTTTAGTGTAGTCAGAGTTTATGATCCGATCCACATGTCTATAAGACTTCGAGTGCAAGAACTTTCTAGTGAGTGTTTCCTGCCGGGTGTTAACAGTTAAAAGGCAAAATGTTAGAACATGCGGTAATGGCGATGGGCTGCGCTACAGTCATACCGGCCTCCCAGAAGCCGCTAGCACCACCCGCCCCTCTGCACACCATCTCAGCATTACTACTAACAAATACCAGGGTTGGAGCGGAGCCGTGAGGAACAACATGTGTCAGTCAGTCACATAAAGTTCATGCTCTATCTGACTGAACATTAGCACCCATAAACTAGTCGCGCCTCAGTGGGCTAGCTAATCATCATTGCCAGAGTGGTTATAGCTAGACAGACAAGGAGCCTGGTTCTCTGGTCCTGTTGTGACTGCTGTGCCTCTGTTTGACTGGTAAAAACATGGTCCCTTGTGGCTAATCAAGATCAAATGCTAATGAGGGCAGGAGCGCTGTGCTGTGTTGGTTATTTTCATGTTTTGACTTCATGTGCAGGATCAAATGGCAGTATATGGGTTGAGAAAATTCTCTGACTTCTGAAACCCTAAAAACAAGGCCATTTTCCTGGAAAGTAGACTTTGTTTTTTGACGTTTTGTTTGCCAACGGTAGCAATATGGTTCATGTCCCAGTGTAACTCTGAAAGTGAATGAGCATGAACATCCTTCCTCCCTAAACAACAAATGAAGCCAGCACTAGAAGACTGGCCAGCATTGGGGGCCTGCTGTACTGGGCGGCTGCCAGCTGTTTATGTGTGTCACTGCAAATTTGAGGCAGGTTTATGCTGAACAATCCCATGTGTGCTAAGCAAACTTTCTCTAGATAAATATTATAGGTCTAAATATTATTTCCCCTGTTTCTAACAGTTTCAATGACTTTGTCAACTTTTATGACATTTCATCTCTGAAGCCAGTTAACTGTGCTTCTAGTTTGACATGACATTAGGTCATTAAGGCCTAGTCATGAGTTGGACTTCCTCCTCCACTACAATCAGATGGCATTCATCATCCCCTGCCCTCTCATTGGCACTTATTTGACCCCTTGCTCCCCAAATAAAGAACCATGTTTTAGCATTGGCATTTTCCAATCTAGATACCAATAACCCTCCCGCATTTCATATTCGCACAGTTGTCTGATCTCTTGCCCTTTTTCTCTGTCTCATTATCTCTCAAACACACACATACACACACATACATATTAATACTTTAAATGCTGAATGTTAGTTAGATTCTGATTTTACATGAGATTCAAATCTTGCAGAGGTTAAAGAACAAATAGTGCTAATAATCGTGTTAAACCTCTAATGTATTAGATGCCGTCTAGAACACTACAGAAATATTGCTGCCTACACAGACTATTATGCCTTTAATATATACTATTTTATGAACTACCATCACAATAGCGAAAAGCACACAAATCCAAACACACACATTTTAACTATTCCTCTCACTCCCTGCTCTCCCTCATCCTTCTTCTCTGGCTCTTTTCATATGGCTAAAAGCAGCAAACGCTGAGCCAACTGGCTGAGTTTGCCTTCCATGCCTCCCATGTGCTAGTTAATCTTGCCTGTCCTGCTTTATCTTCCACCTTTGCTTCTGGTCCACAAATCACAGCTCAATTGACTCCCGTTTCTATCCTCCTTTCTCTCCCTCTGCCCTCCTTCATGTCCTACAGTAGGCGCCTCCTTCCAAAACTAGGGTGCAGCAGCGGGGACTCCTTTGCACTCCGTCTCCTCTGTTTTTTGTCTCAGCTTCACACACACACGCACAGCACCCCCACCTCCCTTGTGTTTCTCTCAGTCTGCTGCAAGCTGCTTTCATCCTCTCATCCTACATGCCGCACTATGTGGAGTAATTAGAGGTGAATTAATAGAACATTAGGATGCTGTAAGAGCAGGCTGCACAAGGTCGGGGCTAGTAGTGTATTAGAGGCATGCAGAAAAATGCGAGAATTAACAACTTACTGTGTTGGCTAGATATGATGTGCCACCTCACGTAACGCACACAAAGACATTCTGATAAACCACAGCATCCCTCCAAACTGATGTCTAACAGCTGTTGATGTGACAGCCTCTGCCAGCATCCAAAACCCATGTAAACTTTGCAGCAAAATGAAAGTTGAGAAGTTTTGGGTCATCCATAGTAGGGTTGGGTTTGTGGTTACTCAAGATCGGCGGGGGGGGGGGGGACCGTTAGAACGTTACAGCAGTGTAAACTGGTCCGTCTCAGCTCGACTCAAGATGATGGCGACTCAGCTTGTCAAGTCGCCAGTGGCTGGTTTTAGAACGTAAGGCAGATCACCTGTTTCAACAGCCAATCAGCTGGTCAAGCCAGTTACAAACTGTCAGCTGGTCAAAATGGCAGAATTTTGGACAGGGGAGAGAGAGAGGATCTCCTCATCAATTTGTTTGAGGAACAGCCGTGTCTGTATGACACAAGCCTTAAAATTTACTCAAATAAGATCATATTTTAAGATGCTACAAATTATATCCAGCTACAAAAACAGTTTGAAGACCGGCGGGCGGACATGCCACTCCACCAGAAACATCTCTAAATGCACAGCAGGTCGCAGATTCTAGAGATTATTTATATATTACTTCTTAGTTCTGATTGTAAGTTAGTTAAAATCACCTTTATACTGGCGAAGGAAAAACCAGTCGGCGGACAGCCCATTAATTGCCGATATACAATCCGATTGCCAGTCGGCACAAGCCTAGTCCATAGCTACTACCTACATTGCTTTTAATACTAGGACCTAAATATCTTTTAGATATCAGCTCCAGGTAGTTTCCAGAGTTGCTTGGGTTGATGTTGAACTTCCTGCATGTTGCTGTGAAATGCTTGCTAAGAATTGCTGAAACTATGAACATATGTTGCACCTGCACTCCTACACACACGTGTGATGCTGCGTTAGTGCTCAGACAGCGTAGATGTGACAATTTGTACCTGCATGGATGGCAAGCACTGAACAAGTGGGAACGTGCAGTAACATTCTGTCTTTGAAGAATAAAATCTAAAAACGTTCACAGACATACTTGAGAAAATAATGTCCCTCCTTCACTGTCATTTCAAAATGATCCCCCCTCCTGAGTCTCCCACTTTCCTCTGACTTCCCCCTCTGTTATCGACTCCATCCACATCATGTGTTGGGGAAACAGTCTCCTCTAATACCCGCGAAAAGGAGAGGGAAAAAAATGACTTTTTCTAATTGCTCTGCAGTGTGTTTGCATGTTGCACCATCTGTGGAGCTTCCGCCGTTCCCTCAATTAGAATTCTTAGATCAGTGAGATTGGCGTTTTATTGCACCGCCAGTGTTTGCTCAGATGGAATCTGCTGCAAGAGCACCGGCTTTCACAAGTTATAATTACAGTAACACTGTGTGTATCTGTCCTCTCTCTCTCTCTCTCTCTCTCTCTCTCTCTCTCTGTATATTTCTCTCTAATTATTGTCGTTCCTCATGTGGAAATGGTAGTCTGCACCCCCTACTGTATCTGTTACTGCACTGTGCAAAGCTGTAAATTTGGCATAGCAGTTACGAGTCCTCCCGCAGAGTGTCCATAATTTTGGATTTACTGAAACAATATAAGCTACTTATTTTTGATTAAACGTGTTTGTCTCATTCAGGAAGAGTGGAACAAACAAGTACACACACACACACACACACACACACAGCCTTTAACCCATTCTGTATGCAAGGTTTTGAAGGTATCCATGGGACCTTAAAAATACTTTTACCAACCGTACCAAACATGTATGTACTGTACCATATGGTACAAACTAACTCTGCTGTATTTGCCCTCATTTAGACCAGTGTGAGTTTTGTGAGGACTAAACTGGTCTGGTTGTCATCCAAGCAAATTCTAGTGTGGATTTGTTTGTAGTGTGAGAGGCAAGCAGACCAAACACACTGGATTTTCTTAGATGGAGGCTTCCCTGTGGTCTGGTTTGTTCGGATGACTGAGAACATACCCATTTGAAGAGATTCTGTTCTTACGAATGAGAATGTAATCTGAACAAATTGTAATTCTGAGGTCTTTGGGGTTTAATAAGAAAGATATTGACATCTGGAAGCCAGCAGTTTCTCGTTCTTGGAAACCATAGCATCAGATAATGAACGGGGGACAAACCACAGTCTAAAATCCATCATGTTTAGATTAAAGTTACAGGGGCTGGAATCCGATTTTGTTTTGAATCACTATCTGGTGAGATGACAGCTCACCCACACTCTGTCCAGTTAATGAGCTTCTTCTGAGCCTGTGGACTTTTGTTTACATGCACTGCTGTGAGTCTAATTTGACGCTAAATGAACTAAACACAAAAAAGTTGTGTGCTTCAGGGCAAAGCAAACAAACTGTAGGTAGCGCTGAACGTTTCGATTAATGCAGAGAGTGCATTACAATATCTGCTTTTCTAAATCCAAGTGAACATCATGTCACTGTGTTAAGTCTGATGTTGGCTGGCTTTTCTTAAATATATAACAGTAATATTAAAAGCAAATCTTAAATTAGGCTTTCTACAAGCAGCAGACAGTTGTGGTGCAGTAGTTTGCAGCTGTATTACAAATACCCACCTTGTTTTCCTCTTAGGACACATTTCAGCCCTGTGGCACCATACATTACACACAGGGTGATGCTGCATCCACAGAATCCACAATACATGCATTATTCTCTGCCATGACGGCAGAAATATGGAATCCTCAGTCCTCATTCATACTCATCTCCTGAGTTCATCGCTGCGTCTGCCCACCCACTCCTTTTGCAGTCTTCCTCTCCCACACTCTCCTTCACAAACACCCTGTTATCACTTTGGAGTCGGGCTCAGAATGCACATTAGCTCTCCTCCGCTGCATAAATACAAACAATTTGCTGGAGTTTATTGTCCAGTTTGAGAGATGTCCACCAAATTCAGTGGTCAGTATGCTTTAGGGCTGCAGCATCAGGGGAATATAACATGGCTGCAGCTAGGAAGAAGTGTAACATATAGTACATTCAGTAGTAGATTAGTATTTGCAAACCAACATCATGGTACATTGGGGCAATCACAATAGTTTCCATTACAGCTGCAACCAAACTGTGTTGCCCTGTTCCGTTACTAGTGTTTAATCTGCTGTTTATTGTCCATGTCTCTGTGTTAGTATGTGATGTCTTGGGTCTCTTGCACCCTGTAGGTCATTATGTATTCCAATTCAGATTCCTTCTGATTCGAGTGATACCTGCATTGCAATGGCTAGCATGTAGACTCTGTTCAGTCTAATAGCTACCTGCTGTAGATATGGGGCAGGAGTGGACCGCAGTAATTACAATAGAGGAGACTGATCCTGCTCCACAGGCCTGGAATCTTAATGGCTTATCAGGTTGCATATGACTGCAGCTGTAGGAGGAGGACAAGGAAACTGTAATCTGATCTATATGTTTTAAAGCTACATTTATTGGCAGGTTTGTTGTTGTTTATCATGAATTATGTGTTTTCTTGAAGGACAAAACATGTCAAATTCAATGCTGAGAGAAACTCACTTTGTCTTTGATACAAATCAGCTTTTATTAAGAGCCGGAATTTGTCTTCCTCTGGCTTGCATAAAGTTACCGACACTTGTTTAAACAATACTTTGGAGCAGCATAGAAAAAAAAACAGACCGATACTTTCCAGCTTGTTTAAAAATATAAAATTTTAAGGTACAAGAGTAAATGACATGCAAGATTGTATGTATTGTATGGTAAGTATATTTGTATCATTTAGTGCATAATATTGACATTTGTTTAGTTTTATCTTATTTAAAGGATAAAGCTTTTCTTATTGTCAAGAAATCTCATGAAAAGACCAAATCCAACATTACATTAGTCTCTTAGTACTTTCCAGCTTCCCCAGAGTGTCTGTGGCTCTCGGCTCCAAGCCCATTCATTTCCAGTGACAATGTAAATTTTTTAAAAACGGGTCACAAATATATAGTATTATTTATTTAAGGCTGAATAATTTTCTAAAACAGCTGGGCTCTGTGCTATTTGGCTAACATTACTCAAACAGAAGTAAATACTGTTTTCAGCAGCACATAATTACAGCAGCAGGACAACGTATGTGGGATTGACTCAATAATAAACTACAGTGCCCATGTTCATGGTAATGAAGGAACATGTCACCCAGTGCAACAGTCTAGCTCATTGATGTGTTTTTAATAGTTTCTGGACAGCAATGGATGTCTGTGGCACAGAGGAATTAGATATATCAGGTCTGGCTGCACATGCAATGCTTGTTGGATTTGTTCTTTTCATGGGACTTGTTGACAATTAGTAAAATACAGACCATCTCCAACCTTATCCTTTCATTTATCCATTCCATTCCTCAAAATCATATTGATTGGCATTTAATTGCAGATACAGCCTGCTAATCACATGCCTGACCCTTGTCAGAGACCTGACTTTCTTTGGTCTGTGCCTTGAGTCACATTCCACTCATGTGGTCTTGGCCACATCTGTTATGTCAGGTATGGTATTACTACATTATCCATGTTCATTAAGAGTATAATTGAATTGCTGTCTGTACTACAATATCTGCTAACAATCCAGATCACATTCAGTGTCAAGCAACAGGCCACTGTGATTAACGTCTTTCTCACTGCTAATTAGAACCAGAATCTGAGGCACGCTGATTACCAAATTACAATAAATACACAGGAATTTGTCTTGACACGAGTGGAGAAAACGTCGCACGTACAAGGTAAGGGCCAGGAAATGGTTCTTTTATCCAAGTAAACAGAGCACGAGTTCAAATAATATTCCCACCCAGTCTACACAGGAACACCTGTCTGACTGTACCGTCAGAAGGAGGAAAGGTAGACTTCTCTAATTATCTTTGCTGTTGTGAGCTTGTTCTTTCTGTTCATCCCTCTCTCACACGCACTGAAGTGTGTAACCTTTTCCCCAGCTGTGTAATCCAGTGTGCCGCTGCTCTGTGTTCTCCTGAAGAGCATAAGCAACTCCCAGCCCCACTAATCCATACTGGAGCTCTCAACTCTTTCTATGCACAGCATCCGCCTCGAATCCTAAGACGAGAGATCATCTGCATGTATTTGCCAGCAGCTCGGCTCATCTCGTTAGCAGACTTACTTTGCATTCACGCTGCTTCCAGCCATATTGTTCTGCTACTGTCTGATGACATAAGGTAGCTGACAACCATCCTACATTGCCAGGATTAAAGATCTGGTGGTCTTTACTTTTTGCGTTGACGTAAAAGTAGTCATATTTAGATACAATCAGTCTAAAAACACTGGAATCAGCTCATAAAATACCACACATGATACCACAAATGCATCACATGACGTCAGTGTCCTCACTGGTAGCCACAGCCCTCACAGCTAGCTGCGTTGTGCTGTAAAGCAGTTCAGCAGATTTTCTACTAAATCTGACCCCGCAGCATACAATGTATGTATTGTAAGGCAGCATGCATACGAAATGTACTTGATTTTTGAGCATGTTGTTGATACACACTATTGTGCCACAATGCAATGCAAAATGAAGTGAAAAAGCTACTCCCGGAAAAAACAACAAAATAAAACAAAAAGTAGTCAATCTTTGGCAGTCTATTTTCCTTTTCTTTATGAAGTTTTATGTGTACCTGCATGAGGATGCATGGGCGTCTGCACATTCCTGCCAATGGTTTCACACTATTCCAGTGATTCACAGGTGGCGGTAACGCACCAAGAAAGACAGCAATGCATCAGCAAAGATAGGAAAGAAGAAGACTCCTTGCAAGTAAACAGGGATGTAAACAATGCTGGATTTAAAATACTTGAAAATTGGCTTTGCAGGAAATGCATTCAACAAGTTTGTTAGAGCTCCAGCGTACACACAATGCTTTTTGGTGAGTAACACTGAATGTAAACATTACTTTTGTTTGTTTACAAGAAAACTCCACAGGGCGCCTTTAATTGGCAGCGGCATTTCAAGGTAGCAGTATGATTGACACGGCTTATATCAGTTTCAGGTAGTACAAAATGGACTATAACAAGACTAGAAACAAGACTAAGAGTCATGCTAGCAGCTCTGTGAGGCTGTAGGTAGGCACAGCAGTGCTATGAGCTAAATGCTAATGTCAGTGTGGGAACATGCACACAGTGACAGTGGTACCATGCTGATGTTTCACTGTTTACCATGGTCACCAATTTAGCTTTTAGGTGGCGTGCTAGCATTTGCTAACACTAAACATTAAGTACAACTGAGGTTGAATTGTCAGTTATGCAGGTATTTGGTCATGAACCAAAGTATTGGACAAACTACAATTTTGACTCGATGATGGCACCAGATCAAAAGCCAAGTGATTACCTGTGGCCCTAGATGTAGATGAAAAGTCAGGGAATTACAAAATGTATTCGGATCGGATGTGTGAACCAAATTTCTTGGCAATACATCCAGTAGTTGTTGACATATTTCAGTCTGAACCAAGGTGGTGGACCGACCGGCCAACATTTCCATCCTGAGAGCTCATGACTTCATTTAGGGTTAACAGCAGGTTGAATTTTTTGGCTCAGAGTAAATGTCTTAAAAAACTATTGGAGGGATTACCATGAAATTCGGTTCCATCCTTAGAGCCCTGCCAGTTGTGTGGCTAAAAACGGTTTGATATTAAAATCAGTACATAGAACATATTGTAAGCTAATAGTATGTAGTATGGATTTGGGAGTGTGATGGTGAAATGCTGTTAGACACTAGAGTAGTAGTCATTCTTCCCAATGACGCTGCATTCAATTGTTTGCATTCATTATTTTTATGTCTCACAATTACAGAAATATGGTAAAGACAAATGCACCCATTAAAGCTGAACATATAGCAAATGAATGAGTTGCTAGAGCAAGGTTTCTCTTGTGAAAGACATATCATAATTATACAATGAAAAAGTAATGCTTTCACACTGACTCCAAACCACAAATTTATTTTAAAAGACAACTTTTGATTCCAGTTGGATCTTCATAAGGTGAAAAGATTGACCTGGAGTCAGTCTGCAGGCTACGTTGACAAGTGTTGACAAGGTTTCTCTTGTGACAGTACTTGTGGTGTGTTTGGGCTGAGGGTTGGCAGGCAGACGGGTGATCTGCGTGCGTCACACACAAGTTTGGGGGTGGGTGGAGGTCACAACAGTTTAAATAATTCATCCCAAAGGTCTACAGAACAAGGTGTTTCTGACTGGATTGCAGTACCTCTCCTTTCTGAGCTGCTTCAACAGACAGGCAGGCAGGCAGACAGTGAGATGTGTTTCTGTCCAGGCCACTGGGCAGTGGTCGTTCATAATTCATGAGAGTTTGATAAGGAACTAAAAGCCTTCCCTTACTTAGACAAAAAGCTGGTGACAGAGAGGCCGAGAGAAAAGGAGCCAGATGGCGGAGAGGAAGGAGAGTCCATCAGGCAGAGAAATTAAGCTGTATAGAGTGAAGACACTGAAAGGCAGAGAAAAGGTGAGGGTAATTATAAATGTGGAGGGCTGAGAGGAAGAGACAGGGTGAGAGATAGAGACAGAGGTAGACATAAATAAAGCATGAATGAAGGAGGGAGAGAGAGTGAATTTAAAATGTTTTTCCCTTGAGAAAGCTCAGGTTGCCTTTCCCACCACATATCCCAAGATGCTGTTTGTGCCACAAGAGAGTATACGGAGCAAAATAGTCCACCACTGAGTCATCCTGCACAATAATATGCATCAACCTGGACCAGGAAAGCCTCAACACACAATAACTAGAGAGATTCTGAAGGATGCCCATCCTACAGAGATCTTCTCCAACTGAATTTAAATAGGATGATTATTGTGCATGACAGATAGATAGATAGCCCTCAACACACTTCTGAAAAATACAGAAATTGTCATTTTTTCACTCGTCTGTCCCTGTAAGCACTCTGGTTTTTGCAGTTATTTCTGTGCCTATGTGTCCCTCGCTCTGCTTCAGTGGCAGTGGGCGATCGTTAGAGCTCTTTGCTCCTGGCAGCCGCACAGTGGTCCGAGGATCTGGCTGTTGTCTGGAAAGCCCGGAGCACGAGGTAGCAGCCAATCCCACCGGACTACAGGAGGAGAGGAGGCGTGAGCCACGCTCCTTGTGCAATGATTGGTGCATTGTTTCAGGGCACTCACTGCCTGGCAGATTGATGGCGTGGGATGCATTGAAAGAGGGCGATAGGAAGGGGAGAAGGTGAGCAGTGAGGGATGGGGGGTGGAAAAAAAGGGAAAGCAAGTGGCTGCTGCCTGCTGCTCTTTTAGATAACAGATTTCTTTGCAATTGTACTTTAGGTTTTAGAGGACATTTGATGAGATCTGAGTGATTGTGTGAGTACAGGTGCACTTCAATGACGTCTAAGGTCCATCTCAAGGAAACAGAAACCAGGGGAGAGTTAAAGGATAATTATTTTTGTAGTTTTGAGCATCATTTCTACCCGTTGCGATAAAATTGTACTCACCAAAGTAACTGACCATTTGCTAAACCCCTCCCCTGAACAGTGGTTACCCAATAATAGCTAGCAACCGTTACTAGGCATGGCAGGCTTGTCAAGGTTTGGACTTCTCACATGCTCTTTTGTCTGAAATCTGAAATGTTTAAAAAAAATTGCTAACAATATGGTATATGCGCCACAGTTATCACTGTAAACACTGTAAATGTACCGTGTGACAACAGAAAGCTTCACAGGGGTTGCAACAGTAACTAAGGGGGTCAGGACTTAACAGTCAGTTGCTGAGATCTGGTAACCCTTTCCCAATGGGTAAACATACAGGAGCGGTCAGACAATTAGATGGGTTGTAAACAACAGTTCAGTCAATTTTCTAAACCACTTCATCTCATTAAGGAGAGCTCAATTGGAAGTGTATAACAATATATTTTTTAGGTTAGCAACAGAGAAGGACTTTTGGGATTAGACCCCATTGATGTGTATGAGCACCTTCATGAAGACACGGGCTGGGATAGGATCTCACAGAGTCTAGCTGTTAGAGGTGGTGGAGTAAAGCCTGCGGGCGGAAGATGGAAACTCTCAGTTGAATCAGCCAGGAACATCCTGAGGGTAATGCATGGTGGAGATGGGGAGGTGGAGGGATGCGCAGTAGTGGGTATGAAAGACAGAATGACAGGATCACAATGGTATTTAATGAACAGCATCCAAGGACCAATTTGCTTTCAGGAAATGCGGGCGGAAAGATAAGAGAATTTGTGAATGAAGGGGACTTTGACATTGTGGAAAAGTGGAAGTGACGGGGAACATTAGAGCGGAAAGAAATAGCAGGAATGTACCCAGAGAGGAAAAGGTAAAAACACGAGAGAAAAGTTCTTCCTTATTGAACTTGCTAAAGATTCATTTGGAGGTAAAGTAAGTGCACCCAAAATGCCGCTAATAATCCCTGATTGCACAGGAAAGCAGTGTGTGGGCACAGCTGTGGTAGGTACAGTAGGCTGTAAACTGAGATGAACAGTCTGGTAAATAATTTTACCATATGCCGTCTTTTTTTCTTCTTAATAAGTTTGGCTAACCTGAGGTTTTGTTTACAACCTGTCTGATCGTCTGTCAGCACGACATTGCTGCATTCCTAGAGCTTAGTAATTAACTTGGTTGGTACAATGTTGTTATTACTGAAAAGAAATAATGGCAAGACTTACAAAAATGATCCTTTAATAATGTCATATGCAAGGCTATATGTATATGGAAGTCAATAATGCACTATTTTAATGCTGTGCACACTGTTTAGTGTGTTTTCCCAGCTGCTCTGTGTCTTTATGGGGCAAGCGGCTGTATGAAAATGACACGGCTATGTGACATGGAGATCTCTTATTTCCTCATTCCTTAGGACATGTACTGTCACATCCCATTATGGTGCAGCAGCATTGGGAAAAGCACGGGGGCTCGACAGACTGAGATGAATTTAGATGTAGCGATCTTGTCTGGGATAAGCTTTAATAGATTACATTTTATGGTGATGCGGCCTGTCCCTTGTCGCTCAATGTGCACTTATCCTCTGAGCTTTACACATGCATGGCCCCACACACAAACACACAATCCCAAACAAACACACACCCGCCCACTCTCATCAAGACTCTATCTGTCCCCATCACTTCCTTGCTGTCTATTACTCTGTTTCTCACTTGTCGCTTCATCACAATATTACGCTGCGGTGTTTGGCTTCCGCTCTCCACCTGTGTCTCCTCTCTGATGAGATTTGGAAGCTCCCTGAGTGATGCGTCTGTTTGCCTTGACATTAAGGAATCAGATGGGCTAATGTTAACGGCACCATAATTGCATGGATTGAATACGGTGTTGTTCTGATTCGCCCTTGTCTCCCCACTCTATTTTTATCAGGACAGGCCCCGGAGCGACGGGGTTGTTAGCAGCTAATGGTGGCAAAGCAACAAAAACCTCAAATTACGTTTGGCACTAGGGATTTAATGGTTCAATAAAAATCAGCTTTACCCACCACTGCCCTCCTGCCCACCCATCCCACCAACCAACAGCTCTCCTCCTCCACTCCAGTGGTCTCTTTCCAGCTCCTCACATCTGTGCAAGTGCCCTCCAATAACACTCTCGATGCAGACTCAAGCTTTTTTATGGCCGTGTTGCTATCCACACTCGAAATAGCTTTTCAATTAAGGCAGCTGGCTCCAGATGATGTGGCTTTAAGTTGTTGGAGCATTGATTTTCAGCTCAGTTACTCCTCTACCCATAGTTCATGGTGAACTTCTTTTGATATTGGTGGGTACCATATCAAATCTCAATCTGTCCTCCCCACGACGGAGCCTCAGTCAATATTATGGTGGTGAGTGATTTTATTCTAGCCCTAGGTGAGTGGCTTCACGCTCTTGTTGTTTTACTGTACCTGAGTGACCTTGATGAAAATGCTTGAATCTCTCTCTATAGTGATTTGATTTATGTGTATGTGTAATACAGCATGAATATGAATCACATTTAAAGCCAAAAATGGGGGACATATTTGGGGGACAAATATACTCAGACTCGCTCGCTGATGTGATTCACAAGAACATTGTTTTAAAGAATACTATCATAGCTGAATATGATGCAAAGACTGGTGTTTAAGCACTCAGTCAAACCTTTTTTGCCTCCTGGGGGAAAATCCAGTGCCTCCTGATCTAGCCAGTCATAATTTATTCATTAAAAGTGGTTATCTGATTATCTGCATTAATCAGCGTTGTGTGTTCCTGTAAACAGAGCGTGAGGACAAAGAAGAGATCCACCTGAACTTGTTTCCAGCTCCTCACGCCTGCGGCGCAGGAGAAGAGCCAGCAAGATTTGGGTTGTCAGCAAGTGCCGGCGTCGATTAAGAATTTATAATGTGAGAAGTGGGGGTGGATAGGGCCCGTGTTGCAGGGGACGCTAAACAAAACAAGCCAGTGCCAAACATGGAGCCAAGCCTCTCCTCGAGCCCATGAATAATGTAGCAGAGGAAAACACTACATTCTGTTGTCGCACCACAGTGGTAAACAGACAATTAACATAATAACAGACACACACACCCATGCAAACCACATAGTGGAAGGTGTGCCCTTGCCATGCAGTATAGTACTAATTGTGACAAAGCTCTGCAAATGAACTGGGTTACATACAGGTAAAACCAAACCTCTGAATACAGTATGAAAAAGAACTTTATTTTTTCTCTTTGTTGGCCCTCTGCAGACTTTCAGTTTACCCTGCTTTGAAAATCTGTCCTCCAAAAAGTATCTTTGTTCTATATTTATCCTAATGCTCTCATTCTTATTCAGTCCAGGCCTTCTCATAGATTTCCTTATTCACTACTTATTTGAATGGGATTTTCAAGGCTGCTCTCCTCCCACTGCAAGTGCATGACTTACTTTAGTTATCATCACTAGGCGGTGGTGTAGTATTGCTGATGTTCTCCTCGTTTATTTGGGTCAATTAAGGCATTAACCCATTAAACAGGGTCAAATTTGGGACAGGGTCAAATTCTCTTAGTCGGGGTCTATAGGTTTTTGTTTACATCTTGAAAGTACCACATCTTACCTAAATATATGCCAATTTTATCTTTTTCTATCCTTTTATCTTTTTTCTAATATGAACCACAGGTCTGCAATGAAGTGAATTAAACAGAAAAAATATTTTTTACACTGAGATGATTCATAGTAGTATTTGGTTTGTCTGTAACAAACGTTTGTTTGTTAAAGCGTCTTCGATTATGGACCTGTATCTCCATGACCAACATGCAACTAGATTTCACATTTAATTTTGAGCAGCTACTTTGTCAGAAATACAGCAAAGGAGCAACTGGTGGTGATGTTCAAATCACTATTTGTAGATGCATTTTATATGAATGATTGAATGGCCATTGCTGAAAAGAAATGTAGACCATAAGTAGATTTACAAACACAGTTTGATTTTGTTCAAATATCAAGGATTATAACCATTATCTTATTATAACAGTCAAGACTCACATCCAGGCTGGCTACTGAGCAGTCCACAGCAAAGAGACGGTATGGATAAAAAATCTTACTGTGGTTTTGCACTGACAAGAATCTCGCCCCCTGCAGGAGCATTGATTGACAGCGTCTGTTTACACACACTGGACTGTTTGGGACATTTATCTGGGTCCTGCAGCCCCTGGAGTGTATTTTGGCCTGGATTGGCGGATTTGGAAGGAGCTTTAGTTGTAAATGAGAAGGTAGATGTGATACATTGTGGCCTTGAGGAAAGAGATGGATGGCAGAGTGTGTTAGGTTAAGTCTTGTAGATATAGACCTAGGCTGGAGTTCCCATGGGGAGCCAACAAAGGTCGATAGTGTTTGGGATCACAGGAGGAGTCAGTAGTGTGTTATCCAGCGCACCTCTCTCTTTACTCTCTCTCTCTCCCTCCCCTGCCCTGCCCTGGGACCGGGGACTGAGGGCTGTCTATGGAAGGTCATGGAGATAAGGTGGAATGTTGTTCTGCTGTGGAGATAGGGAACTGCCACAATTACTGCCGCATCAATGGAAAGGCCTTTAAATATCTGCTTTTCACTGAGGAGGGGAGGTGGGGACACCTGCCAATTGCTCCCTTGGTGCACTGTAAAAATAAAATCTCAACAAGTCATTTAATTTTATATTCTTCTTTTTTTCTGCAATGTGTGAATGTCTGTAAGTTCTCCCCAAATATTATCCGGGCTTTTCTCTTTAATATGTCCTTCAGAATCATGTGATTTAATTTTATGTATCCTATATTTTATCAGACAGTATCATTGAGATGTAGATCAAGAAAAACAAACAAACAATATGATGCAGCAATTCAGTCACTGAGTAAGAGACAGAGTACAGTAAATACATACAAAAAAGAGGCAAAAATCAGAATTCATCCATTCATTCATATATGCAAATTTTGAGGGATTGCCATAATTGATTATTGAGCATGTTAACAATCAATCGTTAAAAAAAGTGCACACTTTTAATTAATTTTAAATAATTAGCGTTTTTAAACTACTGGAAAGTAGTAGTACCAGTAGTTGACATAATTGTCACAAAATCTGAGTAAATTAGGTATTTGAGCAAAAAAAAACACACAATTTAGATTATTAAAAAATAATGCCTTCACAAATAGTTGTGGTGGTCCGACTCCCTTTTGCCACTTATCAATGAATGGCAAGACAAGTTTAAAATATCTAATATAGCAAATCAAGCTGCACTTCCAGGCTTTATTGTAGACATAAATTAGATGAGAAGATCTTGCATTTAACACTGTAGATAGTCTAATCCATTTTCCACAAAAAAACTGTAGCCTTCCACAGCATACACAGTAGCTGTTACTAGGTTGCACAGATCTCTCTGCTTTTAGGCCCAGGGAATCTTTGAACATTTCACGTCCACCAGTAAAGTGGATTTACAACCACAGAGGGGGACCTTTTGTTTTGATGTTTTTGGAAAGTACTGCTTGTCCCCAATGTTAGCACCGTAACGTTGTCTGTCGAGCAGCTTCCCGTCCTGTGGTGACTGAGCCGTTGTTAGCTGGTTCCGTTAGCATGATAGCTAGCTCAACCCCCAGGCTAAAACTTTGTGGGGCTTTTCACAGTGTTTTCTGACAGTTCACGCCGCATGTGCCTCATCTTCAAGGTTGTCAGTTAATATATCTTTAGTTGATTAAATCAGTAATGATTCAAACTATAACTAACCTATTATGCTATGTCATTATAGCAGAGTAAGAATACATATCAAATCAACTATGGAAACAGTTTTGAACTTATCAGGCAGATATTTAGGTCTCCTCTAAACCCTCATATTGGTGCGATGCTTAGACAGGTTTTGAGATCTAAAGGTCAAAATATTTTAAATTATTTTTACATTTGATCCTTCAGTTGTATATGTATTGTGTGGATGAAGGACAGCAGTGAATGTTTTGTGGTATTGTGGTCAAATGGAACAAATAACAGGTGATACAGCACCTCTACAGTATGCATTGCACACGTGCCTGCATGTATGCATGAAAGCATATCCACAGATTGTCTCACACTGATTTAATTTCTCGCATCGTCTCTGTGTGCCTGTGTGTCTCTCTCTGACTCTCACTCTCTCACTCTCTCATGCCTTAATCCCGGATCTGAGGCGAGGAGGTACCTGAGGTGCTTTAGCTGAGTGAAAATTACATTTACACTGACATGGAAAGGCAGGTCCATCCCTGGAGTGGAACTAAAGTCTGGCTGGTGCTAGCCTCTGTCAAGCATCCATTCTCATAGAAATCGCCCTGGAGGCTGCAGGTTTGCAGCTCACTTTTGAGCAGCTTGTTTGAGGGAGATGTGTCACAATCACCACCATGGTCTCATTCAGCTGGTTTCTCATTGTCTCACCTCCAGCCAGTCTTATCTTATCATTCTATAATTTAAATCACACAATAATGATAAATAGCTAGTTCATAAAAATGTACATTTGCTGTACTCAACACCCGCTCTCTTTTAGGTCTTTCCTTGGAAAAATCTTTTGGCCAACAATTATTCTCACTAGTAAGTAATCTGCTGGTTATATTTTACATTTAATTTAATTCAATTAATCATTTGGCCTATAAAACATCAGAAAATAATGAAAAATGCTCATCACAGTTTCCTTGAGTCCAAGGTGATGTCTTCAAATGTCTAACCCCTATGATATCCAGTTTACTATATGAAAACTCACATTTGAGAAGCTGGAGCCAGCAAATGTTTGGTATTTTCACAATGGTTGCAGATTAATTTTCTGATTATCAACTAAACTATTGGAAAATCAGTTCACAAACGGGACAGAAAGCACTTTGCTCAGTCCTGTCAGCATTTTTATTATTCTTTTTTTTTTAATGGTGATCTTGTGGACGACCTCTTTAAGGACACGGAAACCTAAAGTAATATTGCTTGAATAGAGGAGCATTAAGTAGCCAGATTGACTTTTAAATTAATCTGAGGTCAAAGTCTTTGTATCCGCCCTAACACTGCCGCTTCGGTCAATTCTCTCGCCATAATGACGCCTTGATGACAGCGCTAACCTCCTCTGAAGAGAGTGGCGGAGACAGACTCACTGCCATAAAGTGACCAATTAGCTCCCACCCCTGAGATCCATGTAGCTCAGATGCTGCAACATAGTGGCGGTTGTGGCAGGCTCTTTAGTCTGATGGAGCAGGAGATGGCCAGCAGTGGTAGCCCGGGGTCAAAGGATTGAAGACAAACAGCTAGATAGTGTCTCTCTCAGGACAGAGGGGACAGCAGCAATGAGCCTGTTGGTATAAATCAACCCCCATTCCCCCCACCATTACAACAGCTTAATCCCACTCCAGTCTGACACTGGAGAGGAGAGGAGAGGAAAGTCATGCATACATTATGGAGTTTATTTAGCTGTTGCTCCTGTTGAGTTCAAGGAGCTCTCTCAGGAGATTTGTAAGATGGATATTTTAATCCTATGTCTAGTCCTAAAATATACATTTCCCTTTGAATGTACCAATGGCAGGAGATAATATTATATTCCATTGAAAATAGAATTGTTTCAAGAAACAAGAGTTTTCAAGGTAACACTTTAGATTATATAC